>CM052810.1:74206386-74227775 GCA_028533885.1 Nasua narica | reverse complement strand
TAAATTTTCTTCATAGAGTTTTAAAATTTTAGCTCTTACATTTAGCTCTGTTATCTATTTAATTCATGTTCGTGTTTAGTGCAAATAGAGAATCCAAACTCATTATTTTTCAAGTGAAAATCCAGTTGTCCCAGCATTATTTGTTTAAGACTATTCTTTCATCCATCGATTTCTTCCTCCCTGCCAAGATTAAATTGATCATTGATATATGAATTTACTTCTGAAATCTCAATTCTATTTTATTGATCCATATATGGCAATCCTTATACCACATTATCTTAGTTACTATAGTGTTTGTAGTAAGTTTGAAATCAGGAAACATGAATCTTTTAAACTTATTCATCTTATTCAACATTGTTGGTTATTTTTGGTCCCTTGTATTTCCCAATTTTAGGATCAGTTTGCCAATATAGGCAAAAAAAAAAAAAAAATCAAAAAGGGACTCTGATAGGGATTTCGTTTAACCCAGGCATAAATTTGTGAAGTATTGCTATTTAAATAATATTAATTATTTTGATCCATGAAAGATATTTTTCTCCTATTTAAATCTTCTTTACTTTCTTTCAAAAATGCTTAGTAGTTTTCAGTGTACAAGTATTACACTTATTTTATAAAATGTATTCCTAAACATTTTATTCTTGTTTATGCTATTTCAAGTGGATTTTTAAGATTCCATTTTTCCATTATTTATTGTTAATGTATAGAATTACAACTGAATGAGATATCACCTCACACCTGTCAGAGTGGCTAAAATTAACAACACAAGAAACAACAAGTGTCAGCCAGGATGCTGAAAAGGGGAACAGTATTACATTGTGGGTTGGAATGCAAACTTGTACAGTCACTCTGGAAAATAGTAGGGAGGTTCCTCAAAAAGCTAAAAATAGAACTAACCTATGACCCAGCAATTGCACTACTAGGTTAACCCAAAGAATACAAAAGCACTAATTCAAGGAGATAGATGCATCCCAATATTTATAGCAGCATTATCAACAATAACCAAACTATGGAAACAGCTCAAGTGTCCACTGACTGATGAATGGATAAAGAAGATGCCGTATATGTAGATACAAAGGAATATTACTCAGCCACAAAAAAATAAATCTTGCCATTTGCATTGATGTGGATGGAACTAGAGAGAATTATGCTAAGCGAAGTAAGTCAGAGAAAGACAAATGCCATAAGACTTCATTCATATGTACAATTTATGGGGAAAAAAAGGAGCATAAGGAAAAAAAAGAGAGAGACAAGCCAAAAACAGTCTTAATATAGAAGAAACTTTGGTTTCTTCTATCAGAGGAGAGGTGGATTGGGAGGGATGGGTGAAATAGTTGATGGTGATTAAAGAGTACACTTGTGATGAGCACCGGGTATTGTATGTAAGTGTTGAATTACTACATTATACACTAGAAACTAATGTTACATTGTATGTTACACTGTTAACTAACTGGAATTTAAATAAAAGCTGAAAAAAATAAAATGGATTTTTGTATATTAATCTTGTATGCTGCAACATTGATGATCTCAATTATTAGTTCAATTAGCTTTTTAATGGATTCTTTAGGACTTTCTATAAATAAGATTATAAAGCTGACATTTACTTCTTTTTGTTAAATAATTGCCCTGACTAGAACATCTAGTACAATGGTGAATAGAAGTGGTGGGGGAGTCGACATTCTTGTTTTTTTACTCAACCTTACAGAGAAAGCACTTAGTCTTTCACCATTAAGTATGTTGTTAAGTATGTTTTTATTGATGCCTTTAAACGGGTCAAAGAAGCTTCTTTTTATTCCTAGTTTTTTTTTTCTAATTTAATTTTATTTTTTCAGTGTTCTAAGATTCATTGTGTACCTAGTTTTTGAGTTTTTACTCATTTAACGTTTTTAATCATGAAAGGGTATTGGATTTTAGTAAATGTTCTTTGATTATTGAGATGGTCATATAATCTCTTATCATTGATTTTCATATATGAAAATTGCTGGGTCTTTTGGTAGCTCTATTTTTAATCTTTTGAGAAACTTCCACATTGTTTTCCAAAGTGACTGCACCAATTTGCATTCCTACCAACAATGTAAGAGGGTTCCCTTTTCTCCACATCCTCTCCAATACTTATTGTTTCTTGCCTTATGAATTTTTGCTATTTTTAACTGGTGTAAGGTGATATCTCAATGTTATTAGGATATAACATTTCCTTGATTGGCTTGCTTTGAATTTGATTTGAATTTCCCTAATGGCTAATGATGATGAACATTTTTCATATCTGTTAGCCATTTGTATGTCTTCTTTGGAGAAGTGTCTGTTCATGTCTTCTGCCCATATTTTGACGTGATTATCTGCTTTTTGGGTGTTGAGTTTGAGAAGTTCTTTTTTTTTTTTTAAGATTTTATTTATTTATTTGAGAGACAGAGAAAGTGAGAGAGAGCACGAGAGGAGAGAAGGTTAGAGGAAGATGCAGACTCCCCGTGGAGCTGGGAGCCAGATGTGGGACTCAATCCCAGAACTCAAGGATCATGATCTGAGCTGAAGGCAGTTGCTCAACCAACTGAGCCACCCAGGCGCCCGTGAGAAGTTCTTTATAAATCTTGGATATCAGCCCTTTTTTAAAATTTTTTAATTTTTAGATTTATTTTATTTGTATTTTATTTATTTTAGAGAGAGAGAGAGTGAGCACATGGACAAGGGGAGGGGTAGAGGAAGAGGAGAGAATCTCAAGCAGAGTCCCTGCTGAACACAGAGCCCAACGTGGGGCTTGATCCCACAACCCTGATATCGTGACTTAAGTTGAAATTAAGAGTCAGTAACTTCACAGACTGAGTCACCCAGGTGCCCCTTACTTTTTAGTTTCTTAAGATGGAAGTTAAAGTTATTGATTTAAGATCTTTCTTCCTTTTAATAAAGACATTTACAGTTATTAAGTTACATCTGAGCACTGATTCGGCTGCATTCCATAAGTGTTAGTGTGTTGTGTTTTCATTTTTACTCATCAAAAAGTGTTTTTTTTTTAAGTTTTTATGTAAATTTCAGTTAGTAAACATACAGTGTAATATTAGTTTCAGGTGTACAATTCAGTGATTCAACACATCCATAGGACACCCAGTGCTCGTCACAAGTGCACTCCTTAATCTCCTATGCTGCCCAAGACAATCTACACAGTTAAAGCAATCTATCTCAAAGTACCTCAGCATTTTTCACAGAGCTAGAACAAATAATCCTAAAATTTTTATGGAGCTACAAAAGATCCTGAATAGTCAAAGCAATCCTGAAAAAGAAAAAACAGAGACGAGGCATCACAATTTCAGACTTCAAGCTATATCACAAAGCTGCAGTCATCAAGACAGTATGGTACTGGCTCAAAAACAGACACATAGATCAATGGAATAAAATAGAAAACCCAGAAATGGACCCACAACGATTTGATCAACCAATCTTCAACAAAGCAAGAAGAATATCCAATGTTTTTCTTTTTCAAAGTTTCTTTGTTTATTTAGAGTATTGTGTGGTTCCATACACATTTTAGGATCGTTTGTTCTAGCTCTGTGAAAAAAACGCTGTCAGGATTTTGATAAGCGTTGCATTAAATGTGTAGATTGCTTTGGGTAGGGTAGACATTTTAACACTATTTGTTCTAATTCGTGAACTTGGAATGTGTTTCCATTGTTTTTAGTGTCATCCTCAGTTTCTTTCATCAGTGTCTCATAGTTTTCAGCGTACAGGTCTTTCACTTCTTTGGTTAGGTTCATTCCTAAGTAGCTTACTGTTTTTGGTGCAATTGTAAATGGAATTGATTATTTAATTTCTCTTTCTGCTCCTTCATTATTGGTGTATAGAAATGCAACAGATTTCTGTATGTTGATTTTGTATGCTGAAACTTCACTGAATTCATGTATCAGTTCCAGAAATTTTTTGGTATAGTTTTTTGAGTTTTCTATATAGAGTATCATGTCATCTGCAAAGAGTAAAAGTTTGACTTCTTCCTTGCTGATTTGGGTGCCTTTTATTTATTTTTGTTGTCTGATTGCTGAGGCTAGGATTTCCAGTACTATGTGAAATAACCATGGTGATAGTGGACATCCCTGTCTTATTCCTGACCATAGGAAAAAAGCTCTCAGTTTTTCCCCATTGAGGATGATATGGCTATGGTTTTTATTATGTTTGGGTGTGTTTCCTCTATCCCTGCTTTGTTGAGGACTTTCTACCACCAGTAAATGTACTTTATCAAATGCTTTTTCTGCATCTATCAAAAGGGTCATAGGGTTCTTCTCCTTTCTCTTATTAATGTGGCCTATCGCATTGATTGATTTATAAATATTGAACCACCCTTGTACCTAGGAGTAAATCCTATTGGTTGCAGTGAATGAGTTTTTTTGATGTGTTGCTGGATTCGCTTTTCTAGTATTCTACTGAGAATTTTTGTATCCATGTTCGTCAGGGATATTGGCCTGTAGTTCTCTTTTTTTAGTGGAGTCTTTATCTGGTTTTGGTATCGGGGATTACCCGATGGCCTCATAAGATGAGTTTGGAAGTTTTCCTTCCTTCTCTATTTTTTGGAAAGTTTGAGAAGAGTAGGTATAAACTCTTTAAATGCTTTGTAGAATTCACCTGTGAAGCCATCTGTCCCTGGACTTTGGTTTGTTCAGAGTTTTTCTTATTTCTGATTCAATTTCTTTCCTGATTATTGGTCTGTTCAAGTTCTCTATTTCTTCCTGTTTCAGTTTTGGTTGTTTGTGTGTTTCTAGAAATTTATTCATTTCTTCCAGGTTGTCCAATTTGTTGGCATACAGTTTTTCATAATATTCTGTTACAATTGTTTGTATTTATGTGGTATCAGTCGTTGTTTCTCCTCTTTCATTTGTGATTTTGTTTGAATTCTCTCTCTCTCTCTCTCTCCCTATTTCCCTCTCCCTTTCTCTCTGTTGAGTCTGCCTAATTTATCAATTTTGTTGATATTTTTTAAAGAACCAGCTCCTGGTTTCATCAATCTGTTGTATTGCTTTTGTTTTGTTTGTTTATTCATTTTATTTTCTATGTCATTTGTTTCTGCTCCAATCTTATTATTTCCCTTCCTTCTGCTTGTTTCGAGTTTTGGACATTGCTCTTTTACTGGCTCCATTAGGTGTGAGGTTAGGTTGTTTATTTGAGATTTTTCTTGCTTCTTGAGGTAGGCCTATATTGCTGTAAAATTCCCTCATATAATAGCTTTTTCCACGTCCCAAAGATTTTGGAACATTGTGTTTTCATTTCCATTTGTTTCCAAGTATTTTTTAAATTTTTTATTTGATTTCCTGGTTGACCCATCCATTGTTTGGTAGGATGCTCCTTATCTTCCGTGTATGTGTGGCCATTCCAAATTCTTTTGTGGTTGACTTCTGGTTTTATGCTGTTGTGGTCAGAAAAGGTGCATGGTATGATTTCTCTCTTTTTGCATATGTCGAGGCCTGATTTGTGACCTGATATGTAATCTATTCTGGGGAATGCTCCACATGTCCTTGAAAAGAATGTATATTCTGGTGCTTTGCAATCGAATATATCTGTTTTAGGATCTGAATATATCTGTTAAATCCATCTGGCCCACTGTGTCATCAAAAGCCACTGTTTCTTTGTTGATTTTCTATTTGGATGGTCTGTCCACTGATGTAAGTGGGGTGTTAAAGTATTACTATCATTTAATTCCTTTATGTTCGTTATTAATTATTTTGTGTGTTTGGATGGTCCCATGTTGGGTGCATAAATATCTTCTTGTTGGATCGCCCCTCTACCATCATATAGTATCCCTTTTTCGCTTGTTGTAGTCTTTGTTTGATAGACTATTTTGTCCAATATAAGTATTGTTACAGTGGCTTTATTTCCACATCTATTTCCCTGATAAATATTTCTCCATCCCCTTACTTTAATATGCATGTGGTTTCATGTCTGAAATGGGTCTCTTGTAGACAGCATATAGAAAGTCTTGTTTTTTTTTTTCACTCTGTCACATGTTATTTGATTGGAGTGTTTGGTCCATTTACAGTCAACATAAATATTGATAGATAAGTATTTATTGCTATTTTGTTACTTGTTTCATGTTTGTCTTTGTAGTTCTTCTCTATTCCTCTCTTTTCTTGCTCTCTTTTCTTATGGTTTTTTGGAATTTTTAAAATATATACTTGATTCCTTTCTCTTCAATTGTTGCCATATCTATTACTGGCTTTTGATCTGTCATTACCATTAGGTTTGCATAAAACCTTTTCTGCTTAGAGCAGTTTATAATAAGTTGATGGTCATTTAACTGTGAACATATTCTTTAGTCCTCTACCCTCATGTGTTAAGTATATGATGTCATAAGTTCTATAATTTTACGTATATATGTATTTATTTATATGTTCAATTAGCCAACATATATACCTAATTAGTTTTTGACATAGTGTTCAACAATTCATTATTTGCCTATAACCCCCAGTGCTCATCACAACATGCACCCTCCTTAATACCCATCACCTGGTTACCCCATCCCCACACCGTCTTCCTTCTGTAACCTTCAGTTTGTTTCCCAGAGTCCAGAGGCTCTAATAGTTTGTCTCCCTCTTTGATTTCTTCCCAGTTTTCCCTCCTTTCCCCTATGGTTCTCTGCACTATTCCTTATGTTTTACATATGCATGAAACCATATGATATTGGATTTCTTCACTTGACTTATTTCACTTAAGATAATCCCCTCTAGTTCTATCCATGTTGATGCAATTAGTGGGTATTCATCCTTTCTGATGACTGAGTAATATTCCATTGTATATATGAACCACATCTTCTTTATCCATTCATTTGTTGAAAGACATCTCAGCTTCTTCCACAGTTTGGCTATTGTGAATATTGCTGCTATGAACATTGGGTTGCATGTGTCCCTCCTTTTCACTACATCTGTATCTTTGGGATAAATACCTAATAATGTAATTGTTGGGTCCAAGGGAAGCTCCATCTTTAAATTCTTGAGAAAATTCCATATTCTTTTCCAGAGTGGCTGTACCAGCTTGCATTTCCACCAACAGTATAAGAGAGTTCCCCTTTCTCCACATCCTCACCAACACTTGTTGTTTCCTGCCTTTTTAATTTTTGACAGTCTTACTGGTGTAAGGTGATATCTCATTGTGGGTTTGATTTGTATTTCCCTGATTGTTAGTGATGTTTAACATTTTTTTCCTGTGTCTGTTGGGCATTTGTGTGTTTTCATTGGAAAAGTGTCTGTTCATATCTTCTGCCCATTTATCAACTGGATTATTTGGTTTTTTGGGTGTTGAGTTTGAGAAGCTCTTTATAGATCTTGAATACCAGCTCTTCATCTGTAATGTCATTTGCAAATATCTTCTCCCATTCCGTGGGTTGTCTTTTAGCTTTGTTGACTGTTTCCTTTATTGTGCAAAAGCTTTATATCTTGATGAACTCCCAAAAATTCATTTTTACTTTTGTTTCCTTTTCTTTTAAAAATCTGCTGTAAAAGAAGTCTCTGTTGTCAATGTTGAAAGAGGTTACTGCCTGTGTTCTTCTCTAGGATTTTGATGGTTCTTGTCTTACATTGAACTCTTTCATTCATTTTGAGTTTATCTTTGTGTATGGTGTAAAAGAATGGTCCAGTTTCATTCTTTGCAGGTGGCTGTCCAATTTCCCAGCACCATTTATTGAACGACTATGTTTTTTCCATTGGATATTCTCTCCTGATTTGTCAAAGAATAGTTGACCAGAGAGTTGAGGGTCCATTTCTGGGGTCTCTAATCTGTTCCATTGATCTATGTTTCTCATTTCGTGCCAATGCCATGCTGTCTTGATGATCACAGCTTTGTAATACAGTTTGAAGTAAGGCATTGTGAAGCCCATAGCTTTGGTTTTCTTTTTCAACATTCCCCTGGTGATTCAGAGCCTTTGCTGGTTCCATACAAATTTTAGCACTGTCTGTTTCAGCTCTGTGAAAAATGTTGATGATATTTTGATAGGGATTTCATTGAAAGTGTAGATTTCTCTGGGCAGCATAGATATTTCACAACATTTATTCTTCTAATCCATGAGCATGGAATGTTTTTTCCATCTCTTTGTGTCTTTTTCCATTTCTTTCATAAGTGTTCTGTAGTTTCTAGAGTATAGATCCTTTACCTCTTTAATTAGCTTCATTCCTATGTATGTTACGGTTTTTGGTGCTGTTGTAAATGGAATCAATTCCTTAATTTTTCTTTTTTTCAGTTACATTGTTAGTGTTTAGAAATGTAACTGATTTCTGTGGATTGGTTTTATATTCTGCCAATTTGCTGAATTGCTGTATGAGTTCTAATAACTGGGAGGTGGAGTTTTTTGTGTTTTTCGCATAAAATATCATGTAATCTGTGAAGAGAGAGAATTTGACTTCTCCTTTGCCAATTTAAATGCCTTTTTGTTGTTGTTGTTGTTGTTGTCTGACTGCTGAAGCTAAGACTTCTAGTAGTATGTTGAACAAAAGTGGTGAGACTGATCCCTTTCATGTTCCTGACCTTAAAGAAAAAACTCTCAGGTTTTCCCCACTGAGAATGATATTCATTGTGGGCTTTTCATAGATGGCTTTTATGATATTGAGGTATGTTTCCTTTTTCCCTATATTTTGAAGAGTTTTAATCAGGGAAGAATAGTGTATTCGACCAAAGCCTTTTTCTGCATCAATTGAGAGGATCATATGGTTCTTTCTCTTCTTTTGTTAATGTGATCTATCATGTTGATTGATTTGTAAATGTTGAAAAACTCTTTCATCCCAGGAATAAATCCCACTTGGTTTTGGTGAAAAATCCTTCTAATGTTCTGTTGGATCCTATTGGCTAGAATCTTGTTGACTATTTTGGCATCCAATTCATTAGAGATATTTGTCTGTATTTCTCCTTTTTGATGGGATCTTTGTCTTGTTTTGGGATTAGGGTAATGCTGGCCTCATAGAATAAGTTTGGAAGTTTTCCTTCCATTTCTGTTTTTGTTTTTTTTTTAACAGTTTCAGTATAATAGGTAAAATTTCTTCTTTAGGTGCTTGGTAGAATTCTCCTGGGAACCATCTGGCCCTAGACTATTTATTGTTTTTGGGGAGGTTTTGACTACTGTTTAAATTTCCTTGCTGGTTATTTGTCTGTTCAGATTGTCTAATTCTTCCTGTTTCAGCATTAGTAACTTATAAATCCAGGAATGCATCCATTTCTTCCAGATTGCCTAGTTTTTTGGCATATAGCTGCGGGTAATAAGTTCTAATAATTGTCTCTATTTCTTTGGTATTGTTCATGATTTCTCCCCTTTCATTCATGATTTTATTAATGTGGGTATTTTCCCTTTTCTTTTGGATAAATCTGGCCAGGTGTTTATTGATTTTATTAATTCTTTCAAAAAACCAGCTTCTAGTTTTGTTGATCTGTTCTACTGCTCTTCTAGTTTCTATTCCATTGATTTCTGCTGTAAGCTTTATTATTTCTCTTCTCCTGCTTGACTAAGACTTTATTTGCTATTCTTTTTCCAGATACTTAAGGTGTAAGGTTAGCTTGTGCATTTAGAATTTTTCTAACTTTTTGAGAGAGGCTTGGATGGCTATGTACTTCCCTGCAATGACTGCCTTTGCAGTATCCCATAGGTTTTGAGCCAATGTGTTTTCATTTTCACTGGTTTGAATGAATTGCTTAAGTTCTTCTTTGATGTTCTGGTTAACCCATTAATTCTTTAGAAGGATACTCTTTAACTTCCAGGTATTTGAGTTCATTCCAAATTTTTCCTGTTATTGGGTTCCAGTTTCAAAGCATTGTGGTCTGAAAATATGCAGGGAATAATCTCAATCTTTTGGTGTATGTTGAGACCTGATTTGTGATCCAGTATGTGGTCTATTCTGGAGAAAGTTCCATGTACATGCAAGAATAATGAGCTGTTCTGTTGTTTTAGGATGGAATGTTCTGTACATATGTACAAAATCCACCTGGTTCAGTGTGTCATTCAAAGCTCTTGTTTCTTTGTTGACCTTCTGCTTAGATGATCAGTCCATTTCTGTGAGTGTAGTGTTGAAGTCTCCTATTATTAATGCATTATTGTCAATGTTTCCTTATTTTGGTTATTAGCTGGTTTATGTAATTGGCTGTTCCCACGTTGGTGGCATAGATATTATAATTGTTAGATTTTCTTGTTGGATAGACCTTTTAAGTTTTATATAGTGTTTCTCTTATTACAAACTTTGGTTTATAAATCTAATTTGTCTGATATTGTTATCCTAGCTTTCTTTTCAGGTCTGTTGGAGTAGTAAATTGTTCTCCATCCTCTCACTTTCAATCTTGAGGTGTCTTTAAGTTCAAAATGAGTTTCTCATAGACAACATATGAATGGGTCCTGCTTTTTTATCTAATCTAAAACCCTTTGTCTTTCATGGGAACATTCAGTCCATTTATATTCAGAGTATTTATTGAATGTTATGAATTTAGGGCCATTGTATTGCCTGTAAAGTCCCTGTTTCTAAAGATTTTCTGTTTCTTTTTGGTGCATATTACTTTTAGGGTCTTTGTTTATAGAATCTCCCTTAATATTTCTTGTGGGCCTTGTTTGGTGGTTGCATATTCTTTCAGTTCTGCCTGTCCCCAAATCTCTTTATCTTTCTGTCTGTTCTGAATGACAGCCTCCCTGGATAAAGTATTCTTGGGTTCATGTTCTTATTTAGTACCTCGAATATGTCTTGCCAGTCCTTTCTGTCTTGCCAGGTCTCTGTGGATAGGTCTAATGTTATTCTAATTTTCCTCCCTCTGTAGGTAAGAAATCTCTTCACCCTAGCTGCTCTCAAGATAGCTTCCTTGGCTCTAAGATTTGGAAGCTTTACTATTACATGTGAGGGTCTTGATCTATTTTTATTGATTTTGGGAAGAGTCCTCTCTGCCTCTTGGACATAAATGCTGTTTCCATCCTAAGATTAGGGAAGTTCTCAGCTATGATTTTCTCAAATATACCTTCTAGTCCTCTTTTTCTACACCCCATTGGGGATCTCAATAATTCTGATATTGGAACATTCCATGATATTATTAATCTCTCTAATCTTTTTTCATGTGCTGCTAGTCTCCTATCTCTGTTTTCCTCAACTTCTTTCCTTTCCATCAGCTTATCTTCTAGATCACTAATTCTGCCTCATTTACCCTGGCTGTTAAAATATCCAGTTTAGACTGCATCTCATTCATAGCATTTTTAGTCAGCCTGATTAGATCTCTTCTCTTTTTAGAGATTTTTTGTTGTCACTAATGCTTTTTTCAAACCTAGTTATTGACTTTATGATTCCTATCCTGAATTCTATCTATGATATCTTGTTTATATACATATCCATTAGTTCTGTGGCACAGGGCATTGTCTCTGTTTCTTTTCTTTGTGTGAGTTCCTCTTCCTAGTCATTTGGCCAAGGGAAGGGATGGTTGAGTAAATGAGGTGAGTCCAAAATATCAATGATGACCCAAGCAAGATGCAGAGTGGTCTGAAGCCACCATCAAAAAAAAATCATGCAAAATGAAACACAAGTATAAAATTTATAAAATTTAAAAATTTTAAAAAAAGGGGAGGGGGAGAGGGACTATAATCTCTCAGTGTGTATAAAACAAGATGTTTCAGTTGTTCCTGGGTGTATTTTGGTCTGTGTATTAGAGGACTCTACGTCCCAAAATTATAAGGAAAGTAAAACTTGTATATATATAAAGGTAAACACAAATAGTGAAAAAAGGACCACAATAAAGTGTATATCTATAAAAACTATAGGTGTGAAGAAATACAATTTAAAAATCTACTACAAAATATAAGTTGATGTAATAAACATCTAGCTGAAATGAGAAGGTAAATAGGAAAAAAAAAAACATAAGAAAAAAAGGAACAATAAAACAAAAGGAGAATTTTATCCAAAAAATAAACAAGTTGTGAGGCCACACCTGAAGCTCAATATATAATTTTTCCCTAGTGTTGGTATTTTACAGTCTTATGGGATCCATAGGACTGTTATCCAGCTATTCCTCCAGCTTGTCTTTTGTGGGACGGGCTTGCTGTGCTGTTTCTCAGGTAATCTTTCCTGTGGAAAGTTGCCCCACCCCCTGTCAGGGGTATGTGTTCAGTTGAAACCTGTCTACTATGTGGCTTTTGTTTTGGGGGGCTTTTCTCTCCTCTTCAGAGGATCAGAGCAAAAACTGGCACAGTCAAATCTTTGGCCCAGAGCAGAAAATTCACAATCTACTCTTTAATAAACCCTCCAGGGCAAATAGTCTTCAGTTCTGTATGGTCCTCCAAAAACCACAGCTTCCCACAGTGTGCACCCATAACAACTCTCTCACAGGTAGTTCCAGGGGCTGGGAGTGCCATTTTCCTTCATGATTCTAAAACTGGGAGCAGCCACAGGCTTGCACACACACCTGAAACTCCTGGATCATATCTGAGGGCTGTACTAAAGTTATTTCTGGGCTGCTACTGCTCTGCACGTTTTTGCCTGGTCACAGGCGCAGGTTCCAGAAATTTTCAGGCTGCTCAAGAGAAAAGCAATTTTGACTGACCTCACTCATGGTTTATAGTGATCCAAGCTGAGAGTCCTTCCTGGATCTCTGACCATAACCTTATTCCTGGCTCCACTGCTCAGGTACTCTACTGGTTCAGGGACCCCCTTTTGCTCTGCAGCTCCTTGTATCCCAAGACCACAATTCCCTACCTAGAATTCTGCCTTTTCATTTCTAGAGCACCTTTCAGAAATGGATGTTTCTACCTAGAGTAGATTTCTAAGGTTTCCAATTTTGCTACTCCAGTGATCTATCACTTTCCAGGAGCCAGCTTATTGAGGCTCCCCCCCTTCTGTTTATCTTCCAATATCTCCTGGCATATTCATGACTCTGCACATCCCACCTTGCAAAAACCTAGTCACTTTTCTGCTTGTAGAGATCCATGTATATATTCTTACATATCAGGCTGATTTCATGTGTGTTCAAAATGGTTTGGTAAATATTCAGCTAAATTCAGGAACCAGTTGAAACGGGGTCCCCTACTTGACTATACCATCTTCCCTCCTCTCCCTCTGCAGGGGCTTTACCAAAAAAATAATAATAATTTGGTCATAGTGACAAAGAACTAGCTGAGAGGACAGACTTGATTTGAAGTGAAGCATTTAGAATACATAACGATGTTATTTTCTAGATGGAGATCTTGTTGAAGAAAAACTAAGAGGGCAAGAAACCTATAATTTCATGATCATAGTAGCACTGAAGCAGAGCAACCAGAAGTTCACCAGAAAGGAACAAAGGAAAAAGAAAGCCCTTTTGGAAATAAAGGATTAAAGATTCACAGGGAGCCAAGAAGAGATAACAGTCAATCTTACCACTTGGGATTCTTATGTGCAACTGCTAGACTGCAATCAGAGCAGGTGTGGGGCAAATGTGAAGGCATTTCTCAAACTGCACACAGATGCATCGACAAATAGTGTAGTTCTTACTGACACTAGGGACTTAATCACAGTCTCTCACAGATTAGACACTAACTGAATAAGCTACTCTGACCCAAAGGCAATGTCTAAGATATCAAACTAAGAAGTAAAATTATATACATACCTGGCAGTGTGGAAGACTATGTGTACATGAACAAAGTTGGATTCACTTAGGAGTAAAAAGCAAAGGAAAATCTAAGCTCTTAGTCCCTGATGAACATGGATCAAAAATATAAACTGTAGGAAGAATGATAGCAGTCTCCAACTTATACATATATCTAGTGGTAAAAAATAAATAAATATTTTCTAAGGAAACTTAAGCACTACCACTGACCAAAATTAGGCTGATTTTGGAGCAGTCCTTAGGTAATCAGATTAAAAATTAATTAATTAATTAAAATGAGAGTAATATCTTAACAGATATTTTATAAATACATACTCCTGGATAGACCATATGATAGTCATAATACAAGCCTCAATAAATGTAAAAGCATTGAAATCATACAAAGTGTATTTACCAATGACAAAAGCATAAAATTATAAAACAAGAAAAAAAATTCACAAATATGTGAGTTAAAACACATCAAAATAAAAGGCACATAGATCAATAGAGCAGAATAGAGAGTCCAGAAATATACCCACATTTATTGGTCAATTAATTTTCAACAAAGGAAACAATATATACAAAGAAGAAAAAACAGTCTTTTCAATAAATAGTGTTGAGCAAACTGGACTGCTATATGTAAAAAGAATGAAGCTGAATCACTTTCTTACACCATATACACAAATAAGCTCAAAATAGATTAAAGACAAATGTAAGATTGGAAAACATAAAACTCCTAGAAGAGTAAATAGGCAGTAATCTCTTTGACATAAGTCTTAACAATTTGTTTTTCCAATCTCTCTTTGGGCAAAGACAGCCAAAGCAAAAATAAAATAAACAAATGGGACTACATCAAGCTAAAATGATTCTGCCCAGCAAATATTCCATCAACAAACACAAACGGGAATATGCTGAATGGGAGAAGATATTTGCAAATGATACATTTAACATGTTAATATCCAAAATATAGAAAAAATTCACACAACTCCTAACTTAAAAATAGGCAGAAGACCTGAATAGATACTTCTTCAAATAAGACACAAATGGTCAACAGTCATAAAAGAAGTTCAACATCACTAATCATCAGGGAAATGTATTTGACAAAGTACACATCCAAAATGAAAAATAATTCTCAACAAATTAGGTTTAGAAGGAACATACTTCAATATAATAAAGATCATATATGAAAAACCCACACCTAACTTCATATTTAATTGTGAAGAACTAAGAGATTTTCCTTTAAGATCAGAAGCAAGACAGGAATGTTTACTCAAACCACTACTATTCAATGTGTACTGGAAGTCCTAGTTGAAGCAATCAGACAAGAGAAAGGAATTAAAGGCATCCAAATTGGTGAAGAAGTAAAATTTTCACTATTTGCAGATGATAAGATACTACATGTAGAAAACCCTAGAGACTTACCAAAAAACTACTAGAACTAATAAATGAATTCAGTAAAGTTGAAGGATGCAAAATTAATATGAAGAAATCTATTGCATTTGTATATATTAATAATGAAGGAGCATAAAAAGAAATTAAAACAATACCACTTACAATTATACTAAAAATAATAAAATATTTGGTAATAAATTTAACCAGTAGATGAAAGACTTATACTCTGAAAAATATAAAACACTGATGAAAGAAGTTGAAGATGACACAAACAAATGGAAAGACATCCCATACTTATGGATTGGAAGAACCAATATTGTTAAAATGTCCTTACTACTTAAAGACAAATGGAGATTGAATGTAGGAGGGTGGAGAAATATTATCGTGCAAATGGATCTCAAAAGAAAACTGGAGTACCAATACTTATATTAGACAAACAGGACGTTATTTTATTTTACTTTGTTAAAGATTTTATTTATTTAACAGAGAGAGAGTACAAGCAGGAGAAAGAGCAGAGGGAGAAGGAGAAGCAGGCTCACCATTAAGCAAGGAGTCCAATGTGGGGTTCAATCGCAGGACACAGGGATTATGACCTGAGTGGAAGGCAGATGTTTAACTGACTTAGCCACCCAGGTGCCCCAAAATGGACATTAAAATAAAGACTATAACAGAGATTAATGAAGCTACTATGTCATAAGTGGGGGGTATCCAACAAGAAGATATAATAATTGTAAATATTTATGCACCCAACATGGGACCATCCAAACACACAAAATAATTAATAACAAACATAAAGGAATTAAATGATAGTAATACTTTAACACCCCACTTACATCAGTGGACAGACCATCCAAATAGAAAATCAACAAAGAAACAGTGGCTTTTGATGACACAGTGGGCCAGATGGATTTAACAGATATATTCAGATCCTAAAACAGATATATTCGATTGCAAAGCACCAGAATATACATTCTTTTCAAGGACATGTGGAGCATTCCCCAGAATAGATTACATATCAGGTCACAAATCAGGCCTCGACATATGCAAAAAGAGAGAAATCATACCATGCACCTTTTCTGACCACAACAGCATAAAACCAGAAGTCAACCACAAAAGAATTTGGAATGGCCACACATACACGGAAGATAAGGAGCATCCTACCAAACAATGGATGGGTCAACCAGGAAATCAAATAAAAAATTTAAAAAATACTTGGAAACAAATGGAAATGAAAACACAATGTTCCAAAATCTTTGGGACGTGGAAAAAGCTATTATATGAGGGAATTTTACAGCAATATAGGCCTACCTCAAGAAGCAAGAAAAATCTCAAATAAACAACCTAACCTCACACCTAATGGAGCCAGTAAAAGAGCAATGTCCAAAACTCGAAACAAGCAGAAGGAAGGGAAATAATAAGATTGGAGCAGAAACAAATGACATAGAAAATAAAATGAATAAACAAACAAAACAAAAGCAATACAACAGATTGATGAAACCAGGAGCTGGTTCTTTAAAAAATATCAACAAAATTGATAAATTAGGCAGACTCAACAGAGAGAAAGGGAGAGGGAAATAGGGAGAGAGAGAGAGAGAGAGAATTCAAACAAAATCACAAATGAAAGAGGAGAAACAACGACTGATACCACATAAATACAAACAATTGTAACAGAATATTATGAAAAACTGTATGCCAACAAATTGGACAACCTGGAAGAAATGAATAAATTTCTAGAAACACACAAACAACCAAAACTGAAACAGGAAGAAATAGAGAACTTGAACAGACCAATAATCAGGAAAGAAATTGAATCAGAAATAAGAAAAACTCTGAACAAACCAAAGTCCAGGGACAGATGGCTTCACAGGTGAATTCTACAAAGCATTTAAAGAGTTTATACCTACTCTTCTCAAACTTTCCAAAAAATAGAGAAGGAAGGAAAACTTCCAAACTCATCTTATGAGGCCATCGGGTAATCCCCGATACCAAAACCAGATAAAGACTCCACTAAAAAAAGAGAACTACAGGCCAATATCCCTGACGAACATGGATACAAAAATTCTCAGTAGAATACTAGAAAAGCGAATCCAGCAACACATCAAAAAAACTCATTCACTGCAACCAATAGGATTTACTCCTAGGTACAAGGGTGGTTCAATATTTATAAATCAATCAATGCGATAGGCCACATTAATAAGAGAAAGGAGAAGAACCCTATGACCCTTTTGATAGATGCAGAAAAAGCATTTGATAAAGTACATTTACTGGTGGTAGAAAGTCCTCAACAAAGCAGGGATAGAGGAAACACACCCAAACATAATAAAAACCATAGCCATATCATCCTCAATGGGGAAAAACTGAGAGCTTTTTTCCTATGGTCAGGAATAAGACAGGGATGTCCACTATCACCATGGTTATTTCACATAGTACTGGAAATCCTAGCCTCAGCAATCAGACAACAAAAATAAATAAAAGGCACCCAAATCAGCAAGGAAGAAGTCAAACTTTTACTCTTTGCAGATGACATGATACTCTATATAGAAAACTCAAAAAACTATACCAAAAAATTTCTGGAACTGATACATGAATTCAGTGAAGTTTCAGCATACAAAATCAACATACAGAAATCTGTTGCATTTCTATACACCAATAATGAAGGAGCAGAAAGAGAAATTAAATAATCAATTCCATTTACAATTGCACCAAAAACAGTAAGCTACTTAGGAATGAACCTAACCAAAGAAGTGAAAGACCTGTACGCTGAAAACTATGAGACACTGATGAAAGAAACTGAGGATGACACTAAAAACAATGGAAACACATTCCAAGTTCACGAATTAGAACAAATAGTGTTAAAATGTCTACCCTACCCAAAGCAATCTACACATTTAATGCAACGCTTATCAAAATCCTGACAGCGTTTTTTTCACAGAGCTAGAACAAACGATCCTAAAATGTGTATGGAACCACACAATACTCTAAATAAACAAAGAAACTTTGAAAAAGAAAAACATTGGATATTCTTCTTGCTTTGTTGAAGATTGGTTGATCAAATCGTTGTGGGTCCATTTCTGGGTTTTCTATTTTATTCCATTGATCTATGTGTCTGTTTTTGAGCCAGTACCATACTGTCTTGATGACTGCAGCTTTGTGATATAGCTTGAAGTCTGAAATTGTGATGCCTCGTCTCTGTTTTTTCTTTTTCAGGATTGCTTTGACTATTCAGGATCTTTTGTAGCTCCATAAAAATTTTAGGATTATTTGTTCTAGCTCTGTGAAAAATGCTGAGGTACTTTGAGATAGATTGCTTTAACTGTGTAGATTGTCTTGGGCAGCATAGGAGATTAAGGAGTGCACTTGTGACGAGCACTGGGTGTCCTATGGATGTGTTGAATCACTGAATTGTACACCTGAAACTAATATTACACTGTATGTTTACTAACTGAAATTTACATAAAAACTTAAAAAAAAAACACTTTTTGATGAGTAAAAATGAAAACACAACACACTAACACTTATGGAATGCAGCCGAATCAGTGCTCAGATGTAACTTAATAACTGTAAATGTCTTTATTAAAAGGAAGAAAGATCTTAAATCAATAACTTTAACTTCCATCTTAAGAAACTAAAAAGTAAGGGGCACCTGGGTGACTCAGTCTGTGAAGTTACTGACTCTTAATTTCAACTTAAGTCACGATATCAGGGTTGTGGGATCAAGCCCCACGTTGGGCTCTGTGTTCAGCAGGGACTCTGCTTGAGATTCTCTCCTCTTCCTCTACCCCTCCCCTTGTCCATGTGCTCACTCTCTCTCTCTCTAAAATAAATAAAATACAAATAAAATAAATCTAAAAATTAAAAAATTTTAAAAAAGGGCTGATATCCAAGATTTATAAAGAACTTCTCACGGGCGCCTGGGTGGCTCAGTTGGTTGAGCAACTGCCTTCAGCTCAGATCATGATCCTTGAGTTCTGGGATTGAGTCCCACATCTGGCTCCCAGCTCCACGGGGAGTCTGCATCTTCCTCTAACCTTCTCTCCTCTCGTGCTCTCTCTCACTTTCTCTGTCTCTCAAATAAATAAATAAAATCTTAAAAAAAAAAAAAAGAACTTCTCAAACTCAACACCCAAAAAGCAGATAATCACGTCAAAATATGGGCAGAAGACATGAACAGACACTTCTCCAAAGAAGACATACAAATGGCTAACAGATATGAAAAATGTTCATCATCATTAGCCATTAGGGAAATTCAAATCAAATTCAAAGCAAGCCAATCAAGGAAATGTTATATCCTAATAACATTGAGATATCACCTTACACCAGTTAAAAATAGCAAAAATTCATAAGGCAAGAAACAATAAGTATTGGAGAGGATGTGGAGAAAAGGGAACCCTCTTACATTGTTGGTAGGAATGCAAATTGGTGCAGTCACTTTGGAAAACAATGTGGAAGTTTCTCAAAAGATTAAAAATAGAGCTACCAAAAGACCCAGCAATTTTCATATATGAAAATCAATGATAAGAGATTATATGACCATCTCAATAATCAAAGAACATTTACTAAAATCCAATACCCTTTCATGATTAAAAACGTTAAATGAGTAAAAACTCAAAAACTAGGTACACAATGAATCTTAGAACACTGAAAAAATAAAATTAAATTAGAAAAAAAAAACTAGGAATAAAAAGAAGCTTCTTTGACCCGTTTAAAGGCATCAATAAAAACATACTTAACAACATACTTAATGGTGAAAGACTAAGTGCTTTCTCTGTAAGGTTGAGTAAAAAAACAAGAATGTCGACTCCCCCACCACTTCTATTCACCATTGTACTAGATGTTCTAGTCAGGGCAATTATTTAACAAAAAGAAGTAAATGTCAGCTTTATAATCTTATTTATAGAAAGTCCTAAAGAATCCATTAAAAAGCTAATTGAACTAATAATTGAGATCATCAATGTTGCAGCATACAAGATTAATATACAAAAATCCATTTTATTTTTTTCAGCTTTTATTTAAATTCCAGTTAGTTAACAGTGTAACATACAATGTAACATTAGTTTCTAGTGTATAATGTAGTAATTCAACACTTACATACAATACCCGGTGCTCATCACAAGTGTACTCTTTAATCACCATCAACTATTTCACCCATCCCTCCCAATCCACCTCTCCTCTGATAGAAGAAACCAAAGTTTCTTCTATATTAAGACTGTTTTTGGCTTGTCTCTCTCTTTTTTTTCCTTATGCTCCTTTTTTTCCCCATAAATTGTACATATGAATGAAGTCTTATGGCATTTGTCTTTCTCTGACTTACTTCGCTTAGCATAATTCTCTCTAGTTCCATCCACATCAATGCAAATGGCAAGATTTATTTTTTTGTGGCTGAGTAATATTCCTTTGTATCTACATATACGGCATCTTCTTTATCCATTCATCAGTCAGTGGACACTTGAGCTGTTTCCATAGTTTGGTTATTGTTGATAATGCTGCTATAAATATTGGGATGCATCTATCTCCTTGAATTAGTGCTTTTGTATTCTTTGGGTTAACCTAGTAGTGCAATTGCTGGGTCATAGGTTAGTTCTATTTTTAGCTTTTTGAGGAACCTCCCTACTATTTTCCAGAGTGACTGTACAAGTTTGCATTCCAACCCACAATGTAATACTGTTCCCCTTTTCAGCATCCTGGCTGACACTTGTTGTTTCTTGTGTTGTTAATTTTAGCCACTCTGACAGGTGTGAGGTGATATCTCATTCAGTTGTAATTCTATACATTAACAATAAATAATGGAAAAATGGAATCTTAAAAATCCACTTGAAATAGCATAAACAAGAATAAAATGTTTAGGAATACATTTTATAAAATAAGTGTAATACTTGTACACTGAAAACTACTAAGCATTTTTGAAAGAAAGTAAAGAAGATTTAAATAGGAGAAAAATATCTTTCATGGATCAAAATAATTAATATTATTTAAATAGCAATACTTCACAAATTTATGCCTGGGTTAAACGAAATCCCTATCAGAGTCCCTTTTTGATTTTTTTTTTTTTTTTGCCTATATTGGCAAACTGATCCTAAAATTGGGAAATACAAGGGACCAAAAATAACCAACAATGTTGAATAAGATGAATAAGTTTAAAAGATTCATGTTTCCTGATTTCAAACTTACTACAAACACTATAGTAACTAAGATAATGTGGT
This sequence comes from Nasua narica, assembly GCA_028533885.1. NCBI lineage: Eukaryota > Metazoa > Chordata > Mammalia > Carnivora > Procyonidae > Nasua > Nasua narica. The sequence goes on along the minus strand of CM052810.1, from coordinate 74,206,653 downwards.
ATAAGGATTGCCATATATGGATCAATAAAATAGAATTGAGATTTCAGAAGTAAATTCATATATCAATGATCAATTTAATCTTGGCAGGGAGGAAGAAATCGATGGATGAAAGAATAGTCTTAAACAAATAATGCTGGGACAACTGGATTTTCACTTGAAAAATAATGAGTTTGGATTCTCTATTTGCACTAAACACGAACATGAATTAAATAGATAACAGAGCTAAATGTAAGAGCTAAAATTTTAAAACTCTATGAAGAAAATTTA
>CM052810.1:74187401-74205886 GCA_028533885.1 Nasua narica | reverse complement strand
ATCAATTTAATCTTGGCAGGGAGGAAGAAATCGATGGATGAAAGAATAGTCTTAAACAAATAATGCTGGGACAACTGGATTTTCACTTGAAAAATAATGAGTTTGGATTCTCTATTTGCACTAAACACGAACATGAATTAAATAGATAACAGAGCTAAATGTAAGAGCTAAAATTTTAAAACTCTATGAAGAAAATTTATTAGTAAACCTTCATCATCTTAGCTCAGGTCATCCATTTTAACTATAACACTAAAACATAATCAGCAAAAGAAAAATATATGTCCATTGGGTGATGAGTGGGTAAAGAAGATGTCATATATGTTGATACAAAGGAATATTACTCAACCATCAAGAAGAATGAAATCTTGACATTTGCCATGATGTGAATGGAGCTAGAGAGTATTATGCTAAGCCAAAGAAATCAGTCAGAGAAAGACAAATTCCATATGATCTCATTCATATGTGGAATTTAAGAAACAAAACATGTACAATGGAAAGGGGGAAAAAGAGAGAGGGAAACAAAGCATAAGAGACTCTTAATGATTGAGAACAAACTGAGGGTTAATGGGGGGACATGGTTGACAGATTGGCTAAATGGATGATGGGCATTAAGGAGAACACTTGTAGTGTTGAGCACTGGGTTTTTAAATGTAAGCGATGAATCACTCCATCTGCTTCTAAAAACAGTAAAACCAAACAAAAAATAAAAGTAGAAAAACAAAAACAAAAACAAAACTGGAGGTATCACAATTCTATACTTCAAGTTATATTACAAAGCTGTAGTAATCATAACAGTATGACACTGGCACAAAAATAGACACATAGATCAGTGGAAAAGAATAGAGAATCAGGAAATGAACACACAGCTACAAATTAATCTTTGAGGAGGAAGGAAGAATGTACAAAGGGAAAATACAGTCTCTTCAAAAAATGGTGTTGGGAACACTGCCAGCTACATGCAAAAGAATGAAACTGGATCACTTTCTTATACCATACACTAAAATAAATTCAAAAGGATTAAAGAACAAAATTTGAGATATGAAACCATAAAAATCTTAGAAGAGAACATCTGCAGTAACTTCTTTGACATCAACCATAGCAAATTATTTGTTCTCCTGAGGTAAGAGATACAAAAGAAAAAATAAACGATTACAACAACATCAAAATAAAAAGATTCTGCAAGATAAAGGAAGTAATCAACAAAACTAAAAGGCAACCTACTGAATGGGAGAAGATATTTGCAAATGACATCTGATAAAGGGTTAGAATTCAAATATATAAAAAAACTTCTATAATTCAACACCAAACCCTCCAAATAATGCAATTAAAAATGGCACAGATAATATAGACAGACATTTTTCTAAAGAAGACATACAGATATCCAACAGATATTTGAAAAGATGCTCAACATCATGGCTCATTAGGGAAATGAAAATCAAAACTACAATGAAATACCACCTCAGACATTGAGAGTGGCTAAAATAAAAAAACTCAAGGAACTACAAGAGTTGGCTAGGATATGGAGAAAAAGGAACCCTCTTGTACTGTTGTTTATTGAGGTTAATGTAGAGCATGAAATCAGCCATAATACCTGGTTTGCTAAATTGTAACATGGAGGCCAGTGGGGGCAGGGACGGTTTCAGAGTAGAGTGGAGGCCTTTGGAATTCTGAGGCCTGAGTGACCTCTCTGCCATAGGAATGCCTCCTGGAGTTGACTTCCCTGAAATTTTCTTAGCCCAAACAGCTACCCTGTGATCTAAGAGATGTATGTATTGTCCCCTAGGCTATGTTTAGCAGAATTTGTAGAATATGCAAATTAGCATATGGTGTCTTTCTTGTAAACAGATCCTCCTAGTTCCACTAGGACCCCTTGTCACAATCATATGCTAGAAACAGTGATATTTATGATTATCCTGGAGGACTGATAAAAGCAAGAATGAAGAAGAGCAGAGGGTCTTTGTCTGTGAGTGTTGACTCACTTGCCTTCTTTTCTCTTTCACAGCAAAGTTTGGAGTAATCTTTCTTCCATCAATACAGGGATTGCTGGCCATTCCTGGCAGTTTGTGGGGATACGAACTGGTTCAGCCACTGTGGAAGACAGTATGGAGGTTCCCCAAAAATTTAAAAAATAGAACTACCATAAAATCTAGTAATCACACTGCTGAGTATTTACCCAAATAATACGAAAACACTAATTTTAAGGGATATATGCACCCCTATGTTTATTGCAGGATTGTTTACAATTACCAAATTATGGAAGCAGCCCAAGTGTCAATTGATAGATGAATGGATAAAGATTGTGTGGAGTGTGTATGTGTACATAATAGAATATTATTTAGTTGTGAAAAAGAATAGACTCTTGCCATTCTCAACAACAGGGATGTATCTAGAGTATAATGCTAAGTGAAATAAGTCAGTGAGGGAAAAACAGATACTATACGATTTCACTCATATGTGGAATTTAAGAAACAATACAAATGAGAAAAGAAAAAAAAGGAGACAAACCAAACCAAATCAAACCAAACAAAAAACCTCCCTAGACTCTTCAATATAGAGACAAACAGAGTGGAGGTGGTGGTGTGAAGGATGAAATAGGTTAAGGGTATTAAGAGTATATTCATCCTACGAGCACTGAGTGATATGTGGAGTTGTATACCTGAAAATCATGTATAACTGTGTATATTAACTACACTGGAATTAAAATAAAAAAAAAACTAAATGAAATGCAAATATATCTTGAAGAGTTAAAAAAATAAAAAGCTTCTGCACAACAAAGGAAACAGAAGAGTGAACAGGCAACCTATGAAATGGATTTGCAAACCACATATCTGATAAAGGGTTAATATAAAAATATATAAGAAATTCACACAACAATAATAAAAATTGATATAACCTAATAAAACAATGGGCAATAGAGATGAATAGACATTTCTCAAAAGAAAACATACAAATGGCTATCCAGTACATGAAAAGGAACTCAACATCAGTAAGTACCAGGGAAATGCAAACCAAAATCCCAATATCACCTCACACCTGTTAGAATGGGTATTATCAAAAAGGCAAAATATAACAAGTGCTGTTGAGAATATAGAGCAAAGAGAACACTTGTACTCTGCTGGTGGGTGTGCAAATTGTCCAATCAATATGGAAAACAGAATGGAGATTCCTCAAGAAATTAAAAATAAAACTGCCATATGATCCAGCAATCTCACTTCTGGGTATACATGCAAAAACAATGAAATCTGGATCTCAAATCAAAAGCTGGACTTCCATGTTTAATGCAGCATCATTCACAACAGCCAAGATATGGAAATAATCTAAATGTCTATCAATGTATAAATGAAAGAAGAAAAAGATAGATGATATAGATATATACACAGACATAAATACAATGAAATATTATTTAATATTAAAAAGAAGGAAGCTGTGCCATTTGCAACAACATAGATCTACCTGAAGGGTATCATTATAAGTGAAACAAGACAGACAAATACTCACGATCTTACTTAGATAATGAATCTAAAATAGTCAACCTCTTACAGTAGAGAGTGGAATGTTGGTTTCCAGTTGGCAGGGCAGTGGAAAGCTGGGAAGATGGAATGAGATGTTGGTTAAAGGGTAGAGTTTCACGTATGCAAGATTAGTGAGCTCTGGAACCTAATATACTGAAGTGGTGATGATAATTAACAAATTGCATACTTGAAATTTGCTAATAATGTAGATCTTCAATTAAATCTCAACACACGTAATGGTAAAGTTATACATAGGTAATGAATGAGTAATTTAGCTTGATTGAAGTGTAGTGTATACATATACCAAAATATCAAGTTTATACCTTCAGGAATCACCACACTGTTTTCCAAAGTGACTGCACCAACTTGCATTTGCACCAATAGGGTAAAAGTGTCCCCCTTTCTCCACATCCTCTCCAACACTTGTTGTTTACTGTCTTGTTGATTTTTGCCATTCTAACTGGTAGAAGGTGGTATCTCAATGTGATTTTGATTTGAATCTCCCTGAGAGCCAATGATGATGAATATTTTTTCATGTAACTGTTAGCCATTGTTTGTCTTCTTTGGAGAAGTGTCTGTTCATGTATTCTGCCCATTTATTGATGTGATTATCAGTTTTTTGAGTGTTGAGTTTAAGGAGTTCTTCATAGATCTTAAATATTAGCCCTTTGTTTGTAGTGTCATTTGCAAATAACTTCTCCCATTCTGTGGGTTGCCTATTTGTTTTGTTGACTGTTTCCTTTGCTGTGTAGAAGCTTTTTATCTTGATGAAGTCCTAAAAGTTCACTTTCGCTTTTGTTTCCTTTGCCTTTGAAGAAATGTCCTGAAAGAAGTTGCTGTGGCTGATGTCAAAGAGGATACTGCCTATGTTCTCCTCCAGGATTTTGATAGATTCCTGCCTCACGTTGAAGTCTTTTATCCATTTTGAGTTTATCTTTATGTATAGCATAAGAGAATGGTCAAGTTTCCTTCTTCTGTATATAGCGGCCCAATTTCCTCAGCACCACTTATTGAAGAGACTGTTTTTTTTCCATTGGATTTTTTCCCCAGCTTTGTTGATTATTTGACCATAGAGTTGCAGTTCTATATCTAGTTCTATATCTATGCTCTCTACTCTGCAATGGTCTATGTTTCTGTTTTTGCGCAAGCACCATGCTGCCTTGGTGATCACAGCTTTGTAGTAAAGCTTGAAATCCAGCAAAGTGATGCCCCCAGCTTTGTTTTTCTTTTTCAACATTTCCTTAGCAATTCAGGGTCTTTTCTGGTTCCATACAAATTTTAGGTTTGTTTGTTCCAGCCCTTTGAAAAAAAACAGTGGAATTTTCAACAGGATAGAATTGAAAGTAAAGATTGCTCTGGGCAGTATAGACATTTTAACAATGTTTATTCTTCCAACCCATGAGCATGGAATGCTTTTCCACCTTTTTGTGTCTTCTTCAATTTCTTTCATGAGTGTTCTGTAGTTCCTTGAGTACAGATCCTTTACCTCTTTGATTAGGTATATGCCCAGGTATCTTATGGTTCTTGGTGCTATAGTAAATAGAATCAATTCTCTAATTTCCCTTTCCATATTTTCATTGTTAGTGTAGAGGAAAGGAACTGATTTCAGTGCATTTGTTTTGTATCCTGACACATTACTAAATTACTGTATGAATTCCAATAGTTTGGGGGTGGAGTCTTTTGCGTTTTCCATATAAAGTATCATGTCATCTGCGAAGAGAAAGAGTTTGACTTCTTCATTGCTAATTTGAATATGTTTTATTTCTTTTTGTTGTCTGATTGCTGTCGCTAGGACTTCTAGTACTATGTTGAACAAGAATGGTGAGAGTGGGCATCCTTGACGTGTTCCTGATCTCAAAGGGAAGGCTGTCAGCTTTTCCCCATTGAGAATGATATTTGCTGTGGGCTTTTCATAGATAAACTTTATGATGTTGAGGAATGTTCCTTCTATCCCTATACTTTGAAGAGTTTCAATCAGGAATGGATGCTGAATTTTGTCAAATGCTGTTTCTGCATCGTTTGAGAGGATCATGTGGTTCTTCTCTCTTCTCTTATTGATTTGTTCTATCACATTCATTGATTTGCGAATGTTGAACCACACTTGTATCCCAGGGATAAATCCTACCTGGTCATGATGAATAATCTTTTTAATGTGCTATTGGATCCTATTAGCTAGGATCTTGTTGAGAATCTTGCCATCCATATTTATCAGGGATGTTGGTCTGAAATTCTCCTTTTTGATGGGGTCTTTGCCTGGTTTGGAGATCAGGGTAATGCTGGCTTCATAGAAAGAGTCTGGAAGTTTTCCTTCTGTTTCTATTTTTTGAAACAGTTTCAGGAGAATAGGTATTATTTCTTCCTTGAATGTTTAGTAGAATTCCCTATGGAATCTGTCAGACCGTAGACTCTTGTGTTTTGGGAGGCTTTTGATCACTGCTTCAATCTTGTTACTAGATATTGATCTATTCAGGTTGTCAATTTCTTCCTGTTTCAGTCTTGGAAGATTATGGGTTTCCAGGAATGCATCCAATTCTAGGTTATTTAACTTAGTGGCATATAGCTGTTGATAATGATTTCTGATAATTATTTCTATTTCCTTTGGATTCGTCGTGATCTCTCCCCTTTTGTTCATAATTTTGTTAATTTGGGTCCTCTTTCTTTTCTTTTGGATTAATTTGGCCAGTGGGTTATCAATCTTATTGATTTTTTCAAAAAACCAACTTCTGGATTAATTGATGTGTTGTGCTATTTCTCTAGTTTCTAACTCATTGATCTCTGCTCTAATCTTGATTATTTCCCTTCTTCTGCATGGGGTTGGATTAATTTGTTGTTTATTTTCCAGTTCTTTAAGGTGTAAAGAGAGCTGGTGTATAAGCGATTTTTCAATTTCTTTGAGTGAGGCTCGGATGGCTATATATTTCCCCCTTAGGACTGCCTTTGCCGTGTCCCACAGGTTTTGCATCAATGTGTCTTCATTTTCATTGGTCTCTATGAATTGTTTAAGTTCATCTTTGACTTCCTGGTTGATCCCAGTATTCTTGAGTAGGTTGGTCTTTAGCCTCCAAGTGTTTGAATTCCTTCCAACCTTTTTCTTGTGCTTGAGTTTTAAAGCACAGTTTTAAAGCATTGTGGTCTGAGAAAATGCAGGGAATCATCTCAGTCCTTTGGCACCGGTTGAGTCCTGATTTGTGACCCAGTATGTTTATTCTGGAGAAAGTTCCATGTGCACTCGGGAAGAATGAGTATTCTGTTGTTTTAGGGTGAAATGTTCTGTATATATCTATGAGGTCCATGTGGTCCAATGTGTCATTGAAAGCTCTGTCATCTGTCTGTTACTTAGAGTGGCATGTTAAGATCTCCTACTATTAAGTCACTCATATCAATATGACTCTTTATTTTGATAAACAGTTGGCTTACGTAGTTGGCTGCTCCTATATTGGGGGCATAAATGTTTACAAATGTTAGATATTCTTGGAGGATAGACCCTTTTAGAATGATACACTGTCCTTCTGTATCTCTGACTACAGTCTTAGCTTAAATTTTAATTTATCTGATATGAGAATAGCTACTCCAGCTTTCTTTTGAGATCCATTGGAATGAAAGATGGTTCTCCATCCTTTCACTTTCAGTCTGGATGTATCTTTTGGTTCCAAGTGTGTCTCCTGTAGACAGCATATGGACAGGTCCTGTCGTTTTATCCATTCTGCAACCTTGTGGTGCTTTATGGGAGCATTTAGGGCATTCACGTTGAGAGTGATTATTGAAAGATATGTGTTTATTGACATCATGTTTCCTGTGAAGTCCTTGTTTCTATAGGTGGCAATTTTCTGTTCTAAGTCACTCATGGTTTCTTTCTACTTTTATAGAACCCCCTTTAATATTTCCTGGAGTACCAGCTTGGTGGTCACATACTCTTTTAATCCTTGCCAGTCTTGGAAACTCTTTATCTCTCCATACATTTTGAATGTCAGCCTTGCTGGATAAAGTATTCTTGGCTGCATGTTCTTCTTGTTTAGTGCCCTGAATATATCATGCCAGCCCTTTCTGGCTTGCCAGGTTTCTGTGGACATTTCTGACGTTATTTTGATGGATCTTCCTACCTATGTAAGTAATCTCTTCCCCTTAGCTGCCCTCAGGACCTCCTGTCTAAAATTATAATTTGCACATTTTAATATTATGTGTCTGGGTGTTTTTCTAAATTCATTGATCTTGGCAGGTGTCCTTTCCACCTCTAGGATATGAACTCTTGTTCTGTTCCCCATATTGGGGAATTTCTCATTCAGAATTTGTTCAGCTATATCTTCTAGTCTTCTGTCTTTCTCTACCCCCTCTGGGATTCCAATAATTCTGATGTTGGAATGTTTTATGGCATCGTTTATTTCCCTAAGTCTCTTCTTATGATTCCTGAGCAGTTCGCTCCAGCTCTCCTCCTGACCTTTCTTCTCAACCATTTTTTCCTCTAGATCACTAATTCTATCCTCTGTCTCCGTAACTCTAGCTGTTAGTCTATTTAGATTGGATTGGATCTCATTGATAGCGTTTCTGTCATTAGCTATACTGGATCTCATTTTTGCCCTTAGAGATTCTATGTTGTAATTAATTTTTTTCTCCATCCTAGTCATTGCCTGGATAATTATTACCCTGAATTCTCTTTCCAGCATACTGTTTATGTCCATGTCCTATAGTTCTGAGGGAGAGGGTGCAGGCTCTGTGTTTTTCTCTGTTGGGTGTTCCTCCTCCTAGTCATTTTGATGAGAAGTGGATGAGAGGATGTATAGCTGGATATATTGCCCACTATCCATGCAGGATGCACTCTGGAAAGTTCAGGAACAATTGGGATTTACCACCAAAAAGAAAAAATAAGGATAAAAAAAGATAGAGAGAAAGAGAAAAAGAAGTCTGAGCCAGAATAGGCCCCCAAAATAAGATTTATAAGGTATGTAAACCAACATGAACAAACATATATACTGACAAAAGTAAATGACAGGAAATAAAAGAACCTAGTCATATTGAACCCCAAGACAAGGATTTATATAATACCAGAACAAAAGCAAATACGTAGAAACACTGACAGAAGGATAAGATGGGAGGGTGGTTATAACTCCTCATGGGCGAGGAAGGTTATTTTAGGTCTTCCTGGATTTATCGTTGTATTAAGCCTCTAGTTGTAATGTTAAGTAGTTTAAAAAAATTTAAAGAACACAAGGAATGTGAAAATGAGTGGATAAAAAAATAGAAAAAATAAGAAAGGAAAAAGAAACTTGTATCTATGAAATATACAGTTTTGAGGGTATTATCAGGCGCTTAATATTTTGATTTCCGCTGGTGTTAGGGATTTAAAATTTTATGGGGATCCTGTGGCTATAGTCCTTTTGTTTTTTGACTTGACCTCTAGGGGAGGGGCCTTCCATGTTGTTTTCCAGTCAATGTTGCTTGGGTTGAGTCACCCTGCCCCCCAAACAAGGGGCTGAGTTCTGTGGAAACCCATTTCTCAGTCTTTCACTCTCTGAAGGTTTTTGGCCTTTTGTAGCTTTTTTCACCTTTTGAGGACCCAATATGTTGTCTATTCAAGGAATCTGCCTGTATATACCCAGACCTCCAGGTCACAGAGAAGCCTCAGTCTGCTCCCCTCTGGATGGTCCAGGACACACACTTTCCTCCCTAAAATTCTGCTCAAAGTGCAGCCTCTCACAGGTGGTGTGCACTTTGGGGACAGTTGGTGCAGTTCAGGGACTCTGCGATTGCTCCTCTGCCCTCCGGTCTCTAGGCCATCTCAGGGTGTGGTCAGATTCCTGCCCAAGATTAGGCCACCACCCTCATTCTCTCCGGGGCTGGCTGGGAGCACCCAGAGCCTGCCATAGGCCACAAATGTCTTTTCAGTCAGGGTTGCACTCAGTCCAGAGAGTGGGGAATGCAGTGAATGCAGGCTCCTGGACCACAGCAGACCCTCTAAGGCACTTGCAGGAGTGCACGCACCCTGCCCACAAGATGGTGCAGGGAACGGAAATCTGCATGTTCATGAACCACAGGCTGAACCCCCCACCCCACCACCAGTCTCTCTTTGAGGCAGGTGGTGTCCTTCCCGGGAGTGTGGGCTCAGGCCCTTTCCTGCGACCACCCCCTTCCACTAGTTGCTCCTCAGAACCTCAGAACCTTTAGCTCTTTTTAACTGTCTTTAACCATCTCGTCTCTGAGTTAATGCTGGTCCCCAACCACCAGTCACTTTCCTTCGGGGTATTACTGTCCTTGGATCACTTCTAGTGGCTCCCTCCCCCTTTTGTTTATCCTCTGATATCAGTTAAAGTGTTCCCACTTTGCTTTACCTCTCTACTGCTGTCTTCTGCTCCTGTACAGATCCAGAAGTGAAGAATTTTGCTCTTCAGGCTGATTTCATGGGTGTTCAGCGTGTTCTGGCATATATCCAGCTCACTTTTGGGGACAAGTTGCAGCAGGATCACCTACTTCTCTGCCATCTTGCCCAGTCCCTCTGAAATTTTCCTTTTGATGGGGTCTTTGCCTGGTTTTTGGATCAGGGTGTTTATGGCTTTATAGAAAGAGTCTGGAAGTTTTCCTTCTGTTTCTATTTTTTGAAACAGTTTCAGAAGAATAAGTATTATTTCTTCTTTGAATGTTTGGTAGAATTTCCCAGGGAATCATCAGGTCCTGGGCTCTTGTTTTTGGGAGGTTTGTGATCACTGCTTGGTCTCATTACTAGATATTGGTCTATTCAGATTGTCAATTTCTTCCTGTTTCAGTCTTGGAAGTTTATAGGTTTCTAGTAATGCATCCATTTCTTCTAAGTTGCTTAACTAATTGTCAAATAGCTGTTGAAAATAATTTCTGATGATTGCTTCTTTTTCCTTGGGTTTAGTCATGATCTCTCCCCCTCTTTTTTTTTTTTTCTTAAGTGAGGCTTGGATGGCTTTGTATTTCCCCCTTAGGACTGCCTTTGCCATGTCTCATAGCGCTTAGACCCATATGTCTTCATTCTTATTGGTTTCTGTGAATTATTTAAGTTCTTCTTTGATTTTCTGGTTGATCCAAGTATTCTTGAGCAGTTTTGTCTTTATCCTCCAAGTGTTTGAATTCCTTCCAAACTTTTTCTTGTGATTGAGTTACAGTTTCAATGCATTGTGGTCTGAGAATATGCAGGGAATAATCTCAGTCTTTTGGTATCAGTTGAGTCCTGACCCAATATGTTGTCTATTCTGCAGAAGGTTCTATGTTGCACTCAAGGGGAATGGGTATTCTTTTCTTTTAGGGTGGAATGCTCTGTATATATCTATGAGTCCATTTGGTCCACTGTGTCATTCAAAGCTCTTTTTTCTTTATTGATTTTCTGATTGGATTATCTGTCTGTTACTGAGAGTGGTGTGTTAAGATCCCCTACAATTAATGTATTCATATCAGTATGACTCGTTTTTTTGATTAACAGTTGGCTTATATTCTTGGCTACTCCTATGTCGGGGGCACAAATAATTATAATCGTTAGATATTCTTGGTGGATAGACCCTTTAAGAATGATGTGGTGTCCTTCTGTATTTTTGACTAGTCTTTAGCTTAAAATCTAATTTATCTAATATGAGAATCACTACCCCAGCTTTCTTTTGAGGCCAGTTGGCATGAAAGATGTTTCTCCATCCATTCCTTTTCAGTCTGGATGTATCTTTAGGTTCCAAATGTGTCTCTTGTAGACAGCATATGAATGGGTCTTTTCATTTTATCAAGTCTGTTGCCCTGTGTCATTTTATGGGAGCATTTAAACAATTCATGTTGAGAGTTATTATTGAAAGGTAAGTTTTTGTTGACATCTTTTTGCCTGTGAAGTCCTTGTTTCTATAGAATTGTGTCTGTAAATTTCTCTTCCCTGTCCCTCTTGGGTTCTTTCTTCTTTTATAGAACCCCCCCTTAATATTTCTTAGTGCTGGCTTGGTGGTCACATATTCTTTTCAACCTTGCCAGTCTGGGAAGCTCTTTATCTCTCCATACATTTTGAATGTCAGTCTTTCTGGATAAAGTATTCTTGGCTGCATGTTATTCTCATTTAGTGTCCTGAATATATCATGCCAGCCCTTTCTGGTTTGCCAGGGTTCTGTGGACAGGTCTGATGTCATGCTGATGAGTCTTTCTCTGTATGTGAGAGATCTCTTTCCCCTAGATGCCCTCAGGACCTCCTGTCTAAAATTATAATTCATGAAACTCACAATCAAGTGTCTCTATGTCTTTCTAGACTTGATCTCAGGGAGTGTCCTTCTGCCTCTGGGACATGAACACTTGTTTCATTCCCTAGGTTGTGGAAATTTTCATGCAAATTTGTTTAGCTATATCTTCTAGTCTTCTGTCTTTCTCCACTGCTTCAGGGATTCCAATAATTTTGACGTTGGAATGTTTCATGGCATCATTTATTTCCCTAATTCTGTTTTCATGGCTTCTAAGGTGTTTGTTCCAGCCCTCCTCCTCATTTTTCTTCTCTATCATTTTCTCTTCTAGATCACTAATTCTATCTACTGTTTCAGTTTCCCTAGCTGTTAGACTATTTAGATTAGATTGGATCCCATCGATAGCATTTTAACATCAGCCATATTGGCTCTCAGTTCTGTTCTTTTAAGTTCTATGTTGACATTAATTGTATTTCTCTAACCTAGCCATTGCTTGGATAATTGTTATCCTGAATTCCCTTTCTGACATATTGTTTATGTCCATATCCAATAGTTCTAAGCACAGGGCACGGTCTCTGGGTTTTTCCTCCATTGGGTGTTCCTCCTGCTAGTCCTTTTGATGGGAAGTGGTTGAGGGGATGTATAGCTGAATATATCAACCATGATCTGGGCAAGGTGCAACCTCTCCACTTTTGTCTTCTGCCCCCATAGAGATCCAGAGGTGTATAATCTTACATATCAGGCTGGTTTCATTGGTATTCGGAGTGTTCTGAGATTTTTAGCTCACTTTAGGGGACCAGTTGAAACAGGGTCTCCTACTTCTCTGCCATCTTGACCCCCAGTGCTCCATCAATAGTTTTCAATGCAGTGTTACAAGATTCATTATTATTTTTTTACAACACCTAGTGGTATAGTACACTATACACTTTTTTATTAATTTAATTTTATTTTTTCAGTGTTCCAAGATTCATTATTCATGCACCACACTCAGTGCTCCATGCAATAAAATATGTGCCCTCCTTAATACCCACCACCAAGCTCACCTACAAGGGGCTTTGAGGAAAACCCCCTCCAAAGCTCTCTGTTTGCTTCTCAGAGTCCACAGTCTCTCATGCTTTGTGTCTCTCTGCAATTTCCCCCAGTTCACTTTTCCTTTTCTTCTCTTAATGTCCTCCATGTTTTTCCTTATGCTTTACGTGTAAGTGAAACCATATGATAATTGACTCTGCGTGACTTACTTATTTCACCTAGCATAATCTTCCAGTCCCATCCCTTTTGATACAAAAGTTGGGTATTCATCCTTTCTGATGGAAGCATAATATTCCATTGCATATATGGACCAGAGCTTCTTTATCCATTTGTCTTTTGAAGGGCATCTTGGCTTTTTCCAGTTTGGTGATTTTGGCCATTGCTGCTTTGAACACTGGGGTACATATGGCCCTTTTTTCATTGCATCTGTATCTTTGTGGTAAATACCCAGTAGTACAATTGCAGGGTCATAGGGTAGCTCCATTTTTAATTTATTTAGGAATCTCCACGTTGTTTTCCAAAGTGGCTACACTAACTTGCATTCCCACCAACGGTGGAAGAGGGTTCCCCTTTCTCCACATTCTCTCTAACACTTATTGTTTATTGTCTTGTTGATTTGTCCATTCTAACTGGTGTAAGGTGATATCTCAATGTAGTTTTGATTTGAATCTCCCTGATGGCCGTTGATGATAAACATTTTGTCATGTAACTGGTAGCCATTCATATATCTTCTTTGGAGAAGTTACTGTTTATGTCTTCTGCCCATTTTTTGACATGATTATCTGTTTTTTGAGTGTTGAGTTTCAGTTTATTATAGATCTTGGATATCATTCCTTTTTCTGTAGTGTCATTTGCGAATATCTTCTTCCACTCCGTGTGTTTCCTGTTGTTTTGTTGACTGTTTCCTTTGCTGTGCAGAAGCTGTTTCTCTTGATGAAGTCCTAAAAGTCTGCACCATGCACTCTTAACTAGGCCAAGTCTGCATGTCCTCATCCTGACTGAGCAGATGCCCCAAGAAGGCAGAAGGCTTAGTCCTCCTTGGAATGTATTTCTCTTAGGCTTCTTTGCATCTCCATTTCCCTGGTAAATTAAAAAAATATATACATTGTTTTGCTTTATCCTCTCTCTATTTCTCTTTTTTTTATTTGTTACAATAGGAAGATTGATGTTATTCTCTCACACATCTTAGCCAGACTTTAAAGATTTTCTAATGTGACTTTTTGGAGGGATTATCTCTGTCCCTTTCCTCTATGCATAAAATATTTCTTGGAAGTACTTTTGCCTGATTTTGGGACAAGCTTGCAGTGTTGAATGGCATGGGGGAGGTATAACCTACAAAAGTGCTGATAAGTCATATCCATTAGTTGGGCTTGTTTTGTTTCATTTTAAACCAGGAAAAGAGTGCTCCCATTCTGCCCCCAGGCAGCTTCCTTATACCACTAGAAGATGGAATCAGAATGATGCCTGTGTGGCCAGTGTCTCAGTTTCCCCATGTACTGGATGAGCTCCATTGAATTGTGGTCCTTGAACACTAACATGTTATTCCAGGTACTGAAGAAGAGAAAGATATCTGTAATTGAGAACATACCTTAATGCTACTTCCTAAAAATGATGATGAAAAATAATAACACTCACTTGATTTGGTAGAAAAAATTTAGAAACTGTTTAGCAAACATGACCTACAAACTGATTAATGTCACAGGCAATGATACTTTTTCTTTAGGGCATGGCTTTATTTCAGTTGCCATTGTGTTATACCATTATACCACTCTTTATTTGATTTAAACTATATGACAAGGTCTCAGAGGCTGGAAATGGCTCCCCAGCAAACAAGTGGCAAAGCCAGTTGTCTAAAATCTGGGGCTCCTGACTCCCACAGTAAGACCGTATTCCATAGAAATTCATAGGATGCCTCCTGTGTTGCCAGGAACCGTGGTAGGACCCATTATAGTGACATCCCTCTCCCATATATATTCATCCTACTCTCAGATCCTCAAAGGCAGAGAAACGTGTTTCTTCCATTCTACTGCCTTAGTCCAGTGTCCCCTACCTAGTAAGCACTTGATTGGTGTTGGGTTTAATTAGCATTGGGCCCCAGATCCATATGTTCCAGTCCTAACCCCAGGACCTCAGCGTGTGCCTTTATTTACTAATAGGGTCACTGAAGATACAATTAATAAAGTCATGTAATTAAGTTTTGTCATTAGTAAATTGTGGCATGTCTCATCTCCCTGTAATTGAGCCCAAGGTCACTAGAAAGAGCCTTACTAACATGGATGGTGTTTTTATTAAGAGGGAGAATGTAGACATAAGATGGGCTCACATAGAGGGATGGAAATGTGAAGAGATATAGGGAGAAGCCTAACAGAAGGTCAGCAAGAGAAGCCTGGGCCAGAGTCTTTCTCCCAGCCTCAAGAGGAACCAACCTGCTGCCATCTTGATCTCACACTTCTAGTCTCCAAAACTGTGAGACAAATTTCTGCTGTTTAAATTTTGAAAAATTGTAAGATGGGTAAAATTTTTACTGTTCTACTGTGACAAATGGAATCTTTAGCACCTAGAGAGCAGAATTAAGGGAGAACAATAGCTAAATTATGGAAACAGCCCAAGTGTCCATCGATTGATGAATGGATAAAGAAGAAGTGGTATACATACACATGCACACAATGGAATATTAGCCATAAAAAAGAATGAAATCTTGCCATTTACAATGGAGTGGATGGAATGCTAAGCAAAATAAGTCAATCAGAGAAAGACATATGATTTCATTCATATGTGGAATTTATGAAACAATAAATGAGCAAAGGAGAATAAAGAGAGAGGGAGAGACAAACCAAGAAACAGAATCTAAACTATAGAGAACAAACCGAAGGGGAATTGGGTAAATGAATGGGTGAAAAAGGTGATGGGGATTAAGGAGGGCACTTATTGTGATGAGTACCAGATGTACAGAATTGTTGAGTCACTATATTGTACACCTGAGACTACTATTACACTGTGTGTTAACTAACTGGAATTTAAATAAAATCTTGAAAAAAAGAATTAAGGGAGAACAAGCAACTATGCCCATTTTCTTATAGGAACCTCCAGATTGTGAGTTGATAATTCTGTACCTTTTCAGTTTATGACAATAAAGGTTTACTGGGCACAAAATATTTGACAGGCACTATGCCGGGAATACAAAAGCAACTTATGATGCATTCATGAGAAAAACAAAGAAACTCCAGTGTGAGAGGTACACGAGGATGCTGTTGGAGCCCAGAAGAGGAAAGTCAAAGAAGCATTTCTGGGAGAAAATATCTAGGCCAAGTCTTGCAGCATAGGTGGAAATTAGTCAAGAGTAGAAATGAAAGAATGACACAAAGCCAAAGCACTGAGCTGTGAAACAATTTATTCCCTTACATTTTCACTGTGGACAGATACATACACAGAGCCTAATCCACCAACTTCACCCTGCCTTCCCCCTCATGCTTAAAGCCTCCTGTTTGGAGCCTCTGCTGAAGATCTGGAGGGTATTCTGTAGAGAACATTGCCCTTGCCCCACTCCCAGGTTGTCACTGTGTGGCAAACAGATAGGAAGGTGATCCCATGAAAACAACTGAATATATGCTTATTTCAGGAGATTTGCATTCATACTGGAAAAGTGCAGAGAGAAGTAAATTTTATGCTTTATGTATTGCATTGATTTGAGAATGGGATGATGGAGAAGACAGGAGAGAGAGAGAGTGAGAGAGAGGTTGCGTTTGAAGAAGCCATTGAAATCAGAGTGAAGTGTGAGGTCCTTGGCTGTCCCTGATGCTGTGGAGTGAGGGCAAGTTTAGAGAGGCAGGTAAGTGTTGGAGTAAGCATATTGGCTCCTGTGGGGGAGCACTTATGTTGAACATTGGCTTCTTGGGAAGGCAGCCTGTTGGGGAGGAGAGAGTTACCAGCCTGCTTCAGTAGCAATGAAAATTACTGCTCATTAGAACTAACAATGCTAACAGTTAATGAGGGATGAAAACATTCTGGCAGCCCTGGAGCTGACTGTTGCTCTGCTCAGGTTCATGTAGCTGAAGGGCCCTCCTGGCTCCCTTACCTGGTTCAGAACACAGAGTGCAGTGTTCCAAAGGTTTCTGGTCTTCAGGTCAATGAAGCTCAGAGATCAGTAGAGTTCTTCAGACCCTATTTCCCTCTGACAAATTGGACAAGTGCAGGGGTACAGGTGTAAAGGGCATGAAATGACTTGATTATGTGATTCTTAATCATTATGTAATTCATAATAGTGTGGAACCCTTATCTGACTCCACACTATTTCAGAGGGAGATAGCATCCAAACATCCTAGTGATTTCACTTTTAAGTATCAGTGCTAAGGAACATATTAAGTATGATTAATAGGCAAGAAAAATGTTTAGTTCAATTTTTAAAATTTAAATCAAACTAATACTCAAACATAGGAGAATAGAAATATAAAATAAATATGATACTTCAATAAGCTTTAAAATTATAAAATTATGATAAATATGCTAAATACTTTATTGACACTGGGAATTTTCATGAAATAATATAGGGTTGAATATTAGGATACAAAATTATAAGAGTATGGACTATGTTTTTAACTTAAAAAAACAAATATATAAACTTATTGCTACGCTGAACACCCATGAAATCACCCTGAGAAGAAAGATTTCTCACTTGGGGATCTCTCCGAGAGCAGAAGACAGCAGTGGAGAGGTAAAAGCAAAGTGGGAACACTCGAGCTGATATCGGAGGATAAACAAAAGGGGGAGGGAGCCACCAGAAGCTAACCAAGGACAGTAATACTCCAAAGGAAAGTGCCCGGTGGTGGGGGACCAGCCTTAACGTAGAGCCCGCCCGTTAAAAACACTTAAAAAGGGGAAAAGTTCGGAGGAGTAACTAGAGGAAGGGGGTGGTCGCAGGCACCGGCGCTCGGACCCACTCTCCCAGGAAGGAGCGCTCAAGAGTGGAACTGGTGGGGGGATCCAGTCCGAGATTCCTGAACCTGCAGATTTCCGCTCTGTGCAACAACCTCTGGGCCGGGCTCGCACCTGCAAGCGCCCTATTTTTTTTTTTTTTTTGAGAGTCTGCGGTGGTTCACAAGCCGCAGTTTTTCCCGGTGTGCGCCCGCCACCGCGACATTCACAGCGCACTGCAGAGCCTGAGCAATCCCCGCCCATGGAGAGAACAGGGGCAACAGGCTGCGCTTTGAGCAGAAATTTCGTGGAGGGGATTGTGTGTTCTGAACCACACAGAGGGGAGCAGAGACTTGGGCTTCCTGCAACTCAGAGGTCTGAGTGCTTTTGGGCAGATTCATTGCTTGGACTCCCTGAAAAGGTGAAAAGGCTACAAAAGGCCAAAAACCTTCAGAGACCAAGAGACTGAGAAACCGGTTTCCACAGAGCTCAGCCCCTTGACTGGGGGGCAGGGTGACTCAACCCAAGCAAGACTGATTGGAAAACAACGCGGCAGGCCCCTCCCCTAGAAGACCAGCCAAAGAACAAAAGGACTATAACCACAGGGTCCCCATAAAATTTTAAGCCCCCAATGCCAGGGGTAATCAATACATTAAGCTCCTGGTAATACCCTCAAACCTGTATATTTCATAGATACAAGTTTGTTTTTGCTTTAGTTTTTGTTTTTGTTTTTGTTTTCTCTTTCTTATTCTCTCTCTTTTTTTATTTTATTTTAGTCTTCACTTGCTTTCACATTTTTTTTTCTTTTATCCTTTTTTTAACTACGTAACATTACAACGAGAGGTTTAATACAACTATAAACCCAGGAGGACCT
>CM052810.1:74150812-74186901 GCA_028533885.1 Nasua narica | reverse complement strand
TGTCCAGTTTTCACAGCACCATTTATTGAAGAGATTCTCTTTTTTCCACCGAATATTTTTGCCTGTTTTGTCAAAAATGATTTGACCATAGAGTTGTGGGTCCATCCCTGGGCTCTCTATTCTGTTCCACTGGTCTATGTGTCTGTTTTCGTGCAGTGCCATGCTGTTTTGGTGATCACAGCTTTGTAGTAAAGTTTGAAATCAGGCAATGTGATGCCCCCAGCTTCGTTTTTCTTTTTCAACATTTCCTTAGCAATTCGGGGTCTTTTCTGGTTTCATACAAATTTTAGGATTGTTTGTTCCAGCTCTTTGAAAATAACTGGTGGAATTTTGATCAGGATGGCATTGAACGTATAGATGGCTCTGGGCAGTATAGACATTTTAACAATGTTTATTCTTCCGATCCATGAGCATGGAATGCTTTTCCACCTTTTTGTGTCTCCTTCAATTTCTTTCATGAGTGTTCTATAATTCCTCGAGGACAGATCCTTTATATCTTTGGTTAGGATTATTCCCAGGTATGGTTCTCGGTGCTACAATAAATGGAATCAATTCTCTAATTTCCCTTTCCATATTTTCATTGTTAGTGTATAGGAAAACAATTAATTTTTGTGCATTGGTTTTGTATCCTGACACG
This sequence comes from Nasua narica, assembly GCA_028533885.1. NCBI lineage: Eukaryota > Metazoa > Chordata > Mammalia > Carnivora > Procyonidae > Nasua > Nasua narica. The sequence goes on along the minus strand of CM052810.1, from coordinate 74,186,264 downwards.
TTACTGAATTGCTATATGAGTTCTAGAAGTTTAGGGGTGGAGTCTTTTGGGTTTTCCATGTAAAGTATCATGTTATCTCCGAAGAGAGAGAGTTTGACTTCTTCATTTCCAATTTGAATACCTTTTATTTCTTTTTGTTCTCTGATTGCTGTTGCTAGGACTTCTAGTACTATGTTGAACAAGAGTGGTGAGAGTGGGCATCCTTGACGTGTTCCTGATATCAAAGGGACGGCTGTCAGCTTTTCCCCATTGAGAATGATATTTGCTGTGGGCGTTTCATAGATAGACCTTATGATGTTGAGGAATGTTCCTTCTATCCCTATACTTTGAAGAGTTTTAATCAGGAAAGGATGCTGAATTTTGTCAAATGCTTTCTGCGTCAACTGAGAGGACCATGTGGTTCTTCGCTCTTCTCTTGTTGATTTATTCTATCACATGGATTGATTTGCGAATGTTGAACCACGCTTGCATCCCAGAGATAAATCTTACCTGGTCATGATGAATAGTCTTTTTAATGTGCTCTTGGAACCTATTAGCTAGGATCTTGTTGAGAATCTTGGCATCTATATTCATCAGGGATATTGGCCTGAAATTCTCCTTTTTGATGGGGTCTTTGCCTGGTTTGGGGATCAGGATAATGCTTGCTTGATAGAAAGAGTCTGCAAGATTTCCTTCTGTTTCAGTTTTTTGAAACAGTTTCAGGAGAATACGTATTATTTCTTCCTTGAATGTTTGGTAGAATTCCCCGGGGAATCTGTTAGGTCCTGGACTCTTGTTTTTTGGGAGGTTTTTGATGACTGCTTCAATCTTATTAATAGATATTGGTCTATTGAGGTTGTCAATGTCTTCCTGTTTCAGTCTTGGAAGATTATGGGTTTCCAGGAATGCATCCATTTTTTCTAGGTTGTTTAGCTTATTGGCATATAGCTGTTGATAATAATTTTTGATGATTGTTTCTATTTCCTTTGCATTAGTCGTGATCTCTCCCCTTTCATTGATAATTTTGTTAATTAGGTTCCTCTCGCTTTTCTTCTGGATGAGTTTGGCCAGTGGTTTATGTGGTTTATCGATCTTATTGATTCTTTCAAAAAACCAACTTCTGGATTCATTGATGTGTTCTACTGTTTCTTTAGTTCCTAACTCGTTAATCTCTGCTCTGATCTTGATTATTTCCCTTCTTGTGCGTGGTGTTGGCTTGATTTGTTGTTGATTTTCCAGTTCGTTAAGGTGTAAAGAGAGGTGGTGTGTTTGGTATTTTTCAATGTCTTTGAGTGAGGATTGGATGGCTATATATTTTCCCCTAAGGACCGCCTTTGCCGAATCCCATAGGTTTTGAATTGACGTTTCTTCATTCTCATTGGTCTCCATGAATTGTTTAAGTTCATCTTTGATTTGCCAGTAAATCTCCTCATTCTTGAGCATGTTGGTATTTAGCCTCCAAGTGTTTGAATTCATTCCAAACTTTTTCTTGTGGTTGAGTTCCAGTTTTAAAGCATTTTGGTCTGAGAAAATGCAGGGAATCATCTCTATCTTTCGGTATTGGTTGAGACCTGATTTGTAGCCCACTATGTGGTCTACTCTGGAGAAAGTTCCATGTGTGCTCCAGAAGAATGAGTATTCTGTTTTTTTAGGGTGGAATGCTTTGTATATATCTAGGAGGTCCATGTGGTCCAATGTGTCATTCAAAGCTCTTGTTTCTTTATTGACTTTCTGTTTAGATTATCTGTCAGTTACTGAGAGTGGCATGTTAAGATCTCCTAGTATTAACGTATTCATTTCAATATGACTCTTTAATTTGATTAACAGTTGGTCTATGTATTTGGCTGCTCCTCTATTGTGGGCATAAATGTTTACAATTGTTAGATCTTCTTGGAGGATATACCCGTTAAGAATGATGTAGTGTCCTTCTGTATCTCTGGCTACAGTCTTTAGCTAAAATCTAATTTATCTGATATCATTTCCCCAGCTTTCTTTTGAGGTCCATTGGCATGAAAGATGGTTCTCCATCCTTTCACTTTCAGTCTGGATGTATCTTTTGGTTCCAAATGTGTCTCTTGTAGACAGCATATGGACGGGTCCTGTCGTTTTATCCATTCTGCAACCCTGTGCCATTTTATGGGAGCATTTAGGCCATTCACGTTGAGAGTGATTACTGAAAACTACGTGTTTATTGGCATCATGTTGCCTGTGAAGTCCTTGTTTCTATAGATGGATAATTTCTGTTCTAAGTCACTCATGTACTCTTTCTGCTTTTATAAAACCCCCTTTAATATTTCCTGGAGTGCCAGCTTGGTGGTCACATACTCTTTTAATCCATGCTGGTCTTGGAAGCTATTTATCTCTCCATCCATTTTGAATGTCAGCTTTGCTGGATAAAGTATTCTTGGCTGCATATTCTTCTTGTTTAGTGTCCTGAATATATCATGCCAGCCCTTTCTTGCCTGCCAGGTTTCTGTGGACAGATCTGGTGTTATTCTGATGGGCTTTCCTCCATATGTAAGGAATCTTTTTCCCTTAGCTGTCCTCAGGACCTCCTGTCTAAAATTATAATTTGCACATTTTAATATTATGTGTCTTGGTGTTTTTCTAGAGTCATTTATCCTGGCAGGTGTCCTCGCTGACTCTAGGACATGAACACTTGTTCCATTCCCCAGATTGGGGAAATTCTTATGTAGAATTTGGTCAGCTATATCTTCTAATCTTCTGTCTTTCTCTACCCCCTCTGGGATACCAATGATTCTGACATTGCAACATTTCATGGCGTCATTTATTTCCCTAAGTCTGTTCTCATGATTCTTGAGCAGTTTGTTCCAGCTCTCCTCCTGACCTTTCATCTCAACCATCTTATCCTCTAGATCACTAATTCTATCCTCTGTCTCCATAACTCTTGCTGTTATACTATTTAGATTGGATTGGATCTCATTAATATCACTTCTTACCTCTGCTATACTGGATCTCATTTCTGCCCTTAGAAATTCTATAATGTTTTTCTCCATCCTAGCCATTGCCTGGATAATTGTCACCCTGAATTCCCTTTCTGACATACTGTTCATGTCCATGTCCAATAGTTCTGAGGGAGAGTGTGTACTCTCTGGGTTTTTCTTCTGTTGGTTCCTCCTCCTAGTCATTTTGATGAGAAGTGGATGAGAGGATGTATAGCTGGATATATCACCCCCGATCCAGCTAGGATGAACCCTGGAGGGTTTTGGAGCAATTGGGATTTACCACCAAAAAGAAAGAATAAGGATAAAAAAAAAAGATAGAGAGAAGGAGAAAAAGAGGAAATCCCAGCCAGAATGGGCCCCAAAACTAAGTTTTATAAGGTATGCAAACAAGCACGAACAAACATATAGACCAACCCGAATAAATGACAGAAAGTAAAAGAACTTAGCAGAATGAACCCCAAGAATAAGATTTATATAATACCAGAACAAAAGCTGATACGTAAAAACACTGACAGAGGGATAAGATGGGAGGGTGGTTATAACTCCTCGCAGGCGAGGAAGGATATTTCAGGTCCTACTGGGTTTACAGTTGTATTAAAACTCTCGTTGTAATGTTAAGCAGTTAAAAAAAAATAAAAGAAAAAAGAAATGTGAAAGCAAGTGAATACTAAAATAAAATAAAAAATAGAAAAGGAGAATAAGAAAGAGAAAAAAAATTGTATCTTTGAAATATACAGGTTTGAACATATTACCAGGAGCTTAATATATTGATTTCCCCTGACATTGGGGGTTTAAAATTTTATGGGGACCCTGTGGTTATAGTCCTTTTGTTCTTTGGCTGGTCTTCTGGGGGAGGGGCCTGCCGCATTGTTTTCCAGTCAGTCTTGCTTGGTTGAGTCACCCTGCCCCCCAGTGAAGGGGCTGAGCTCTGTGGAAAACACTTTCTCAGTCTTTCGCTCTCTGAAGGTTTTTGGCCTTTTGTAGATTTTTTCATCTTTTCAGAGTCCAAACAATGAATCTGCCCAGAAGCACTCAGACCTCTGAGTTTCAGGAAGCCCGAGTCTCTGCTCCCCTCTGTGTGGTTCAGAACACACACTGCCCTTAGTGAAATTTCTGCTCACAGAGCAGCCTGTCCGAGGTGGCGTGTGACCCCAGCCACCTTTCTGCTGCTCCATGAGGGGTGCCCCGGAGGTTAGGCCACTTGCCCGTGTTCTCGCCACTTCAGGCGCGGATCACTCAGGCTCTGTGGCGGGCCGCGAATGTCGCGGTCTTGGGCGCACTCAGAGAAAAGCTGCGGCTCCTGGACTACAGCGGACTCTCTAAAGGCGCTTGCAGGTGCCAGCCCAGCCCACAGGTTGTTGCAGAGAGCAGAAAGGAACCTTTCTTTTGCAGAAAGCAGAAAGGAACCTGAACCACAGGTTCAGGAACCACGGACTGGATCCCCTCACCAGTCTCACTTTGGGGTGCTCCTTCCTGGGAGGGTGGGTCGGTGCCCATGACCACTCCCTTTCACTAGTTACTCCTCAGAACTTTTTGCCCTTTTTAAGTGTTTTTAACAGACTCTAAGTTAATGCTGGTCCCCCGCCACCGGGCACTTTCCTTTGGGGGTATTACTGTCCTTGGTTAGCTTCTGGTGGCTCCCTCCCCCTTTTGTTTATCCTCTGATATCAGTTCCAGTGTTCCCACTTTGCTTTTACCTCTCCACTGCTGTCTTCTGCTCTCGGAGAGATCCCGGAGTGAGAAATCTTGCTCTTCAGGGTGATTTCATGGGTGTTCAGCATGTTCTGGTAGATTTCCAGCTCACTTTTGGGGACCGGTGGCAGCAGGAACTCCTACTTCTCTGCCATCTTGCCCCCCCTTCAGTGTGGTTTTGATTTGAATCTCCCTGATGGCTAAAACTTATGAATATTTTTCAGGTGTCTGTTGACATTTGTATATCTTCTTTGAAGAAGTGTCTATTCATGTCTTCTGCCCATTTTTTGACATGATTATCTGTTTTGTGAGTGTTGAGTTTGAGGAGTTCTTTCTAGATCTTAGATGTCATCTCTTTGTCTGTAGTGTCATTTGTGAATATCTTCTCCCATTCTGTGGGTTGCCGGTTTGCTTTGTTGACTGTTTCCTTCACTGTGCAGAAGCTTTTTATCTTGATGAAGTCCCAAAAGTTCATTTTCGCTTTTGTTTCCTTTGCCTTTGGAGACATGTCCTGAAAGAAGTTGCTGTGACTGATGTCAAAGAGGTTACTGCCTATGTTCTCCTCTAGGTTTGATAGATTCCTGTCTCACGTTGAGATCTTTTATCCATTTCGAGTTTATCTTCGTGTATGGTGTAAGAGAATGGTCAAGTTTCATTCTTCCACATGTAGCTGTCCAGTTTTTCCAGCACCATTTATTGAAGAGACTGTCTTTTTTCCACTGGATATTTTTTCCTGTTTTGTCAAAGACGATTTGACCATAGAGTTGCGGGTCCATCTCTGGGCTCTCTACTCTCTTCCACTGGTCTATGTGTCTGTTTTTGTGCCAGTATCAGGCTGCCTTGGGGATCACAGCTTCGTAGTAAAGCTTGAAATCAGGCAATGTGATGCCCCCAGCTTTGTTTTTCTTTTTCAACATTTCCTTAGCAAATAAGGGTCTTTTCTGGTTCCATACAAATTTTAAGACTCTTTTTTCTAATCCTTTGAAAAAAATCCAGTGGAATATTGATTTGGACAGCATGGAATGTATAGATTGCTCTGGCCAGTACAGACATTTTAATAATGTTTATTCTTCTGATCCATGAGCATGGAATGTTTTTCCACCTTTTTATGTCTTCTTCAATTTCTTTCATGAATATTCTGGAGTTCCTTGAGTACAGATCCTTTTCTTCTTTGCTTAGGTTTATTCCCAGGTATCTTATGATTCTTGGTGCTACAATAAATGGAATCGATTCTCTAATCCCTTTCCATATTTTCATTGTTAGTGTAGAGGAAAGCAACTGATTTCTGTGCATTGATTTTGTATCCTGTCAAATTACTTAATTGCTGTATGAATTCTAGTAGTTTGGGGGTGGAGTCTTTTGGGTTTTCCATATGAAAGTATCATGTCATGTGTGAATAGAGAGAGTTTGACTTCTTCTTTGCCAATTTGAATACCTTTTACTTCTTTTGTTGTCTGATTGCTGTCACTACAACTTCTAGCACTATGTTGAACAAGAGTGGGGAGAGTGGGCATCCTTGTTTTGTTCCTGATCTCAAAGGGAATGCTGTCAGCTTTTACCCATTAAGAATGATATTTGCTATGAGTTTTTCATAGATAGATTTTATGAAGCTGAGGAATGTTCCCTGTATCTCTATTTTGAAGAGTTTTAATCAGGAACAGATGCTGTAATTTATCAAATGCTTTTTCTGCATCAGTCGAGAGGACCATGTGGTTCTTCTCTCTTCTCTTGTTGATTTGTTCTTATATACATTTGAAAGTGTTGAACCACCCTTGCATCCCAGGGATAAATCCCACCTGGTTAAGGTGGATAATCTTTTTAATGTGCTGTTGGATCCTATTAGCTAGGATCTTGTTGAGAATCTTGGCATCCATATTCATCAGGGATATTGGCCTGAAATTCTCCTTTTTGATGGGTTCTTTGCCTGGTTTGGTGATCAGGATAATGCTGGCTTCATAGAAAGAGTCTGCAAGTTTTCCTTCTGTTTCTATTTTTTGAAACAGTTTCAGGAGAATAGGTATTATTTCTTCCTTGCATGTTTGGTAGAATTCCTCTGGGAATCCGTCAGGCCCTGGCCTCTTGGTTTTTTTTTTTTTTTTTTTTTTTTTGGAGGTTTTTGATCACAATTTCAATCTCCTTAATAGATATTTGTCTGTTCAGGTTGTCAATTTCTTCCTGTTTCAGTCTTGAAAGTTTATAGGTTTCCAGGAATTCATCAATTTATTCTAGATTGTTTAAATTATTGGCATATAGCTGTTGATAATTTCTGATGATTATTCCTATTTCCTTGTTTTTAGTTATGATCTCTCTCCTTTCATTCATAATTTTGTTAATTTGGGTCCTCTCATTTTTCTTTTCAATTTGTTTGGCCAGTGGTTTATCAATCTTACTGATTCTTTCAAAAGACCAATACTAGTTTCGTTGATGTTTTCTACTGTATCTCCAGTTTCTAACTCATTGTTCTCTGCTCTAATCTTGATTATTTCCCTTCTTGTTTGTGGGGTTGGCTTAATTTGTTGTTGATTTTCTGGTTCATTAAGGTGTAAGATAGATAGTGTATTTGAGATTTTTGAATTTTTTGGAGTGAGGCGTAGACAGCTATGTTTTTCCTCCTTAGGACCGACTTTGATGTATTCCATAGGTTTGGACCCATGTGTCTTCATTCTCATTGGTTTTCATAAAATGCTTAAGTTCTTCTTTGATTTCCTTGTTGGTCCAAACATTCTTGAGCAGGTTGGTCTTTAGCTTCCAAGTGTTTGAATTCCTTCCAAACTTTTTTTTTGTGGTTGAGTTCCGGTTTCAAAGCATTGTGATCTGTGAATATGAATTTAATCATCTCAGTCTTTTGGTATCATCTGAGCCCTGATTTGTGACCCAGTAGGTGATCTATTCTGGAGAAAGTTCCATGTGTTCTCAAGAAAAATTAGTATTCTGTTGTTTTAGGGTGGAATGTTCTGTATATATCTATGAGGTCCATTTGGTCCAATGTGTCATTCAAAGCTTTTGTTTCTTTATTGACTTTCTGTTTAGATGATCTCTCAGTTACTGAGAGTGGCATGTTAAGATCTCCTAGTATTAAGGTATTCATTTCAATATGACTCTTTAATTTGATTAACAGTTGGTCTATGTATTTGGCTGCTCCTCTATTGTGGGCATAAATGTTTACAATTGTTAGATCTTCTTGGTGAATAGGCCCTTTAAGGATGATGTTATGCCCTTCTGTATCTCTGACTATAGTCTTTAGCTTAAAATCTAATTTATCCAATATGAGAATCACTACCCCAGCTTTCTTTTGAGGCCCATTGGCATGAAAGATTGTTCTCCATCCCTTCAGTTTCACTCTGAATGTATCTTCATGTTCCAGATGTGTCTCTTGTAGACAACATATGGATGGGTCCTGTCGTTTTATCCAGTCTGCATCCCTATGCCATTTTATGGGAGTATTTAGGCCGTTCATGTTGAGAGTGATTATTGAAGGGTAAGTTTTTATTGACATCACGTTGCCTGTGAAGTCTTTGTTTCTATAGATTGTCTCTGTAAATTTTTGTTCTATGTCACCCTTAGGCTCTTTTTTTCTTTTATAGAACCCCTCTTAATATTTCTTGTAATCCAGCTTGGTGGTCATATACTCTTTTAAACCTTGCCAGTCTTGGAAGTTCTTTATCTCTCCATCCATTTTGAATGTCAGCTTTGCTGGATAAAGTATTCTTGGCTGCATGTTCTTCTCATTTAGTGCCCTAAACATGTCTTACAAGCCCTTTCTGGCTTACCAGGGTTCTGTGGACAGGTCTGATGTTATTCTGATGGGCCTTCCTCTGTACATAAGGAATCTGTTCCCTCTAGCTGCCCTCAGGACCTCTTGTCTAAAATTATAATTTGTGAATCTCACAATCTAGTGCCCCTATGTCTTTCTAGACTCGTTGATCTTGGGGGGTTTCCTTTCTCCCTCTAGGACATGAATACTTGTTCCATTCCCCAAATTGGAGAAATTTTCATCCAGAATTTGTTCAGCTGTATCTTCCAGTCTTCTGCCTTTCTCCACCCCTTCAGGGAACCCAATAATTTTGACGTTGGAAAGTTTCATGGTATCATTTATTTCCCCAATTCTGTTTTCATGGCTTCTAAGCTGTTTGTTCCAAGCCTCCTCCTAATCCTTTGATCAGTTTCTCTTCTAGATCCCTAATTCTATCTTCTGCCTCAGTTACCTAGATGTTAGACTATTAGATTAGATTGGATCTCATTGATAGCATTTTTAAGTTGTGCCAGCTAGGTTCTCACTTCTATCCTTAGAGATTCTAAGTTTTCACTAATGTATTTCTCCATCCTAGCCATTGCCTGGATAATTGTTACCCTGAATTCCCTTTTTGACATACTGTTTATGTCCATATCCAATAGTTCTGAGGGAGAGGGTGCAGTCTCTGTGTTTTTCCTCTGTTGGGTGTTCTTCCTCTTAGTTATTTTGATGGGAAGTCATTGAGGGGATGTATAGCTGAATATATCACCCATGATCAAGGCAAGGTACACCCTCGAAGGTTTCAAAGCAACAGGAATTCACCACCAAAGAGAATGAAAAAAGATAAAAGAGAGAGAGAGAAAGAGAGAAAAAGAAAATCCAGCTAACATGACGCCCAAAAGTAAGGTTTATAAGATATGTAAACAAACATGAACAAACAAAAAGACCAACAAAATAAATGACAAGAAAAAAAAGAAGAACCCAATCAAAATAAACCCCAAGGATAAGATTTATATAATATCAGAACAAAACATATACACTGAAACACTGACAAACAAATAATATGGGAGGGTTGTTATAAATCTTTGGTGTGGGTGAGGATGGTTATTTCATTCCTTCCTGGGTCTATCTTGATATTTTTATTAAAGGAATCAACTTTCCAGAGATACAAGGAAATTAAAACGGGTGTATATATAGTGGTAGTACTAAATAGGGAAAAAGGATTACCTTGAAGCTTATATCTCTATGTATGTTAAAAAAAAAAACAAAAAGAAAAAAGAAAAAGAAAAAGAGACACAGGTCATGTATGGGAAAAGTTCAAGTTAAAAAGTTACTATGGGAGGGGCCCCTGGGTGGTGCAGTTGGTTGAGCAACTGCCTTCGGCTCAGGTCATGATCCCGGAGTCCCGGGATCGAGTCCCACATCGGGCTCCCAGCTCCATGGGGAGTCCGCTTCTCACTCTGACCTTCTCCCTTCTCATGCTCTCTCTCACTCTCTCTCTTTCCTAATAAATAAATAAATAAATAAAATCTTTAAAAAAAAGTTACTATGGGAAATGTAATAAACCTCTAGTTGTAATGTTAAGAGGTCTAATAAAAATTAAAAGAACAAGAATCATAAGAATGAATTTTAAAAAATCTTGTATCTATGAAATATACAGGTTTTAGGGCAATACCAGGAGATTAATACATTGTTTTCCCCTGATGTTGAGGTTTACAGTTTTATGGGGAGCCTGTGGTTATTTTCCTCTTGCTTTTGGCTTATCTTTTGGGGCAGGGGCCTGCTGCATTGTTTTCCAGTCAGTCTTACTTGGATCCTCTCACCCTGCTGGCTATTAAGGGGCTGGGCTCTGTTGAAACTGGTTTGTCAGGCTTTTGCTTTCTGGATGTTTTTGTTCTTTGGTGGTTTTTTGCGATTTTTCAGAGGGCCAGAACAAAGAATCTGCACCCAGACATCTGCCTCAGAGAGAAGCCTCAATCTGCTCTCCCCTGGATGGTCCAGAACACCCAGACTCCCACTCTTCAAACTCCACTGCACACTGCAACCTCCCACAGGCAGTGTGCACCCCCAGCCAGCCCCCCATAGTCACCCAAGGCCCCTGCTTGTCTTCACCCCTGTGCCACCAAAACTGCAAGCAACATTGTTCTGGTGGCTTCTGGTGGCTGCTGTGCCAAGACTGCTCTGTCCAGGCCCTTGCTAGGTGTGCACAGACCCCCCGGCAGGTTGCAGATGGCTGCTGGTGGAGGGATCCTGACCTGAAATCACACCATGTTCTCTCTTGTATGGGTTGGGAGTATGCAGATGCCATGGACCCAGAGGTCACAGGCCTGCACCCACATCAAGCTCACTCAGGCATGGGTGGAAGTGTGCTCAGACCCCATGGTGGGCCACAGAAGGTCACTGTCCTAAAGACTGCTGGCCAGCACCCACACCAGACTTCCTCAGGCGTGTGTGGGAGTGCACCCATTCCAAGTGGTAGTGAAAGCAGTGGAAAGCTATAGACTCAGGGACAGGGACTGAAGGCCCCACTGAGCTCTTCTTGACCCAGTTGATCACCAGTGGTGTCCTTCCTGGGAACATTGGCCTAGGCCTGTGCCTGTGACTGCTTGATTCCACCAGTTGCCCCTTAAGATTTTTTGCTCTTTTTGAGTGCTTTTAACCAAACTCCAAGTTAATGCTGGTCCCCAATCACAGGGCACTTTCATATTGGAGTGTTACTTTTCAATGGGTCACTTCTGGTGGCTCCCTCTCCCTTCTGTTCCTCTGATATCAGCCCAGGTGTTCCCACTCTGCTTTACCTCTCCACTGCTGTTTTTTGCCCTTGTAGAAATCCAGAAGTGTATAATCTTACATCTTAGGCTGACTTCATTGGTGCTCACAGTGTTCTGGTAGATATTTAGCTCACTTTAGGGGAATGGACAAAACAAGATCGCCTACTTCTCCACCATCTTGCCCCTCCTCCCTGGTGTAACTTTATTCTGAGTCTTTTGGTGAGTATGCTTTTGCATGACATTAACATTTAAATAAGTAGACTGAGTAAAGCAGTTACCTTCTATAATGTAGCTGTGCCTCATCCAATCATTTGAAATCCTGAAAAGAACAAAAAGCAGACCTTCTCTCAAGAAAAAGATAATTCTCCTGCCTGAATACCTTCAAACTGGAACATTAACTTTCCTGGTTCTACAGCAGACTCCTGGCCTTAAACTCAAACTAGGATATCAATTCTTTCTGGTTCAATAGCATCTCTGGCTTCAGACTCAACCTGGGACATTGGCTCTGTAGATTTGAAATTGCTGGCCTCCATAATTGGATTAGCCAGTTCCTTATAATAAATCTCTTTATATTTGATGAAGATAATAGATAAATAGATAAAGATAGTAGATGATAGAAATACAGATAATATATAGAAAGATATCTATTGGTTCTATTTACTGGAAAACCTGGAGTAATACATGATTCTAAAACATTAACATTAAAACTGGTCTTAGCCCAGCAATGTTTCTAGAGTGCTTTACAGAGCTTATTGTTAGGAAAGTTCTCGGGGCAGGACATGAAGGATTCCCACAGGTGAAGCACCATTTAAACATGAATTCATGGGCACCTGGTGGCTCCGTTGTTAAGCGTGTGCCTTCAGCTCAGGTCGTGATCCCTGAGTTCTGGGATTGAGCCCCGCATTGGGCTCCTTGCTTGACAGGAAGTCTGCTTCTCCCTCTCCCAATCCCCCTGCTTGTGTTCCCTCTCTCAGTGTCTCTCTCTATCAGATAAATAAATAAATTTTTTAAAATTAATTCAGAATCCATGGGGTCCCTCTCTGGTTTAGTCGGAAGAGCATGAATCTCTTCATCTTAGAGTTATGAGTCTGAGTCCCACGTTGGGTGTAAAGATTACTTAAATAAATAAAACTTTAAAAAATAAAATAAGATCACAATCCTAAGTGATAAAATGCATGAGAAAAATAATCCTTTATGATCTTTGGTCAGAATCAAAACAAATAGCTATCCAATTTTCAGATAGTAAGAGTACACAATCAGTACTTTAAAATGATTAAACACATAAAATGAATCAAAACAATCAGGAAAAAACACTAAGAGAATATTGCTTTCAAAAAAAAAAAAAAAACCCAAAAATTAAAACAATGCAAAGATTTAGAGAGAAGTTACAGGATTTGGAAGGTGGACTTACAAGATCTAATTTATGTCCTATGTTAATTTTGAGAAATATACAGTAGAAGAGTAGCAATATTTGAAGAGAAAACAGCTTAGATTTCTCAAACTTGATTATAAGCATATTTTCTCACATTCAGGAAAAACAATTATTTCCACCAACTAAATAAAAAGAAGATAATATATAGGTACATTGTAGTAAAAATTGAAAAATTTCCAAGACTGTAAAATTTTAAAAATTGACAAATTTTTTAAAATCATATCACCTTCAATGGAATTATAATTAGACTGATAGCAGACTTACAACAGTAACAACAAAATCTGAAAGAGTATAAATACTTTCTTCAGTGTGCAGATAAAATATTAGGCAATCTAGTCCTATACACACTTAAACCATTATTCAAGAATATGGGAAAAATCAATACTTTTGAACAATTTTTGAGATTTTTACTACTCACAAATTCTAGCCCAAAGATATACAAAATAATTGAATTCAAGAAAAAGGAAATGTATCTCAACTACATTTTGCCAAGGAGGCCCAGGCTATAAACCACAAAACTTTATTGAAAGAAAATAAAAAAGACCTAAGTAAATAGAAAGATCCCATGTTCATAAATTGAGGGAATTAATGTTAAGATGACAAAGCCCCAAAACAACCTACTAATTCAATGCAGTTCTTATGAAAATCCAAATGGCTTTCTCTGAAGAAATGAAAAGGATAATTACTAAAAATTCATATAGAACTAAAAGGGACTCGAAATAGACAAAACAATATTGAAAAGGTAGAAATTGGATGACTCACACTTCCAAATTATTACAGAGCTACAGTAATCAATACAGTGTGATATTGGCACAAGCATAAACATACAGGTCAATAGAGTGAAATCAAGAAAGAATCCAGAAAAAATCCCATACATTTATGACTAATATGTGTAATTTACCACAATACACACAGAAGAATGTGGTATCCAGAATATATCAGGCAACATTTGTTTCCAAATTGCCTGACCTAGAGTACAAATGATGATGATACATTTAACTACCAATAGAGCAGAACAAAAGAAGAGTTGCGATAACAGTAGAAGTGCAAGAAAATTAAAGAGATACTTATATTTGGAAGACAGAATCCTCCCTGTGGAAACAGGCAAGAGAGATCTTTAGTTGAGAAATTGGAAAAGTGGCTTTAGATACCCCCAAAATGGCTCTTCTGGTAACAAGTGACCCAGGATGAGTCAACTCATTCCATTATTAGTACAAAATAATGCCACATACTCATAAAGACAGAATTTTTAAAAATAGAAATTCAGAGATTGTTTGAAACAAAATAAAGTCATAAAATACTGCCACAAATAAGAGGAAAATTGAAACACAACATTCTAACATATTTTTTTAAATGAGCAAATATAGTTAAGAAGGAACATGATGAAATGCTTTAACAACAGAAAATAAATCTTACAGGATAAATAGACAGGAAATAGAAAATTGTTGGAAACTCACAGAACTCAGAAAATAAATAAAAGAGACAAAATCACTTCAGAAATGGAAACCAAATTATAGAGAAAACATAGGACAATTGATATTGAATCTACATAAAATCATATAAAGGAAATATGAAAAATACCTATAAAATTTAAAATAATTGATGAAAAGATTATCTCAAAGTAATAAATATGGAAAATAACCAAGTGATATCACAAATATGTGCATTTACAAGTCTTGGCACCAAAAACAAAGTAGGAAAGCAATAAATACTTTAAACCATAAATTAAAAATCTCACCTTGAGAATGAGGTAAAAGGCTATTTTACTATTTACTTATGTAACTTTCAAAATGAAGGAGTCTTCAAAACTTAATGTAAAAGAAGATATACATAAGCACGGCATCCTACATGGTAAAGCTGTTACCTACGGAATATGGGTAAATAATTCTGAGAATATTATATGTACACTGGAACTAAGCAATAAATGAATGGCACATGTTGACAACCATGTTCACACTGCTAAAGTGGAAGATTACAGACAAGAAATGGGAAGATAGAATGATCCATGAGGTAGTAATATCAGTATAAATTCACATTTAGATCAATAAAGACACAGAAGGATACATATACATAGGCATATATGTGTTTGAGTGTGTGTGTGCGTTTGTGTGTATAGATTACTATACAAACATATATTTCCTTTCTCTGTCAGCTGAGAGGTATCAGCAACACAGAAGGATACATATACATAGGCATACATGTGTTTGTGTGTGTGTGTGTGTGTTTGTGTGTATAGGTTACTATACAAACATATATTTCCTTTCTCTGTCAGCTGAGAGGTATCAGCAACACCAGAGTAACAAGTATCACATCTAGTGCGCAGATCTTAGTTTTCTAATACTACTCTCCAATAAAAGGAATCATGGGTCCTTGGAGAGCTGACTGATTCTAAGACTCAGTATAGAAAATATGCAATGTTAGCTCATACTTAATGATAAGAAAGGCAACACTTTTCAGGATCAGGAACAAGAAAAGGATATATTCTCTAAACACTCCTATTAGATATCATATTAGAAGTCCTAGCTATTTCAATAAAATAAAAGATGAAATAACAGCTACATATAAGAAAGGAATAAACTATCTTTATTCACAAATGGTCTGAAATTCATGAATAAACTCCCAAGGAAACAACAAATAATTATTGTAACAAGTATAACAGGAGTACAGAATACAAGTTAAATATACAAAAATAAATTGCTTTTGTGTCTATCAGAAATAAAGTATTACAATTTTAATTAGAAAATAATCTTCAAAAAAAAGAAAAAAGAAAATGATCTTCAACCTTAGTAGCCACAATTAGAATATTTATATATAAATCTAACAAAAATATTTATAGGGTTTATATACAAAACATAAGAAAAATATTGATTAAAAAATCAAAGAAGAACCAAATAAATGGAGAAATATTCCACGCTCATAAATTGGGAATCTTAGCATTGTTAAGATACCAATTCTTCTCTAATCAATCTACGTATTTAGCTCAAGCTAAATAAAAATTCCAGTGTGCTTTTTTTTAGACAAAATTAAAATAACATTTTAAAGTATACGACTTCAATGGCATATAGTATATTCACAATATTGTGTGATTATTGTACACTATCTCTAGAGCTTTTTCATTTTCCCATACTGACACTACAGAACTTTACTATCACCTCAAAACTCTTAAGGCAGTTACTCTTTTGCCCTTAAAACAGTTATTTCTTATTCCCTCTCTTTTCCATTCTCTGGCAACCATTAACTTATTTTCTGTCTCTGTGGATTTATCTTTCTAGATATTTAATACAAATGGAATCATATAATATGTGACCTTTTTTTTTGCTTTTATCAATTCACATAATGAGTTTGAAGCTCATTCACTGTTGCATGTATCAGTACTTCATTTTTTCTTTTGACTAAGTAATATTCCATTGCATGAATATATCATATTTTGTTTGTCCATTCATCCATTGATATGTGTTTCAGTTGTTTCCAACTTTTGGATATTGTGAATACTGCTGCTATAAACACTTGTGCACAAGCATTTGTTTGAATATATGTTTACAATTTGGGGGTACATTCTTAGGAGTGGAATTTCTAGGTCAAAAAGGAATTCTACATTAATTTTTTGAGCACTTACCAAACTGTTTTCATGACAGCTACATCATTCTACACCTCCACAAGCAATATACAAAAATTAGAATTACTCCACATCCTCACTAACATTTTTCTGTTTTTAAATTGTAATAGTTATCATAATAGGTGCTAAGTATTATCCCATCGTGGTTTTAATTTACTTTTTCCTAAAAATTAATGATATTGAACATCTTTCCAAGTACTTTTTGACCATTTATATATTTCCTTTAGAGAAAAATCTATTTAAATTATTTGCCCAGATTTTAATTGGGTTATTTATATTTTCATTATTGATATTTAAGAGTTCATATATTCTGAATACTGAACCACTATCAGATATATTATTTGCAAATATTTCTTCCATACTATAAACTAACTTTCCATGTTTCTATATCATCTTTTGATGAAAATTTTTTAATTCAATGAAATCTAATTTACTTATTTATTGTATAAAATATTTTATTTATTTATTTGACAGAGAAAGAGAGAGAGGGCACAAGTAGGGGGAGTGGCAGACAGAGAAGGAGAAGCAGGCTCCCTGCTGAGCAGAGAGCCCAATGTGGGGCTTGATCCCAGGACTCTGGGATCATGACCTGAACCAAAGGCAGACGCTTAACTGAGTCATTCAGCCCCCTAATATATTTATTTTTTACTCTTGTTTCTTATGTTTTTGGTGACATATTTAAGAACTAATTGCCAAGTTCAAGATCAACAGTAATTGCTCTTATGTTTTCTCCTAGGAGTTGCATAGTTCTATCTTTACATTTGGTTATTTGTTGTATTTTGAGTTAATTTTTGTATATGTTGTGACATAAGAGCCCAAATTCATTGTACTGAATGAGTACAGTTATCGTAGAACAAGTGCCCTATTGAGAATGGTTTTGGCACTCTTGTGGAAGATCAATTGACCATAAATATATTGATTAATTTCTGGAATCTTAGTTTATCCCACTGGTCTCGATGTCTAGTCTTATGCCAGTACCAAACTTTTTAGATCGCTATAACACTGTAGTATATTATAGCATACTTTGAAACCAGAAAGTATGAGTCCTCTAAATTCGTTCTCCTTTTTCAAGATTGTTTTGGCTATTTAGGATTCCTAGCAATTTTATGTGCCAACAAGTTTTTTCACAAATAACAGCAAATTTTAAAGTATATATGGAAAGACACTCCAGCACCTCTTCTTCAGACCTAGAATAACTAACACAATATTGAAGGAGAACAATGTTTGTGGAATCAGCTATCTGAGTCTGGGTTTGGTGTTGGGTTTTTATGTGCAACAGCAAAGAATGATCCTTGAAAAACAAAAAATGGATATGCAACTTTATTAAAATTAAAAGTTATGCACTATGGAAATAATATTAAAAGCATGAAACAGTAAATCACAGAATGGGAGAAAATATGTGAAAAATACAAATTTAATAAAGGAAATATATCCAAAATATACCAAAAAAATCTTAAAACGTGAAAATAAAAGAAACAACCTAGTTAAAAAAATAGGCAACAACCTGTGGAAGGAGGCACTGCACAGACACTTGCCAGATAACTTGCTAGCAGTATGCCACACGCACAAGTTCTCTTGAGAAGTTGTTCACTCCAAGCCTGCTGGCCTCAAACCTGGGCTCAGCACAAATTTTGTTAAATCTGTGTGTGTGCCACCTGTCCACCACATGCACAGACAACACACGTGGGGTGCTGAGTGCCATGTGTCCTGGAAGCCACAATATTTGAGAAAGTCAGCCTAGGATTGGGGTTCACTGCAAATTTTGCAAACACCACCAATACACCTTTGTGTCCTCTGTTCTTGCCCCCTCAGAACTAGCCTGCCTCAAACTCACTAACACCACAGAGAGCAAGCATGGCCCAGGAATGGCAGAGAGTCAGTGCAGACATCTGTACTGAAAGAAAAATCAAATCAGACAAATAGAAGCACACAAGCAATAGACATAGGTGACCCCACTGAAGTGCCAGATAATGGTGATCAGGGGATACTGAACTGCAGGGCGCTAGAGGACTTCTTCTTCATAAGGCCAAACTTAAAAAAAAAAAATTAAGGCCATTACTTTTAAGAGCAGGATACATATATGACTTTCCAAACACACAGAAACAGACACAGAGAGACAAAATGAGGAGACAGAGAAATATACCCTAAAAATATAGGGACAGGAAAAACAGGACAAAATTACAACAGGAAATCTAAGAAAAACAGACATAAGTAATAAGCCTGATAAAGAATTTAAAGTTACTCACTGGAATCGCTTCTCAGCCTTTTGGCTAAGATCAAGTGTAAAGTTACTCACTGGACTTGAGAAAAGAGTGGAGAACATCAGTGAGGCCCTTGACAAAGAGATATATATATATATATATATATAGATATAGATATAGATATAGATATAGATATAGATATAGATATAGATATAGATATAAGAGCTGAAGAACTCAATAAATGAAATTAAAAATACAATAGATGGAATAAATTGTAGGCTACAGGAAGCAGAGAAACATATCAATAACTTGGAGGATAAAGAAATGGAAAGAAATCAAGCTGACTGGGTAGGAAAAAATGCTGCATCACAAGAATAGACTTAAAGAACACAGTGAATCCACAAAGTGTAATTACATTCTCATTACAGAGATATCAGAAAAAGAGAGATAGGGGAGCAGAAAAAGCATTTGAAGAAATTTTCAAAGAGCTGAACAAACAATCCTAAAATTTGTATGGAACGAGAAAAGACCCCTATTTGCTAAGGAAATGTTGAAAAAGAAAAACAAAGCTGGGGGCATGACATTGCCTGACTTCAAACTTTACTACAAAGCAGTGATCACCAAGACAGCATGGTACTGGCACAAAAACAGACACATAGACCAGTGGAATAGAATAGAGAGCCCAGAGATAGACCTGCAACTCTACGGTCAAATAATCTTTGACAAAACAGGCAAAAATATTCAGTGGTAAAAAAGACAGTCTCTTCAATAAATAGTGCTGGAAAAATTGGACAGATATATGTAGAAGAATGAAACTTGACCATTCTCTTACACAATACATGAAGATAAACTCAAAATGGATAAAAGACCTCAACGTGAGGCAGGAATCTATCAAAACCCTAGAGGAGTACATAGGCAGTAACCTCTATGACATTAGCCACAGCAAATTCTTTCAGGACATGTCTCCAAAGGCAAAGGAAACAAAAGTGAAAATGAACTTTTGGGACTTCATCAAGATAAAAAGCTTCTACACAGTGAAGGAAACAGCCAAGAAAACAAACAGGCAACCCACAGAATGGGAGAAGATATTCACAAATGACACTACAGACAAAGGGCTTATATCAAAAATCTATAAAGAACTCCTCAAACTCAACACTCACAAAACAATCACATCAAAAAATGGGCAGAAGACATGAACAGACACTTCTCCAAAGAAGACATACAAATGGCTGACAGACACATAAAAAAATGTTCATCATCTCTAGCCATCAGAGAGATTCAAATCAAAACCACACTGAGATACCACCTTACACCAGTTAGAATGGCCAAAATCAACAAGACAGTAAACCACAAATGCTGGAGAGGATGTGGAGAAAGGGGAAGCCTCCTCCACTGTTGGTGGGAATGTAAGTCGGTGCAGCCACTTTGGAAATCAGTGTGGAAATTCCTCAAGAAATTAAAACTAGATCTGCCCTATGACCCTGCAATTGCACTACTGGGTATTTACCCCATAGAAGCAGATGCAGTACAAAGAAGGGCCACATGTACCCCAATGTTCATAGCAGCAATGGCCAAAATTGCCAAACTGTGGAAAGAACCAAAATGCCCTTCAACAGATGAGTGGATAAGGAAGATGTGGTACATCTGTATAATGGAATATTATGCCTCCATCAGAAAGAATGAATATTCAACTTTTGTATCAACATGGACGGGACTAGAAGAGATTATGCGGAGTGAAATAAGTCAAGCAGAGGGAGTCAATTATCTTATAGTCTCACTTACATGTGGAGCATAAGGTAAATCATGGAGGGCATTGTGAGAAGGAAGGGAAGGGTGGATGGGGAGAAATCGGAGGGGCGATGAACCATGAGAGACTATGGACTCTGAATAAAAAACTGAGGGATTGAGGGGGTGGGGATGGGGTTTGGGCGAGCCTGGTGGTGGGTATTGAGGAGGGTGTGGTGCATGAACAATCAATCTTATAACACTGAAAAAATAAAATAAACATATTTGGGGAAAAAAAAAAGAAGAAGAAATAATAGCTGAAAACTTCCTGAATCTGGGGAGGGAAACAGAGCTCCAGATTCAGGAAGCACAGAGATCTCCCAACAACTCAACCCAAGAAGATCCACACCAAGACACAGAGTAATTAAAAATGGCAAAAGAAAAAAATAATAAAGAAAGAATTTTAAAGATTGCACGAAAGAAAAAAAAAAGATACATACAAAGAAAAGGATATCAGCTGATTTTTCAGCAGAAACTTTACTGGCCAGAAGAAAGTGGCATGATATTTTCAGAGTATTAAAAGGGAAAATTCTGCAACCATGTTATTTTATCCAGTCAGGATATCATTCAGAATAGAAGGAGATATTATGTCCAGACAAATGGAAGTTAAAAGTAGTCATGACTACTAAACCAGCCCTACAAGAAATGTTAAGGAACTACCTATGATAGGAAAACAAGAACTATACGTAAGAGCACGAAAAATAGGAAGTATAAAAGCAAAAAATAAATAAATAAAAGAAGTATACCTGTAAAAATTAATCAAAAGAAGCACAAAACAAAAGATGTAAAATATAATACCAAATATATGAAATGTGGAGAAGAGAAAAATAAAGAATGAGTTCAATATTAAGTGACCATCAGCTTAATATAGACTGCTATATGCAGATGTTATATATAAACCACAAGATAACAAATCAAAAAAATAGATATGCAAAAAATAAGTAAGGAATCCAAGTATATCACTAATGAAAACCAGCAAACCGTGATAGAAAGAAAGAAGAAAACCGTGTTTTCTTCTTTCAGAAGAAAAAGTCAGTTGTTTTTCTAACAAAAATAACCACAAAACAAGTAACAAAATGGCAATAAATATATATATCAATCAATCATTAGTTTGAATGCAAATGGACTAAGCACTCCAATCGGAAGGCACAGAATAACAGATTGCATAAAAAAAAAAAAACAAAATCCATCTTTATGTTGCCTTCAAAGGAATTATTTAGACTTAAAGATATCTACAGATTGAAAGTGAGGGGATGGCGCAACACTTATCATAGAAATCGATGTCAAAAGAAAACCAGAGTACCAATACCTATATTAAGGGGGAAACAGAGCTCAAAAACAACATTATACAAGAAGCAAAGAGGACACTATATCATAATAAAGGAGACAATCCAACAAGAAGTAATAACAATTTTAAATATTTATTCATCCAAAGTGAGAACACCTAAACACATAAGACAGCTAAAAATAAACATAAAGGAACTTATTGATAATAATATAATAATATTAGGGAACTATAACGCCCCACCTAATATCAATGGATAGATCAGCCAAAGAGAAAAATCAACAAAGAAACCGGTTTTCAGTGACACACTGGGAACAGATGGATCTAACAGATATATTCAGAACATTTTATCCTAAGCAGAATGCACATTATTTTCATGTGCACATGGAACATTCTCCAGAATAGATCACATATTAAGCCACAAAACAAATCTCAACAAATTCAAAAAGATTGAAGTGATACCATGCATCTTTTCTTACCACAACAATATGAAACTAGAAATAAACCACAAGAAAAAAATCTGGAAAGACCACAAATGCATGTTTCAATGCATAAGGCTATGAAACAATAAATAGGGGAAATCAAAGAAGAAATAATAAGGTGAATAAAAACAACTTCAAATTAAAAAACAGGAGTCCAAAACCTTTGGGATACAACTAAAGCTGTAAGAGGGAAGTTTATAGCAATACAAGCCTACATCAAGAAGCAAGAAAATCTCAAAAAAAAAAAAAACCTAACCTTACACCTAAAGTAGCTAGAAAAAGGAACAACAACAACAACAACAACAAATAAATAAATAAATAAATAAAAAGGAAGTTAAACAATGTGCTACCAACCAGTGAATGGATCAGCCAGGAAATCAAAGAAGAAATAATAAAGTACGTGAAAATAAATGAAAATAAAAACACAATTGTCCAAAACCTTTGCAATACAGCAAAAATTGTAAGAAAGTTGTAAGAGAGAAGTTTATAACAATACAGGCCTACTTCAAGAAGCAAGAAAACCTGAAGTAAACAACCGAATCTAACACCTAAGGTAGCTAGAAAAAAGAACAACAAGCAAAACCAAAAATAAGCAGAAGGAAGGAAATAATAAGATTAGAGCAGAAATACATGATATGGAAGCTAAAAGAACAATAGTACATATCAATGAAACCAGGAGATGGTTCTTTGAAACCATTAACAAAATTGATAAATCTTTAGTCAGACTCAACAAAAAGAGAGAGAGAGAGAGAGAAAAGTCAAATAAACAAAATCACCAATGAAAGAGGAGAAATAACCCAACATCACAAAAATATAAACAATTATATGAGAATATTATGAAAAATTATATGCCAACAAATTGGACAACCTGGAAGAAATGGATACACTTCTAAAAACATATAAACTACAAAAACTGAAGCAGGAAGAAATGGAAAACATGAACAGACCAATAAATAGCAAAGAATGTGAATCAGAAATCAAAAATCTCCCAACAAACAAGAGTCCAGGACTAGACAGCTTCAGAGGGAATTCTACATTTCTTTAAATATTTAAAAAGACTTAACACTGATTCTTCTCAAACTGGTCTAAAAAATACAAAATGGAAGAGGGGGAAAGAAGGTGGAGAAGTAGAAGACTCTGTTTGAACATTTCCACGAAAGTGAGCTAAATATCTACCAGAACACTCTAAACATCCATGAAATCAGCCTAAGATGTAAGATAATACACTTCTCGATCTCTATGGGGGGTAGAAGACAGCAATGGAGAGGGTGTATATTGCCTAGATCATGGTTGATATATTCAGCTATACATCCTCTCAAACTCCTCTAACCAAAATGACTAGGAGGAGGAGTGTCCAACAGAGGAAAAATTCAGAGACTGCCTTCTGCCACAGAACTATTGGATATGGACATAAACAGTATGTCAAAAGGGAATTCAGGGTAATAGTTACCCAGGCAATGGCTGGTTGGAGAAGACCATTAGTGACGACATAAAATCTCTAAGGATAGAAGTGAGAGCCTATCTGGCAGAACTTAAAAATGCTATCAATGAGATCCAATCTAATCTAATAGTCTAACATCTAGGTAACTGAGGCAGAAGATAGAATTAGGGATCTAGAAGAGAAACTGATCAAAGGATTAGGAGGAGGCTTGGAACAAACAGCTTAGAAGCCATGAAAACAGAATTGGGGAAATAAATGATACCATGAAACTTTCCAACGTCAAAATTATTGGGTTCCCTGAAGGGGTGGAGAAAGGCAGAAGACTGGAAGATACAGCTGAACAAATTCTGGATGAAAATTTCTCCAATTTGGGGAATGGAACAAGTATTCATGTCCTAGAGGGAGAAAGGACACCTCCCAAGATCAACGAGTCTAGAAAGACATAGAGACACTAGATTGTGAGATTCACAAATTATAATTTTAGACAAGAGGTCCTGAGGGCAGCTAGAGGGAACAGATTCCTTATGTACAGAGGAAGGCCCATCAGAATAACATCAGACCTGTCCACAGAACCCTGGTAAGCCAGAAAGGGCTTGTAAGACATGTTTAGGGCACTAAATGAGAAGAACATGCAGCCAAGAATACTTTATCCAGCAAAGCTGACATTCAAAATGGATGGAGAGATAAAGAACTTCCAAGACTGGCAAGGTTTAAAAGAGTATATGACCACCAAGCTGGATTACAAGAAATATTAAGAGGGGTTCTATAAAAGAAAAAAAGAGCCTAAGGGTGACATAGAACAAAAATTTACAGAGACAATCTATAGAAACAAAGACTTCACAGGCAACGTGATGTCAATAAAAACTTACCCTTCAATAATCACTCTCAACATGAACGGCCTAAATGCTCCCATAAAATGGCACAGGGATGCAGACTGGATAAAACGACAGGACCCATCCATATGCTGTCTATAAGAGACACATCTGGAATGTGAATATACATCCAGAGTGAAACCAAAGGGATGGAGAACAATCTTTCATGCCAATGGGCCTCAAAAGAAAGCTGGGGTAGTGATTCTCATATTGGATAAATTAGATTTTAAGCTAAAGACTATATAGTCAAAGATACAGAAGGGCACAACATCATCCTTGGTCTTTTCACCAAGAAGATCTAACATTTGTAAATATTTATGCCCCAACATGGGAGCAGCTAACTACATAAGCCAACTATTAATCAAAATAAAGAGTCATATTTATATGAATACATTAATTGTAAGGGATCTTAACATGCCACTCTCAGTAATAGACAGATAATCTGAGCAGAAAATCAATAAAGAAACAAGAGCTTTGAATGATAATTGGACCAGATGGACCTCATTGATATATACAGAACATTCCACCCTAAAACAAGAGAATACTCATTCTTCTCAAGTGCACATGGGACTTTTTCCAGAATAGACGACATACTGGGTCACAGATCAGGGCTCAAACGATACTAAAAGATTGAGATTATTCCCTTCATATTCACAGACCACAATGATTTCAAACTGGAATTCACCCAGGAGAAAAAGTTTGGAAGGAATTCAAACACTTGGAAGCTAAAGACAAACCTGCTCAAGAATATTTGGATCAACCAGGAAATCAAAGAAGAACTTGAACAATTCATGGAAACCAATGAGAATGAAGACACATGAGTCCAAAACCTATGGGATACAGCAAAGGCGGTCCTAAGGGGGAAATACATAGCCATCCAAGCCTCACTCAAAAAAATTGAAAAATCTCAAATACACCAGTTCTATTTACACCTTAAAGAACTGGAAAATCAACAACAAATTAAGCCAACACCATGAACAAGAAGGGAAATAATCAAGATTAGAGCAGAGATCGATGAGTCAGAAACTAGAGATATAGTAGAACACATCAATGAAATTAGAAGCTGGTTTTTTGAAAGAATCAATAAGATCAATAAACCACTGGCCAAACTAATCCAAAGAGAAAGAGAAAGGGCACGTATTGCATGGAGCAGTGGCTGTGGTGCATTGAACGATGAATCTTGGAACACTGAAAAAAAAAAATGAAATTTCAAAAAAAGAAAAAAATTTAAAAAATAAAAAAAGACCTAAATTAATAAAATTTTGAATAAAAGAGGAGAGATCATGACCAACACTAAGGAAATAAAAACAATCATGGAAATTGTTACCAACAGCTATATGGCAATAAGTTAAGGAACCTAGAAGAAATGGATGCAATTCTGGAAACCTATAAACTTTAAGATTGAAACAAGAAGAAATTTACAACTTGAATAGACCAATATCTAGTAACAAGATTAAAGCAGTGATCACAAACCTCCCAAAAAAAAGGACCCAGGGCCTGACAGATTCCCTGGGGAATTCTACCAAACATTCAAAGAAGAATAATACTTATTCTCCTGAAACTCTTCCAAACAATAGAAACAGAAGGAAAATTTCCAGACTCTTTCTATGAAGCCAGCATTACTCTGATCCCCAAATCAAGCAAAGACATCCTAAAGGAGGACAATTTCAGACCAATATCCCTGATTAATGTGGATACCAAGTTTCTCAACAAGATCTTAGCTAATAGGGTCCAACATCACATTCAAGGAAACAATAAACAAAACAAACATGCAACCCACGGAATGGGAGAAGATATTCGCAAATGACACTACAAAGGGCTCATATATAAAATCTATAAAAACTCCTCAAGCTCAGCACTCACAAAAGAGATAATCACATCAAAAAATGGGCAGAAGACATAAACAGATACTTCTCCAAAGAAGACATACAAATGGCTAACAGACACATGAAAAAATGTTCATCATTAGCCATCAGGGAGATTCAAATCAAAACTACACTGAGATACCACCTTACACCAGTTAGAATGGCCAAAATCAATAAGACAGTAAGTGGAGAAGAACTAAATTAATCAAATTATGAATGAAAGGGGAGAGATCATGACCAACACTAAGTAGATAGAAACAATCATGGAAATTGTTATCAACAGCTATATGGCAATAAGTTAAGGAACCTAGAAGAAAACTCCAAGTGTTGGAGAGGATGTGGAGAAAGGGGAATCTTCTTTCACTATTGGTGGGAATGCAAGTTGGTGCAGCCACTTTGGAAAACAGTGTGGAGATTCCAGAAGACATTAAAAATAGAGCCACCCTATGACCCTGCAATTGCACTACTAGGTATTTACCACAAAGATACAGTTGTAGCACAAAGAAGGGCCACGTGTACCCCTATGTTCATAGCAGCAATGGCCACAATTGCCAAACTGTGGAAAGAGCCAAAATGTCCTTCAACAGACGAATGGATAAAGAAGATATGGTTTATATATACAATGGAATATTATGCCTCCATCAGAAACGATGAATACCTAACTTTTATATCAACATGGATAGGACTGGAAGAGATTATGTTAAGTGAAATAAGTCAAGCAGAGAGAGTCAATTATCATATTTTTCACTTACGTATGGAGCATAAGGAAAAAGTTGGAGGATACTGGGAGAGGAAAGGAAGGGTATATTGGGAGAAATTGGAGGGGAAGACAAAACATGAGAGACTATGGACTCCGATAAACAAACTGAGGGTTTTGAAGAGGACGGGGCTTGGGGATTGGGTGCCCCTGGAGGTCGGTATTAAGTGGGGCAAATATTGCATGGAGCCCTGGGTGTGGTGCGTGAATAATGAATCTTGGAACACTGAAAAAATAAAATAAAAGTTTAAATGGTAAAAGAAAAAAATTAGTCACCATGACCAGGTGGGATTTATCTCTGGGATGCATGGGTGTTTCAATACTCACATATCAATCAATGTGATAGAACAAAACAATAACAGAGAAGAACCACATGGTTCTCTCAATTGATGCAGAAAATGCATTCGACAAAATAGAGCATCTGTTCCTGATTAAAACTCTATAATGTATAGGGGAAAAGGGAATATTCTTAACTTTATAAAATTTATCTATGAAAAACTCACAGAGAAAATCATTCTCAAGGGGGAGAAGCTGACAGCCTTCCCTTTGAGATCAGGAACACAACAAAGATGCCCACTCTCGCCACTCTTGTTCAGCATAGTACTAGAAATCCTAGCAACAACAATCAGACAAGAAAAAGAAGTAAAAGGTATTCACATTGGCAATGAAGAAGTCAAACTCTCTCTCTTCACAGATGAAGTGATACTTTACATGGAAAACCCAAAAGACTCACCCCCAAACTACTAGAACTCATAAAACAACTCACTAATGGGGCAGGATAAAAAATCAATGCACAAAAATCAGTTGCTCTCCTATACACTAACAATGAAAATATGGAAAGGGAAATTAGAGAATCGATTCCATTTACTACAGCACCAAGAAGCATAAGATACATGGGAATAAACCTAACCAGAGGTAAAGGATCTGTACTTGAAGAACTACAGAACACTTATGAAAGAAATTGAAGAAGACACAAAAAGGTGGAAAAGCAGTCCATGCTCATGGATCAGAAGAATAAACATTGTTAAAATGTCTATACTGCCAAGAGCAATCTATACTTTCAATGCCATCCTGATCAAAATTCCACCAGCATTTTTCAAAGGGCTGAACAAACAATCTTAAAATTTGTTTGGAATCAGAAAAAAACCCAAATTGATAAGGAAATGTTGAAAAAGAAAAACAAAGCTGGGGGCATCATGTTGCCTGATTTCAAGCTTTACTACAAAGCTGTGATCACAAAGGTAGCATGGTACTGGCTCAAAAACAGTAGATAATACATAAACAGTATTTATTATCCACATAGATAAGTAGAACAGAGTAGACATCCCAGATATGGACCTGCAAATCCTTGGTCAAATAATCTTTGACAAAGCAGGAAAAAATATACAGTGGAAAAAATATTTTTATCTCTTCCATAAATGGTGCTGGGGAAGTTGGACAGCTATATATAGAAGAATGAAACTTGACCATTCTCTTATGCCATACACAAAGATAAACTCAAAATGGATAAAAGACCTCAATGTGAGAAAGGAATCTATCAAAATCCTGGGCGAGCCTGGTGGTGGGCGTTGAGGAGGGCAGGTATTGCATGGAGCACTGAGTGTGTTGCATGAACAATGAAACTTGTAACACTGAAAATATAAAATAATAGTATTTGGGGAAATAAATCCTAGAGGAAAATGTAGGCAGTAACCTCTTTGACATCGGCCACAGCAACTTCTTTCAGGACATGTCTTCAAGGCAAAGGAAACAAAAGCAAAAATGAACTTTTTAACTTCATCAAGATAAAAAGCTTCTGCACAGCAAAGGAAACAGTCAACAAAACAAACAGGCAACCCACAGAATGGGAGAAGATATTCGCAAATGACTACAGACAAAGGTCTGATATCTAAGATCTATAAAGAACTCCTCAAACTCAACACTCACAAAACAGATAATCACATCAAAAAATGTGCAAAAGACATGAACAGACACTTCTCCAAAGAAGACATACAGATGGCTGACAGACACATGAAAAAATGTGCATCATCATTAACCATTGGAGCCATTCAAATCAAACCCACACTGAGATACTACCTTACACCAGTTAGAATGGCCAAAATCAACAAGACAGTAAGCAATATGTGTTGGAGAGGATGTGGAGAAAGGGGAATCCTCTTCCACTGTTGATGTGAATGCAAGTTAGTGTAGCCACTTTGGAAAACAGTGTGGAGATTCCTGAATAAATTAAAAATAGAGCTACCCTATGACCCTGCCATTGCACTACTGTGTATTTACCCCAAAGACACATGTGTAGTGAAAGAAGGGCCATATGTACCCCAACGTTCATTGCAGCAATGGCCAATATTGCCAAACTGTGGAAAGAACCAAAATTCCCTTCAACAGATGAATGGATAAAGAAGATATGGTCCATATATAAAATGGAATATTATGCCTCCATCAGATAGGATGAATACTAAACTTTTATATCAACATGGATGGGACTGGAAGAGATTATGTTGTGTGAAATAAGTCAAGCAGAGAGAGTCAATTATCTTATGGCTTCACTTATGTGTGTAGCATAAGGAATAACATGGAGGACAGTAAAAGAATAATGGAAAAGTAAATTGGGGAAATTGGAGGAGGAGAAGAAGCATGAGAGTCTGTGGACTCTGAGAAACAAACTGGGGATTTTGGAAGGGATGCAGTTGGGGGGATGGATGAGCCTGGTGGTGGGTATTAATGACAGCACATATTGCATGGAGCACTGGGTATGGTGCGTAAACAATGAATCTTGGAACATGGGAAAATAAAATATAACTTTAAAAATAACAAAAAATAAAAAAGAAAGGAAGAAAAATTTCTAAATCCATTTTATAAGGCAGTATCACCCTGCTTCCAAAACCAGATAAGGACTCCACTAGGAAAGAGAACTGTAGGCCAGTATCCCTAATGAAATAGATGGAAAAAGCCTCAAAAGAATACTAGAAAAATAAAATTAAAATTAAAAAATAAACTGTACAAGCCAATGAGAAATAATCCATATATAAAAATTAATTAATGATTAATTAATTAATTAATAATAGAAATAATTGACAAATTTGAACATCTAACCTAAGGACACATGAGGTAGGTAGAGAGTAAGCTTATAAAAAGATACTCAACATTATTTGGCATTTGGGAATTTCAATGAGATGCTGAGATTCCTAATAGAATGGTTAAAGTCCAAAACCTGAGGATGCCAAATGCCAACAAGGATTTGAGCGAAAACCCTCACTAATTTTTGGAGAAATAAAAAAAGAAATGTATAGCTACTCTCAAAGACAGTTCAGCAGTGTCTTAACAAAGCTATATGTAGTTTTATCATATAATTCAGAAATCGTGTCCCTAGGTCATTACCCAGTTGATTTGAAAACTTATGTCCAAATAAAAACCTGTTCATGCAAGTCTATAGCAGCTTTATTCATAATTGCCCAAAACTGAAAGCAACAAAGATAATCTTCTGTAAGCATATTAGTTTGCAAACTGTGGTGCATTCACAAATAGATAAAAAGAAACAACAACCAAAAGAAATGAAGTATCAAGTCACAGAAGGACACAGTTGAATCTTAAATACAGGGACACCTGAGTGGTTCAGTCAGTTGAGCATTCAACCCTTCAGCTCAGGTCATAATCTAAGGGTCCTGAGATCAAGCCCTGCATTGGGCTCCACACTCAGTGTTGATTCTACTTATCCTTCTCCCTCTGCTCCTCCCCCTACTCCCTCCCTCCCTCCCCCCCCCTCTCCTTCTCCCTCTCTTTCTCTCCTTCTCTAAGAAATAAATAAAAGGTTTTAAAAATATTAAATGCAGGGCCCCTGGGTGGCGCAGTTGGTTGAGCGACTGCCTTCGGCTCGGGTCATGATCCCGGCGTCCCGAGATCGAGTCCAAGATCGGGCTCCCAGCTCGATGGGGAGTCTGCTTCTCTCTCTGACCTGCTCTCTCTCACTCTCTCTGTTTCCTAATAAATAAATAAATAAAATCTTTAAAAAAATATTAAATGCATATTGTTAATTAAAAGATGTCCCTCTTAAAAGGCTACATATGGTGTGATTTTATTACATGACATTCCAAGAAAAGCAAAACTAAAGAGACAATTAAAAAAAATATGGGGCTGGAGGCGCCTGGGTGGCTCAGTTGGTTGAGCGGCTGCCTTTGGCTCAGGTCATGATTCTGAAGTCCCGGGATTGAGTCCCACATCAGGCTCGCTGCTCCGTAGAGAACCTGCTTCTCTCTCTCTCTCTGCCTACCACTCCGCTTACTGGTACTCTCTCTGTCTCTCTCTATCAAATAGATAGATAAAATCTATTTTTTCTCCCCAAATATGTTTATTTTAATTTTTCAGTGTTACAAGATTGATTGTTCATGCACCACACCCAGTGCTCCATGCAATACGTGCCCTTCTCAATAACCACCATGAGGCTCGCCCACCCCCCACCCCCTCCTCTCCAAAACCCTCAGTTTGTTACTCAGAGTCCACAGTCTTTCCTCCTTCATCACCCCCTCCAAATTCCCCCCTTTCACCCTTCCCTTCCTTCTCACAATGCCCTCCATGATTTTCTTTATACTCCACACGTAAGTGAGACCATAAGATAATTGACTCTCTCTGCTTGACTTATTTCACAGCACATAATCTCTTCTAGTCCTGTCCATGTTGATACAAATGTTGGCTATTCATCCTTTCTGATGGAGGCATAATATTCCATTGTATAGATGTACCACAGCTTCCTTATCCACTCATCTGTTGAAGGGCATGTTGGTTCTTTACACAGTTAGGCTATTGTGGCCATTGAGGCTATGACCATTGGGGTACATGTGGCCCTTCTTTGTACTGCATCTGCTTCTATGGGGTAAATACCGAGTAGTGCAATTGCAGGGTCAAGGGGTAGCTCTATTCTTAATTTCCTTAGGAATCTCCATACTGTTTTCCAAAGTGGTTGGACCAACTTGCATTCCCACCAACAGTGGAGGAGGGTTCCTCTTTCTCCACATCCACTCCAGCATTTGTGGTTGACTGTCTTGTTGATTTTGGCCATTCTAACTGGCGTAAGGTGGTATCTCAGTGTGGTTTTGATTGGAATCTCTCTGATGACTAAAGATGATGAACATTTTTTCAGGTGTCTGTCAGCCATTTGTATGTCTTCTTTGGAGAAGTGTCTGTTCATGTCTTCCGCCCATTTTTGATGTGATTATCTGTTTTGTGAGTGTTGAGTTTGAGGAGTTCTTTATAGATCTTAGATATCAGACCTTTGTCTCTAGTGTCATTTGCGAATATCTTCTCCGATTCTGTGCGTTGCCTGTTTGTTTTGTGGACTGTTTCCTTTGCTGTGCGGAAGCTTTTTATCTTGATGAAGTCCCAAAAGTTCATTTTCGCTTGTGTTTCCTTTGCCTTTGGAGACATGTCCTGAAAGGAGTTGCTGTGGCTAATGTCATAGAGGTTACTGCCTATGTTCTCCTCTAGGGTTTTGATAGATTCCTGCCTCACGTTGAAGTCTTTTATCCATTTCGAGTTTATCTTCGTGTTTGGTGTAAGAGAATGGTCAAGTTTCATTCTTCTACATATGTCTGTCCAATTTTTCCAGCACCATTTATTGAAGAGACTGTCTTTTTTCCACTGGATATTTTTGCCTGTTTTGTCAAAGATGACTTGACCATAGAGTTTGTGGGTCCATCTCTGGGCTCTCTATTCTGTTCCACTGGTCTATGTGTCTGTTTTTGTGCCAGTACCATGCTGTCTTGGTGATTACAGCTTTGTAGTAAAGTTTGAAATCAGGCAGTGTGATGCCCCCAGCTTTGTTTTTTTTTTCAACATTTCCTTAGCAATTCAGGGTCTTTTTTGGTTCCATATAAATTTTAGGATTGTTTGTTCCAGCTCTTTGAAAAACCTGGTGGCATTTTGATCGGGATGGCATTGAAAGTATAGATTGCTCTGGGCAGTATAGACATTTTAACAATGTTTATTCTTCCGATCCATGAGCATGGAATGCTTTTCCACCTTTTTGTATCTTCTTCAATTTCTTTCATGAGTGTTGTATACTTTCTTGAGTATATATCCTTTACCTCTTTGGTTAGGTTTATTCCAAGGTATCTAATGGTTCTTGGTGCTACAGTAAATGGAATCAATTCTCTAATTTCCCTTTCCATATTTTCAATGTTAGTGTATAGGAAAGCAATTGATTTTTTGCATTGATTTTGTATCCTGACACATTACTGAATTGCTCTATTGGTTCTAGTAGTTTGGGGATGGAGTCTTTTGGGTTTTCCATGTAAAGTATCATGTCATCTGTGAAGAGAGAGAGTTTGACTTCTTCATGACTAGGAGGAGGAACACCCAACAGAAGAAAAACCCAGGGAGTACGCACTCTCCCTCAGAACTATTGGACATGGACATAAACAGTATGTCAGAAAGGGAATTCAGGGTGACAATTATCCAGGCAATGGCTAGGATGAAGAAAAACATTATAGAATTGCTATGGGCAGAAATGAGATCCAGTAAAGTGGAGGTAAGAAGCACTATTAATTAGATCCAATCCAATCTAAATAGTTTAACAGCTAGAGTTTTGGAGACAGAGGATACAATTAGTGATCCAGAGGATAAGATGGTTGAGATGAAAGGTCAGCAGGAGAGCTGGAACAAACAGCTCAAGAATCATGAGAACAGACTTAGGGAAATAAATGACGCCATGAAACATTGCAATGTCAGAATCATTGGCATCCCAGAGGGGGTAGAGAAGGACAGAAGTCTAGAAGATATAGCTGACCAAATTCTACATGAGAATTTCCCCAATCTGGGGAATGGAACAAGTGTTCATGTCCTAGAGGCAGAAAGGACACCTGACAGGATCAATGAATCTAGAAAAACACCAAGACACATAATATTAAAATGTGCAAATTATAATTTTAGACAGGTGATCCTGAGGGCAGCTAGGGGAAAGAGATTCATCACATAAGGAGGAAAACCCATCAGAATAATGTCAGAAATGTCCACAGAAACCTGGCAAGCCAGAAAGGGCTGGCATGATATATTCAGGGCACTAAACAAGAAGAATATGCAGCCAAGAATACTTTATCCAGCAAGGCTGTCGTTCAAAATGGATGGAGAGATGAAGAGCTTCCAAGACCGGCAAGGATTAAAAGAGTATGTGACCACCAAGCCGGCACTCCAGGAAATATTAAAGGGGTTTTATAAAAGCAGTAAGAGCACATGAGTGACTTAGAAAAGAAATTTGCCATATATAGAAACAAGGACTTCACAGGAAACATGATGTCAATAAACACGTATCTTTCAATAATCACTCTCAACGTGAATGGCCTAAATGCTCCCATAAAGCAGCACAGGGTTGCAGAATGGATAAAACGACAGGACCCGTCCATATGCTGTCTTCAAGAGACACATTTGGAACCAAAAGATACATCCAGACTGAAAGTGAAAGGATGGAGAACCATCTTTCATGCCAATGGACCTCAAAAGAAAACTGGGATAGTAATTCTCATATCAGATAAATTAGATTTTAGCCTAAAGACTGTAGTCAGAGATACAGAAGGACACTACATCATTCTTAAAGTGTCTATCCTCCAAGAAGATCTAACAATTGTAAACATTTATGCCCTCAATAGAAGAGCAGCCAACTACATAAACCAACTGTTAATCAAATTAAAGAGTCATATTGACATGAATACCTTAATACTAGGAGATTTTGATACACCACTCTCAGTAACCGACAGATCATCTAAACAGAAAGTCAATAAAGAAACAAGAGCTTTGAATGACACATTGGACCACATGGACCTCATAGATAGATACAGAACATTCCACCCTAAAACAACAGAATACTCATTCTTCTCGAGTGCACATGGAACTTTCTTCAGAGCAGACCACATACTGGGCCACAAATCAGGTCAACTGATACCAAAATATAGAGATGATTCCCTGCTTTTTCTCAGACCACAATGCTTTATAACTGGAACTCAACCACAAGAAAAAGTTCGGAAGGAATTCAAACACTTGGAGACTAAAGACCAATATGCTCAAGAATGTGGGGATCAACCAGCAAATCAAAGATGAACTTAAACAATTCATGGAGACCAATGAGAATGAAGACACATCGATCCAAAACCTATGGGATACAGCAAAGGCGGTCCTTAGGGGGAAATACATAGCCATCCAAGCCTCACTCAAATATATTAAAAATACCAAATACACCAACTCTCTTTACACCTTAACGAACTGGAAAATCAACAACAAATCAAGCCAACACCACACACAAGAAGGGAAATAATCAAGATTGGAGCAGAGATTAACAAGTTAGCAACAAAAGAAACAGTAGAACGCATCAATGAATCCAGAAGTTGGTTTTTTGATAGAATCAATAAGATCGATAAGTCATAGGCCAAACTCATCCAGAAGAAAAGAGAGAGGACCCTAATTAACAAAATTATGAATGAAAAGGGAGAGATCACGAATAATCCAAAGGAAATAGAAACAATCATCAAAAATTATTATCAACAGCTATATGCCAATAAGCTAAACAACCTAGAAGGAATGGATGCATTCCTGG
>CM052810.1:74137499-74150312 GCA_028533885.1 Nasua narica | reverse complement strand
ACCTCAATGTGTGACAAGACTCCATCAAAATCCTGGTGGAGAACACAGGCAACAACCTCTTCGACCTCAGCCACAGCAACTTCTTCCTACAAACATCTCCAAAGGCAAGGGAAGCAAGGGCAAAAATGAACCACTGGGACTTCATCAAGATCAAAAGCTTCTGCACAGCAAAGGAAACTGTCAACAGAACCAAAAGACAACTGACAGAATGGGAGAAGATATTCACAAATGACATCTCAGATAAAGGGTTAGTATCCAAAATCTATAAAGAACTTCTCAAACTCAACACTCAAAGAAAAAAATAATCCAATCAAGAAATGGGCAGAAGAAATTGCACTACTCGGTGTTTACCCCAAAGAAGCAGATGCAGTACAAAGAAGGGCCACATGTATCCCAATGTTCATAGCTGCAATGGCCACAATAGCCAAACTGTAGAATGAACGAAAATGCCCTTCAACAGATGAGTGGATAAGGAAGATGTGGTACATCTATATAATGGATTATTATGCCTCCATCAGAATGGATGAATATCCAACTTTTGTATCAACATGGACAGGACTAGAAGATATTATGCAGAGTGAAATAAGCCAAGCAGAGAGAGTCAATTATCTTATGGTCTCACTTACGTGTGTAGTATAAAGAAAATCATGGAGGGTATCATGAGAAGAAAGGGAAGGGTGAATGGGGGGAAATCGGAGGGGGTGATGAACCAGGAGAGACTGTGGACTCTGAGCAACAAACTGAGGGTGTTGGAGGGGAGGGGTGGGGGGGAGTGGGCAACCCTGGTGGTGGGTATTGAGAAGGGCACGTATTGCATGGGGCACTGGGTGTGGTGCATGAACAATCAATCTTTTAACACTGAAAAATTAAAATAAACATATTTGTGGAGAAAAAAAAAGTATGCATTTAAAAAAAAAAAAGACTCCAAATCCTTTTTATGGTACAGAGGGTCTTTCTTTCTTTCTTTCTCTCTTTCTTTCTTTCTTTCTTTCTTTCTTTCTTTCTTTCTTTCTTTCTTTTTTTTCTTTCTTTCACAGTGTTTGGCACTGTAATCGATGTTGTTTTCACAACTTAAAGTAAAAAGCGTTTGATGAAAAAAAAAAGAAATGGGCAGAAGATATGAACAGACATTTCAGTAAAGAGGATATCCAAATGGCCAACAGACACATGAAAAAATGCTCAACATCTCTCGGCATCAGAGAAATACAAATCAAAACCACAGTGAGATACTACTTCACACCAGTCAGAATGGCTAAAATTAGCAAGTCGGGGAATGACAGATGTTGGCGAGGATGCGGAGAAAAGGTAACCCTCCTACACTGTTGGTGGGAATGCAAGCTGGTACAACCACTCTGGAAAACTGTATGGAGGTTCCTCAAAATGTTGAAAATAGAGCTACCCTACGACCCAGCAATTGCACTACTAGGTATTTACCCTCAAGATACTAATGTAGTGATCCAAAGGGTCACATGCACCCGAATGTTTATAGCAGCAATGTCCACAATAGTCAAACTATGGAAAGAACCTAGATGTCCATCAATAGATGAATGGATAAAGAAGAGTGGTATATATATTCAATGGAATACTATGCAGCCATCAAGAGAAACGAA
This sequence comes from Nasua narica, assembly GCA_028533885.1. Taxonomy (NCBI): domain Eukaryota; kingdom Metazoa; phylum Chordata; class Mammalia; order Carnivora; family Procyonidae; genus Nasua; species Nasua narica. The sequence continues at coordinate 74,148,702 of CM052810.1, read as the reverse complement.
ATCTTGCCATTTGCAACGACGTGGATGGAACTAGAGGGTATTATGCTAAGGGAAATGAGTCAGTCAGAGAAAGACAATTATCACTTGATTTCTCTGATATCAATAATTTGAGAGGCAGGGCAGGGGGTTATGGGAGATTGGGGAAGAGAAATGGAACAAGATGTGATGGGGAAGGAGACAAATCATAAGAGACTCCTAAACTCATGAAACAAACGAAGTGTTGCTAGGAGGTGGGGTGGTAGGGATATGGACATATACTAGAGTTGTACTAGAGTTAAGTGATTTATGTACTATTATTACAGTATTAGAGTATCTTGAGTTGGACTATATATTTATCAACAATTTTTATATTTTAATGTTTTTATGTTACTAATTAATATCTCATTTTTTTCAGCTTGAAAAACTCCCTTTAGCTTTTCTGGTAAAGCAGGTCAAATGGTGATGAATTCCCTTGGCTTTTGTTCATCTGGGAATGTATTTATCTTTTCTTCATTTTTGAAAGAGAACTTTCCTGGATAAAGTATTCTGGGTTGGCAGGTTTTTATTTGTTTGTTTGTTTTCCTTTCAGTTCTTGGAATATATCAGCCTATTCTCTTCTTGTTCGGACACTTCTGTTGAATAACCCACTGACAGTTTTATAGAGTTCTTTTGTATGAATTTTTTTTTCTCTTGCTACTTTAAAGACACTCTCTTTTTCTCTGATTTTTGTCAATCTGTTTATAATGTGTCTTGAGGATGTATTTGGGTTGAATCTGTGGGAACCTAAAAACTTCATGTACCTGGGTTCTATATCTCCTCCCAGAATTTAGAAGATCATTCGTCCTTCCTTTTTCTTCTTCTTCTTCTTCTTCTTCTTCTTCTTCTTCTTCTTCTTCTTCTTCTTCTTCTTCTTCTTCCTCTTCTTTCTTTCTTTCTTTCTTTCTTTCTTTCTTTCTTTCTTTCTTTCTTTCTTTCTTTCTTTCTTTCTCTCTCTGTTTCCTCTTTCTCTCTTTCTCTCTTTCTTTCTATTGTTTTAGAGAGCTGGGGTAGGGACAGAAGGAGAGAGAGAATCCAAAGCAGGTCCCATGCCCATTGCAAAGCCTGATGCTGAGCTCAATCTTATGATCCTGAGATCATAACTGAGTCCAAGTCAAGTTTTGGATGACTAATGGAGCCACCTAGGTATCCCACAGCCATTCTTTCTTTCTTTTTTAAAGATTTTATTTATTTATTTATTTATTTATTTATTTATTTATTTATTTGAAAAAGAGAGAGAGAGCACAAGCAAGGGTGAGGGGCAGAGGGAGAGGGAGAAGCAGACTCCCTGCTGAACAGGGCTTGATGCCCTGGGAACATGACCTGAGTCCAAGGCAGATGCTTAACTGACTGAGCCTCTCAGGTGTCTCTGCCAGTGTTTTTTTAAATAAGATCTCTTTCCCCTTCTCCTCTTTGACTTTTGGTTCTTCCATAATTTAAATATTCTTTTATTTGGTGGTATCCCATAATTCATGAATGCTCTTTTCTATATTTTTTAATGTTTTTCTTTTTCGCTTCTAACTGGGTAATTTCAAATTATTTGTCTTTGTGTTCACAGATTCATTTTCTGCTCAATCAAGTCTGCTGTCAATGCTATTACATTGTTCAATTCTTTCATGTCTTCTTCAGCTATAGAATTAGATTTCATTATTATTATTATTATTATTATTATTATCATTATTATATTATGTTAGTCAACATTTTTAATGTAGTGTTCCATGATTTATTATTTGCATATAACACCCAGTGCTCCAAGCAATCCATGCCCTCCTTAATACCCATCACCAGGTTCACCCATCCTCCCACCCCGTCTCTTCTAAAAGCCTCAATTTGTTTCCCAGAGTTCATAGTCTCTCATGGTTCCTCTTCCACTCTGATTTGCCCCCCCTTTATTTTTCCTTCCTTCTCTTAATGTTCTTCATGCTATTTCCTATGTTCTACAAATAAGTGAAACCATGTAATAATTGACTTTATCTGCTTGACTTATTTCACTGAGGATAATCTCTTCCAGTCTCATCCTTGTTGATGCAAAAGTTGGGTATTCATCCTTCTTGATTGCTGAGTAATATTCTATTCTAAATATGGACCGCATCTTCTCTATCCACTTGTCTGTTGAAGGGTATCTTGGCTCTATCCATAGTTTGGCTATTGTGGACATTGGTGCTATAAACATTGGGATACACGTGGCCCTTCTTTTCACTACATCTGTATCTTTGAGTTAAATACCCAATTGCTAGGTCACTGAGTATCTCTATTTTTAATTTTTTTGAGGAACCTCCACAGTTTTCCAAAGTAGGTGCACCAACTTGCATTCCCATTAACAGTGTAAGAGGGTTCCCCTTTCTCCACAACCTCTCCAATATTTGTTGTTTTCTTGCATTGTCAATTTTTTCCATTCTAACTGGTGTAAGTTAGTATTTCAATGTGGTTTTGATTTGAATCTCCCTGATGGCTAATGACAATGAACATTTTTTCATATGTCTGTTAGCCATTTGTATGTCTTCTTTGGAGAACTATCCTGTTCATGCCTTCTCATTTTTTTGACATGTCTTTTGGGTGTTGAGCTTGAGGAACTCTTATAGATCTTAGATATCAGCCCTTGTCTGTAGTGTCATTTGCAAATATCTTCTCCCATTTCATGAGTTTCCTTTTTGTTTTGTTGCCTGTTTCCTTTGCTGTGCAGAAGCATTTTATCTTGATGAAGTTCCAAAAGTTCATTTTCACTTTTGTCTCCTTTGCCTTTGGAGATGTGTCTTGAAAGAAGTTGCTGTGGCCAATGTCGAAGAGATTACTGCCTATGTACTCCTCTAGGATTTTGATGGATTCTTGTCTCATGTTATTATTTATTTCTTAGTTGAACTTCTCATTTTGTTCATTGTTTTTCTGATTTCGTTTTGTTGTTCTATCTGTGTTTTCTTATAGCTTGCTGAGCTTCCTTAAAGCAATTATTTTGAATTCTTTGTATGAAAACTCATAGTCTACCATGGGGCAAATAATACATTATAAGTTAATAAAAATATTATTAAAAAAAAGAAAACTCATAGTCTTTATTCCCTTAAGGTTTATTACTTTGTTATTTTATTTCTTTAATGGTGTCTTGTTCTGATTTTTCAATTCTGATAGCCTTTCATTGATACCTGTGCACTTGTTCTTATCTGTCATCTTTAGATGTCTCAGTCATGTCAACCTACCCAGTGATTCTTTCTTTGTGGTTATTCTCTCTTTTTCTCCACTGTATTGCTATATGTTCTTAATTGGATTCTTGGGCCTTATCAGGACTAGTTTTATTCAAGATAGCTATTTATTTATTTGTTTGTTTGCTTGTTTGATTGTTTTGTGGTAGATGGACAAAGGCTGGTATTTCTTGCTTTGCCATCTTTTTTTAAATTTTTATTTTTGTATTATTTATTTATTTATTTAAATTTTATTTTATTTTTTTCAGTGTTCCAAGATTCATTGTTCATACCCCACACCCAGTGCTCCATGCAATATTTGCCCTCCTCAATACCCACCACCAGGCTCACCCATCCCTCCTCCTCCCTCCCTTCCAAAACACTGTTTGTTTCTCAGAGTTCACAGTCACTCATGTTTCATCTCCCCCTCCAATTTCTCCCAATTCACCCTTCCTCTCCTGCTCCCAATGTCCTTCATGTTTTTCCTTATACTCCACATGTAAGTGAAACTTTGTGATAATTGACTCTATACTTGACTTATTCCACTCAGCATAATCTCCTCCAGTCCTGTCCATGTTGATTCAAAAATTGAGTATTCATCCTTTCTGTTGGAGGCAAAATATTCCATTGTATAAATGTACCATATCTTCTTTATCTATTCATCTGTTGAAGGGCATCTTGGCTCTTTCCACAGTTTGGCGATTGTGGCTATTGCTGCTATGAACACTGGGGTACATGTGGCCCTTCTTCTCACTGCATCTATATCTTTGGGGTAAATACCCAGTAGTGGAATGGCAAGGTCATAAGGTACTCTGTTTTTAATTTCTTGAGGAATCTCCACACTGTTTTCCAAAGTGACTGCACTAACATGCATTCCCACCAACAATGTAAGAGGGTTCCCCTTTCTCCACATCCTCTCCAACACTTGTTGGTTACTGTCTTGTTGATTTTGGCCATTCTAACTGGTGTTAGGTGGTATCTCAATGTGGTTTTGATATGAATCTCTCTGAGGGGTAATGATGATGAACATTTTTTTCATGTGTCTGTTAGCCATTTGTATGTCTTCTTTGGAGACGTGTCTGCCCATGTCTTCTGCCCATTTTTTTGACGTGATTATCTGTTTTTTGGGTGTTGAGTTTGAGAAGTTTTTTATAGATCTTAGATATCAGCCTTTTGTTTATAATGTCATTTGTGAATATCTTCTCCCATTCCATGGGTTTCCTCTTTGTTTTGTTGACTGTTTCCTTTGATGTACAGAAGCTTTTTATCTTGATGAAGTTCCAAAAGTTCATTTTCACTTTTGTTTCCATTGCTTTTGGAGACAAATCTTGAAAGAAGTTGCTGTGGCTGATGTCAAAGAGGTTACTGCCTATGTTCTCCTGTAGGACTTTGATAGATTCCTGCCTCACATTGCTCTGCCATCTTGCTGATAGCATCCAGCTTGCAGGCATTGATTTTTTAATTAATTAATTAATTAATTAATTAGCTAATTAATTGTTGTCAGACTAAGTTGTCTGACTAAGATGACTTCACTGGAGAATTCTGCCAAATATTTAAGAAATAACACCAAATTCTTATAATCATGTCCATAAAACAAAACAGAGGAAACATTGGGTAATATACAAGGAAAGAAAGCTATAAACCAATATCTCACATGTCAAAATCCTCAACAAATTATTAGTGAATTGAATCTAAGACTCTAAAAGAGAATTATATTCAACTAGGTGGCACAGATTGTGGAAATGTAAACCTGGTTCAACGAACAAAAATCAATAACTGATTGTATATTTTATATTACTCAATTTTGGTATTAAAGTAATGACAACCTTATAGAATGAGTAGGCAATGTTTCCTCTGTTTCTGTTTTATGGACATGATTGTCAGGATTTCGTTTTATTTGTTAAATATTTGGCAGAATTCACCAGTGAAACATCTTAGTCTGGCAATTTTTTTCGAACAGTAATTAATTATTAATCAATTTCTTTAACAGATAAGGGATTATTCAGTTTGATTTTCCTTGTATATATTATGGTCATTTGTATCTTTTGAGAAATTGTTCCATTTCATTTAAGTTATTAAAGTTAAAAGAATAGAGCCATCCATAGTTTTCCTTTATTATTCTTTTAATGTTCATTCCTTTAGTTAGGATAATTCCTTTTCATTTCTGATATCATAGTTTGCAACTTCTTTCCCTTTTCTCTTGTTTAGCTTAACACAAGGTTTAATCACCTTTATTGAGCTATCCAAATAATCATTCTGTTGATTCATCTATTGCTCTATTTTCAATTTCTTTGATTTATACTCTAATTTTTACTATATTTATTTTTCTGCTTGCATTAAGCTTAAATTGTTCTTCTTTCTCTAGTTTCCTAAGGTGGAAGCTCATGGTATTGATTTTGGATTACTTTTCTTTTCTTCCTTTTCTTTTTTTTTAGAAAAGATTTTATTTATTTATTTATTTGAGAGAGACAGACAGAGAGAGGAGGCATGAGCTGAGAGAGGGACAGAGGGAGAGGGAGAAACAGATTCACTGCTGAACAGGGACCCTGATGTAGGATTCAATCCCAGGACCCTAAGATCATGACCTGAGCAGAAGGCAGACATTTAAGTGACTGAGCCATCTGGGCACCCCTTATTCTTCTTTTCTAAAACATATATTTAGCACTACAAATTTCCCTGTAAGTATTGCTTTCACTACATTCTACAAATTTGGGTGAGTTATTTTTCATTTTTATTTAGTTCAAAATATTAAAATTTTTTGAGAATTATGATTTTACTCATGTATTATTAAGAAGTATATTTAATTATCAAATAATAGGAAAGTTTCAACTATCTGTTATTTTTAAAATGCTTATTATTATTATTATTTTTGGGGGGGTCTGGAAATAAGTATTTATTTATTTATTTATTTTCCTCCCAAATATGTTTATTTTATTTTTTAAGTGTTACAAGATTAATTGTTCATGCACTACATCTGGAGCTCCATGCAGTACGTGTATTGATTTCTACTTTAATCTCACTGTGCTCTGGGAACATACTTTGTATGATTTCTATTCTTTTAAATTTGTTAAGTTGTGGTTTATGGCCCAGATCTTGTTGAAAGCTCCACTTGAGCTTGAGAAGTGTATGTGTTCTGTCATTGTTGGATAAAGTATTCTCTACATGTCAGTTATATCCAGTTGATTGATGGTGTCATTCAGTTCAACTCTATTATTACTGATTTTTTGCCTGTATCATCTATCAATTACTCAAAGAGGGATATTGAACTCTATAATAGCTGCATTGTCTAAATCTCCTTGAGATTTATCAGTTTTTACCTCATGTATTTTCAATATTTTTTATTTTCATTTTTAACGTACATATGTTTCAGATTCTTGTCTTTTTTACTAAATTAAACCCTTTATCATTATGTAATATCCCTCTTTATCTCCAATAATATTCCTTGTTCTGAAGTTTGCTTGTCTGAAATTAAAATAGCTATTCTACTTTTCTTTTGATTAGTGGTACTATTTCACTATTTCTTTACTTTTGTCCTGAGTCTTTATTTTTTCCCCAAATAGTTTATTATATTTTTCAGCGTTACAAGATTGATTGTTCATGCACCACACCCAGTGCTCCATGTAATATGTGCCTTTCTCAATATCCACCACCAGATTCACACAACCCCCCACCCCTACCCCTCCAAAACCCTCAGTTTGTTGCTCAGAGTCCATAGTCTCTCCTGGTTCATCGTCCCCTCTGATTTTCCCCCATTTACCCTTCCCTTCCTTCTCACAATGATCTCCATGATTTTCTTTATACTCTACACATAAGTGAGACCATAAGATAATTGACTCTCTCTGCTTGACTTATTTCACGCTGCATAATCTCTTCCAGTCCCGTCCATGTTGATACAAAAGTTGGATATTCATCCTTTCTGAATGGAGAGCCCAAAGATGGACCCGCACCTCTATGGTCAAATCATCTTTGACAAAACAGGCAAAAATATCCAGTGGAAAAAAGACAGTCTATTCAATAAATGGTGCTGGGAAAACTGGACAACTATATGTAGAAGAATGAAACTTGACCATTCTCTTACACCATAAACAAAGATAACCTCGAAATGGATAAAAGACCTCAACGTGAAGCAGGAACCTATCAAAACCCTAGAAAAGAACATAGGCAGTAACCTCTATGACATTAGCCACAGCAACTTCTTTCAGGACATGTCTCCAAAGCCAAAGGAAACAAAATTGAAAATAAACCTTTGGGACTTCATCAAGATAAAAAGCTTCTGCACAGCAAAGGAAACAGTCAACAAAACAAACAGGCAACCCCCAGAATGGGAGAAGATATTCGCAAATGACACTGCAGACAAAGGTCTGATATCTAAGATCTATAAAGAACTCCTCAAACTCAACACTCACAGAACAGATAATCACATCAAAAATGGGCAGATGACATGAAAAGACTTCTCCAAAGAAGACATACAAATGGCTAACAGACACATGAAAAAGTGTTCATCATCTTTAGCCATCAGAGAGATTCAAATCAAAACCACACTGAAATACCACCATACACCAGATAGAATGGCCAAAATCAACAAGACAGTAAACAACAAATGCTGGAGAGGATGTGGAGAAAGGGGAACTCTCCTCCACTGTTGGTGGGGATGCAAGTTGGTGCAGCCACTTTGGAAAACAGTATGGAGATTCCTCAGGAAATTAAAAATAGAGCTACCTTATGACCCTGCAATTTCACTACTGGGTGTTTACCCCAAAGAAGCAGATGCAGTACAAAGAAGGGCCACATGTACCCCAATGTTCATAGCAGCAATGGCCATAATCGCCAAACTATGGAAAGAACCAAAATGCCCTTCAACAGATGAGTGGATAAGGAAGATGTGGTACATCTATACATTGGATTATTATGCTTCCATAAGAAAGGATGTTTTGTTTTATTTTTAACATTTTATTCACTATACATGGGCCTGTAGGTTTTTATTATCATCCAAAACAGTGGTACAAAAGGAAGAAAAATGAAGTTGAATGATCAGAAGTAGTGCTGATATTGAAAATAATCTTTAAGTTGTTATTTAAAAACAAACAAAATATTGTATATTTAATAGTTGTGTGTTGATATTTTGGTGTCTGAATCCCACCTTGCCTCTTATTAGATGCCTTCCTTACCTCTGGATCCATAATGAGTGATACAAAAATAGCCTTAAACTACAACTTTTAATTAAAATCTGGGCAAATTTTTGCCACCTCAAAACCAGGTTCTGGTGAAAGTTAGACTGGATAAGTTGGTTTTGGTTAACTTACACCTTCTCCACATGTGTGTGAGGCTGAAACATTAAGTGAGAGACACAACAAAGGTATAATGTTGAATACCCAAAATGTGTCTATAGACATGCCTCTCTGATTCCAGAATCCCAAGTTTCTATGGAATGCAATAAAAACTGTCTTCCCAGGGGACCTTATCACCCACATACAGCAAATAACTTGACGTGATGGAAAGTATTAACTTTGAGGTCAGACAGACTGAGATCAGGTGATAGTACTGTTACTCTACTGGTATGGCAGCACTGCTCAGACCGTCCTGTGAAGAGTGCAGTTAACTGACAGTCCTCAGCTCTTAAAAATTTTAAGAGCCAGTTTCAGCTTCCAAACTGACACTTCTTTTCCTGGGAAAATTCAGCCAATGAATAGCATGGCTATGATACCATAGTCTGGTCATTCCTATGTAATATGGGACTCCTCCATCAGTCAGTCTTTGCTCTGAGCTCCCAGTTGGATTGGCTGATGTTGTCAGGTGTCATTGAGATGTGAGGCACACCTTGCCCCATGCTGATGTCTTAGTCTCATTTTTATTCCCAAATGTTGATCTTTCCCACTTGAACTTCTTATACACTTCATTTTTTTTTTCAGTGATGGCTTCCTGAAATTGTGTGAGCTTAGGCAGTTTATATAACACAAAATTATACATTAAAAAGATAATCATTACTTCAAAAGCTTGTTGGAATGGTTCCATTCCTGTAACTTTTTTACTTAGATGGCACGTGACAAGCAGGGTACAACCCACTTTGTACCTATACATATATACACTTCTGTATACTGTCAGATGCGTGTTCAAGCTAAATTGAAGTGAAAATCGAAGGTAGAAGAAAAGATAGATCAGGCAAGGTTCTGCAGATTAAATTTACCACTAAAACGTACTTATTAATGAATATCAGTTCTGGTTGTAAGATAACAAGGTGTTTGTCCTGCTTGGAGCTGTAAGAGTCATCTTATATAATACGGTAATTTATTTTTCCTTCTTTAAAAAACTCATTGTTAACAGGTTTGGAAAACTCATTGTTAACAGGTTTGGAAAAGAAAGTACTTAGAGACCCTGGGATTCAAGACAAACACTGGTAAATGAAGTCTGAGGTCTGCAGTAAGTCCTGGGGTTGGGATCATTGAAATAAAAAAGCTCGGGTGGTATTTTAAATATTACAACACAACTGTCTCAAAAATAGTTGTCAAAATATACTAAATTTATTAAAAGTCCTTCATATAAATTACTTCTTTTATTTATAAGAGTCTTGCAAATTAGATATAATTTTCTCCATTTTTAGAAGAGTAAAATCAGGCCATGGGCCTTTCCCGAATTCACATAAGAAAAAAGTGATTGGCCAAACTCAAAATGTCAAGTCAGTAGCATCTACACCATCACCTTTATTTCAACATATTTCCATGAACAAGATGATTCTCTTCAAGCAAAACAGATTGTGCAACATTTACTTAGAAACCTTTATTTTCAACATAGTGGAGGAAGTATTTTATCTTTGAGTATACTAAATGGAGAAACCATGAACTTTTCCCATCAGAGAATCTGGCAAGTGCATATAGGTAAACCTTTGGTCTGCCCTAGACCAGCATCTCAAGAAAATTGATCAATAAGCAAGTTCCAATCACCCTGTGTTATAGCCATTGTAATGGTAGGGTTTGGCAGCTGCAGCTTCAGGTGCCTATATCTGGGCACTGCCAGTTCCAGTCCTGTTTTTGGAGATTATCCACATGGACATTTAGCTCATTTAGGAAGGCAAGAATTTTCCAAAATGTAAGCTTATTGCCAAATTAGTAAAACAGTTATATAACACACAAATTTCCGATATCTAGCCTGAAGTCTGGTAAACACTAAATGCTCAAATGTTTCTTTAAAGGCTGAATAAAATGTTTAGTATCAGGAGACTTCTATTTTCCTACATATATTCATTAAAAAGTAAATATTTATTTGTTAGGATTGAATTTTCAATGAAGATTAAGTAAAATCGTTAATATTTTTCAGATGTTTACACTAATACTTTTCAACTACACCAGTTATACAATTTCATTTAATTCCCACAATCATCTTAAAAGTCTTTTTTTTTTAATTTATTTACAGGAAAGGAAAAGGATAATCAGATAGATTAAATGACATACCCAGAGTGACCTGTAAGTAAATGGCACTGGAAGGAATTGAACCTAGCACTGACTAACTTCAAAGTCAAAACATGTATCCTATCATACCAGTGGTTTCTAGGTGTAGACCCTGGACCAGCAGGATCAGCATCACCGAATTGGAAACTCTGGGGATAGGGACAACAGCCTTGTTTGGACAGTTTCCAGGAGCTCCTGAAGCAGCAGGTGAGGAGAACCATTGAGCTACTGTCCAAACGTCTCCATTCCCATCTGCTGGTTTTCCACCATGTCTTTTCTCCATATTTATATTCATCATAGTGACAAAAAAATATCTTCTCAGCTTCAGAATGTCATCAGAGAATTTCTGCATTGGAAATGTTTTCCTTAAATAAAAACTGAATTAGATGGCACACTTCTGGGGATACCACATATCTTCGAAAACACAATTTTTAAGTAGTCACAAAGATTACCACTACTCTCTATAATTTTATCACAAGTCTTTTTTTTTTATTGGTGGGAGAAATTTTTGTTTTTTCTCCCCATATATGTTTATTTTAATTTTTCAGTGTTACAAGATTGATTGTTCATACA
>CM052810.1:74109404-74137399 GCA_028533885.1 Nasua narica | reverse complement strand
TCTGATGGAGGCATAATAATCCATTGTATAGATGTACCACATCTTCCTTATCCACTCATCTGTTGAAGGGCATTTTGGTTCTTTCCATAGTTTGGCGATTGTGGCCATTGCTGTTATGAACATTTGGGTACATGTGGCCCTTCTTTGTACTGCATCTGCTTCTTTGGGATAAACACCAAGTAGTGAAATTGCAGGGTCATAAGGTAGCTCTATTTTTAATTTCCTGAGGAATCACCACACTGTTTTCCAAAGTGGCTGCACCAACTTGCATTCCCACCAACAGTGGAAGAGAGTTCGCCTTTCTCCACATTCTCTCCAGCATTTGTTGTTTACTGTCTTGTTGATTTTGGCCATTCTATCTGGTGTATGGTGGTATTTCAGTGTGGTTTTGATTTGAATCTCTCTGATGGCTAAAGATGATGAACACATTTTAATGTGTCTGTTAGCCATTTGTATGTTAGCCATTTCTTTGGAGAAGTGTCTTTTCATGTTTTCTGCCCATTTTTTGATGTGATTATCTGTTCTGTGAGTGTTGAGTTTGAGGAGTTCTTTAAAGAGCTTAGATATCAGACCTTTGTCTGCAGTGTCATTTGTGAATATCTTCTCCCATTCTGGGGGTTGCTTGTTTGTTTTGTGGACTGTTTCCTTTGCTGTGCAGAAGCTTTTTATCTTGAAGTCCCAAAAGTTCATTTTTGCTTTGTTTCCTTTGCCTTTGGAGACATGTCCTGAAACAAGTTGCTGAGGCTGATGTCAAAGAGGTTACTGCCTAGGTTTTTCTCTAGGGTTTTGAAAGATTCCTGCCTCACCTTGAGGTCTTTTATCCATTTCGAGTTTATCTTCATGTATGGTGTAAGAGAATGGTCAAGTTCATTCTTCTACATATAGCTGTCCAATTTTCCCAGCACCATTTATTGAAGAGACTGTCTTTTTTCCACTGGATATTTTTGCCTGTTTTGTCAAAGATGATTTGACCATAGAGTTGCGGGTCCATCTCTGGGCTCTCTATTCTGTTCCACTGGTCTATGCGACTGTTTTAGTGCCAGTACCATGCTGTCTTGGTGATCACCGCTTTGTAGTAAAGCTTGAAATCAGGCAATGTGATGCCCCCAGCTTTGTTTTTCTTTTTCAACATTTCCTTAGCAAATAGGGGTCTTTTCTGGTTCCGTACAAATTTTAGGATTGTTTGGCTCAGCTCTTTGAAAAAAATTGGTGGAATTTTGATCGGGATGGCATTGAAAGTATAGATTGCTCTGGGCAGTGTAGACATTTTAACAATGTTTATTCTTCTGATCCATGAACATGGAATGCTTTATCACCTTTTTGTGGCTTCTTCAATTTCTTTCATGAGTCTTCTATAGTTCCTCGAGTACAGATCCTTTATTGCTTTGGTTAGGTTTATCCCCAGGTATCTAATCATTCTTGATGCTACAGTAAATGGAATCGATTCTTGAATTTCCCTTTCCATATTTTCATTGTTAGTGTACAGGAAAGCAAATGATTTTTGTGCATTGATTTTGTATCCTGACACCTTACTGAATTGCTGTCTGAGTTCTAGTAGTTTGGGGGTGGAGTCTTTTGGGTTTTCCATATAAAGTATCATGTCCTCTGCGAAGAGAGAGAGTTTGACTTCTTCATTTCCAATTTGAATACCTTTTATTTCTTGTTGTTGTCTGATTGCTGTCCCTAGGACTTCTAGTACTGTATTGAACAAGAGTGGTGAGAGTGTTCCTGATCTCAAAGGGATGACTGTTAGCTTTTCCCCATTGAGAATGATATTTGCTGTGGGCTTTTCATAGATAGACTTGATGATGTTGAGGAATGTTCCTTCCATCCCTATACTTTGAGGAGTTTTAATCAGCAACAGATGCTGAATTTTGTAAATAATACATTATATGTTAATGACTGGTACTTGGATGTGTAAGCCTGATGATTCACAGACCTGTACCCTGGGGTAAATAATACAGATGCTGAATTTTGTCAAATGCTTTTTCTCCATCTATTGACAGGACCGTGTGGTTCTTCTCTCTTCTCTTGTTGATTTGTTATATCACATGGATTTATTTGTGAATGTTGAACCACCCTTGTATCCCAGGGATAAATCCCAATTGGTCATGATGAATATACTTTTTAATGTGCTGTTGGATCCTATTAGCTAGGATCTTGTGGAGAATCTTAGCATCCATATTCATCAGGGATATTGGTCTGAAATTCTCCTTTTGGATGGGGTCTTTACCTGGTTTGGGGATCAGGGTAATGCTGGCTTCATAGAAAGAGTCTGGAAGTTTTCCTTCTGTTTCTATTTTTTGAAACAGTTTCAGGAGAATAGGTACTATTTCTTCCTTGATTGTTTGGTAGAATTCCCCGGGGAATCCGTCAGGCCCTGGACTCTTGTTTCTTGGGAGGTTTTTGACCACTGTTTCAATCTTATTACTAGATATTGGTCTATTCAGGTTGTCAATGTCTTCCTGTTTCAGTCTTGGAAGATTATGGGTTTCCAGGAATGCATCAATTTCTTCTAGGTTGTTTAGCTTATTGGCATATAGCTGTTGATAATCATTTTTGATGATTGTTTCTATTTCCTTTGGATTAGTCATGATCTCCCCCCTTTCATTCATAATTTTGTTAATTAGGGTCCTCTATCTTTTCTTCTGGATGAGTTTGGCCAGTAGCTTGTTGATCTTATTGATTCTTTCAAAAAACCAACTCTGGATTCATTGGTGTGTTCTACTGTTTCTTTAGTTTCTAACTTGTTGATGTCTGCTCTAATCTTGATTATTTCTCCTTGTGCGTGGGGTTGGCTTGATTTGTTGTTGATTCTCCAGTTCTTTAAGGTGTAAAGAGAGCTGGTGTATTTGGGATTTTTCAATTTTTTTGAGTGAGGCTTGGATGGCTATGTATTACCCCCTAAGGACCGCCTTTCCCATATCCCATAGATTTTTAGGTCATTTGTCTTTATTCTCATTGGTCTGCATGAATTGTTTAAGTTCATCTTTCATTTCCTGGTTTATCCCAGCATTCTTGAGCATGTTGTTCTTTAACCTCCAAGTGTTTGAATTCCTTCCAAACTTTTTCTTGTGGTTGAGTTCCAGGTTTAAAGCATTGTGGTCTGAGAAAATGCAGGGAATCATCTCTATCTTTTGGTCTTGGTTGATTCCTGATTTGTGGCCCAGTATGTGGTCTATTCTGGAGAAAGTTCCATGTGCGCTCGAGACGAATGAGTATTCTGTTGTTTTAGGGTGGAATGTTCTGTATATATCTATGAGGTCCATGTGGTCCAATGTGTCATTCAAAGCTCTTCTTTCTTTATTGATTTTCTGTTTAGATGATCTGTCAGTTACTGAGAGTGGCGTGTTAAGTAAGATCTCCTACTATTAAGATATTCATGTCAATATGACTCTTTATTTTGATTAACAGTTGGCTTATGTAGTTGGCTGCTTCTATATTGGGGACATAAATGTTTACAATTGTTAGGTCTTCTTGGAGGATAGACACTTTAAGAATGATGTACTGTCTTTCTGTATCTCTGATTACAGTCTTTTTTTGTTGTTTTTTTTTTAAGATTTTATTTATTCATTCCTCAGAGAGGGAGAGAGAGAGAGTGAACACAAACAGGCAGAGTGGTAGGCATAGGCAGAGGGAGAAGCAGGCTCCCCACTGAGCAAGGAGACCGATGTGGGACTTGATCCCAGGACCCTGGGATCATGACCCGAGCCAAAGGCAGCAGATCAACCAACTGAGCCACCTAGGCGTTCCTCTGACTACAGTCTTTAGCTTAAAATCTAATTTGTCTGATATGAGAATTGCTACCCCAGCTTTCTTTTGAGGTCCATTGGCATGAAAGATGGTTGTCCATCCTTTCACTTTCAGTCTGGATGTATCTTTTGGTTCCAAATGTGTCTCTTGTAGACAGCATATGGACGGGTCCTGTCATTTTATCCATTCTGCAACCCTGTGCCTTTTTATGGAAACATTTAGGCTGTCACGGTTGAGAGTGATTATTGAAAGATAAGTGTTTATTGACATCATATTGCCTGTGAAGTCTTTGTTTCTATAGATGGCATATTTCTGTTGTATGTCACTCATGTGTTCTTTCTACTTTTATAAAATCCCCTTTAATATTTACCGGAGTGCCACCTTGGTGGTCACATACTCTTTTAATCCTTGCCGGTCTTGGAAGCTCTTTATCTCTCTATCCATTTTGAATGTCAGCCTTGCTGGATAAAGTATTCTTGGCTGCATGTTCTTCTCGTTTAGTGCCCTGAATATATCATGCCAGCCCTTTCTGTCTTGCCAGGTTTCTGTGGACAGGTATGACGTTATCCTTATGGGCTTTCCTCCATATGTAAGGAATCTCTTCCCCCCAGCTGCCCTCAGGACCTCTTGTCTAAAAGTATAATTTGCAAATTTTACAATGATGTGTCTCACTGATTTTCTAGACTCATTGATCTTGGCTGGTGTTCATGCTGCCTCTAGGATGTGAACACTTGTTCCATTCCCAAGATTGGGGAAATTTTCATTCAGAATATGGTCAGCTATATCTTCTAGTCTTCTGTCTTTCTCTACCCCCTCTGGGATGCCTATGATTCTGACGTTGCAGTGTTTCATGGTGTCATTTATTTCCCTAAGTCTGTTCTCATGATTCCTGAGCAGTCTGTTCCAGCTCTCCTCCTGACCTTTCATCTCAACCATTTTATCCTCTTGATCCCTAATTCTATCCTCTGTCTTCATAACTCTAGCTGTTAGACTCTTTAGATTGGATTGGATCCATTAATAGTGCTTCTTATATCTGCTATACTGGATCTCATTACAGTCCTTAGAGATTCTATAATGTTTTTCTCCATCCTAGCCATCGCCTGGATGATTGTCACCCTGAATTCCCTTTCTGACATACTGTTTATGCCCATGTCCAATAGTTCTGAGGGAGAGGGTGTAGTCTTGGGGTTTTTTCTGTTGGGTGTTCCTCCTCCTAGTCATTTTGATGAGAAGTGGATGAGAGGATGTATAGATGGATATATCGCCCCCGATCCAGGCAGGATGCACCCAGGAGGGTTTTGGAGCAATTGAGATTTACCACCAAAAAGAAAGAATAAGGATAAAAAAAAGATAGAGAGAAGGAGAAAAAGAGGAAATCCCAGCCAGAATGGGCCCCAAAACTAAGATTTATATATATTTATATATATATTTTATAATATAGAATATATATTTAATATTTATTTATTATATTTATTAATATATTTAATAATATATGTTATATATAAACATATATAGTATATATTTATATAAATATATTTATATTTATTTATAAGATTTAAATTTAATGTAAACAAGCATGAGCAAATATATAGACCAACACAAAAAAATGACAAGAAGTAAAAGAACCTAACAGAATGAACCCCAAGAATAAGATTTATGTAATACCAGAACAAAAGCAGATACGTAGAAACACTGACAGAGGGTTAAGATGGGAGGGTGGTTATAACTCCTCGCAGGCGAGGAAGATTATTTCAGGTCCTCCTGGGTTTATAGTTGTATTAAAACTCTCCTTGTAATGTTAAGTAGTTAAAAAAAAAAAGAAATGTGAAAGCAAGTGAATACTAAAAAAAAAAAAAAGAGAGAGAGAGTCAAAGAATAAGAAAGAGAAAAAAAAAAAAAAACTTGTATCTATGAAATATGCAGGTTTGAGGGTATTACCAGGAGCTTAATATATTGATTTCCCCTGGCTATGGGGGTTTAAAATTTTATGGGGACCCTGTGGTTATAGTCCTTTTGTTTTTTGGCTGGTCTTCTGGGGGAGGGGCCTGCCGCTTTGTTTTCCAGTCAGTCTTGCTTGGGTTGAGTCACCCTGCCCCCCAGTCAAGGGGCTGAGCTCTGTGGAAACCACTTTCTCAGTCTTTCGCTCCCTGAAGATTTTGGCCTTTTGTAGCTTTTTCACCTTTTCAGAGAGTCCAAGCAATGAATCTGCCCAGAAGCACTCAGACCTCTGAGTTGCAGGAAGTCCGAGTCTCTGCTCGCCTCTGTGTGGTTCAGAACACACACTCCCCTCCGTGAAATTTCTGCTCACAGAGCAGCCTGTCTAAGGTGGTGAGCAACCTTAGCTGCCTTTCTGAGGCTCCCAAGTGCGGACCCGGGAGGCCTGTGCAGGGCTGCGAAAGTCAAGACCCCAGCTGCCTTTCTGCGGCTCCCTGAGGTGGGCCCCAGAGGTTAGGCCGCTTGCCAGCATTCTCTCCCGGGCCGGCGTGGATCGCTCAGACTCTGCGGCGGGCCATGAATGTTGCGGTCGCAGGCACACACAGAGAAAAGCTGTGGCTTGTGGACCACCGCAGACTGTCTAAAGGCGCTTGCAGGTGCCAGCCCAGCCCACAGGTTGTTGCAGAGAGCAGAAAGCTGCAGGTTTAGGAACCACGGACTGGATCCCCTCACCAGTCTCACTTTGGGGTGCTCCTTCCTGGGAGGGTGGGTCCAAGCCAGTGCCCGCGACCACTCCCTTCCACTAGTTACTCCTCAGAACTTTTTGCCCTTTTTAAGTGTTTTTAAGGGACTCTATGTTAATGCTGGTCCCCCGCCACCGGGCACTTTCTTTTGGGGGTATTACTGTCCTTGGATAGCTTCTGGTGGCTCCCTCTCCCTTTTGTTTATCCTCTGATATCAGTTCGAGTGTTTTTGCTTTTACCTCTCCACTGCTGTCTTCTGCTCTCTGAGAGATCCCGGAGTGAAATCTTTCTCCTCAGGGTGACTTCATGGGCGTTCAGCATGTTCTGGTAGATTTTCAACTCACTTTTGTGGACCGGTTGCAGCAGGATCTCCTACTTCTCCGCCATCTTGCCGGGTGGGACTTACCACAAGTCTTAATAGAGTTTTGTTTTACTTGTTAAATTATTTCAGCATCAAAAATTACTCTACAATTAAGCACTAAGCAGTGATGTACTGTGCAATATTTCCTAATAAAGATAAGAATGATCAAGTAAAAAAGTCATTGAGGTGGGACATGGTCACCACCACCACCAAGGGATTCATGTGTTTTTCAGTGGCAGCTGAACTGATGCACGTTCTGTAGGTAATCTCTATCTTCCCACACCCACCATAAAGCCAGAGTCAGCATTTCACTGCATCCATCGTTGACCACAACAACAACAAAAAATTGCACAACAGATGCCCTTACTCCACCTCCATAGCAGTGGTACCTGCATGAACACTTTCTGTGGAAACTACAGGAGTATTCTTTCCATACTGCACAGGAAAATACATACACAGGAAAATGGAATTTTGTTCTTACAACCTGCCAGGCCCATGTCGGCTCTGTCTCTAGGATTCTGTATATGCTCTGTTACACTGTTGTCACTCCAGTCTCCTCTTTGCCTCCTATCTGATCTTTCCCTTCTGTCTCTTCCTGTTCTTCTACAAACAAAACATCTTCCTTGAGATTTATTTTCTCAATACAGAGAAATAATAATAAATAACTTTTTTCTATTACACATATTCAAAGAAAGAAAAAAAGGTATAATTTAAAAAACCATTCATTTTTAAACTTCTAATTCTAAAACACTCTATTGTGTGACATGGAAACTTCATAAAGGTTGTTGAATAATGGAAGGGAGGGGTAATAGATAGATGTTGCCACCACCTCAGCTAACAGATTAGCTGAGGCTGGGCCTGTGTGATGCTGCTGGCCTCAGGATATGACAAAAGCCCTCCCTTTAGATAGAACCAACCAGATTATGCATCTTTTTGCATATGAAGTAAGACTTAAACTTCTGGTTTTCCCTCAGCTCTCTGATAGTTTCCCGTGATCTTTGTTTGATGACCTTGATGACAAAAACAGGCCTCCTCTACCTGTGATTACCATTGTTTAATTTGGTGCTGATTATTATTGAATCTATTTAAGAGGCACAATGGGATTATACATTTTACTGAACAGATCTTTATACTCTATTGTGTCATTAAGGAAACAGACACCACAGCTTCAGACTGTGGTGGAAAGGAAAACATTCAGCAAACAGGAGGAACATTTGAGACACTATGAAGATCACAGTGCTGGTCTCATGAGCAATGAACACAGACATCTCTAAACTGCAGGGTGTAATAATGAAGGTAAGGTAGCTAACTGGGAGCCAGGACCCAACACAATCCCATCTGTCTCCCACTACTTCTTTCCTTCCATCTAGTTTCTGCAACAAACAGTATAGAACGCTGGTTAGGAGCAAACATTCTGGAACCAGGCAGTTTGGGGATTAAGATCCTGGCTCTGTCCCCTTAGCAGTAGCATAACCTTGAGAAAGTCATTAATTTCTAGTATCTCAGTATCTTCGTTAATTTAACGGAGTGATAAAAGTTCCTGGTTGTCTATTGCTGCATAACAAATCACCAAATCTAGTGGTTTAAAACATTAGCAATCACATTATCTCATGGTTTCTGTGGGCTCTGGCTCAGTGTCTTTGCTGGGGTTGTGGTGTTCAGACAGTGGTCGAAGCTGAAACTGGGGGTGGTAGATGAAGCAGCTGGAGAAGGCTAGGACCTCCCTCCTTATGTAGCCTCTGGACTTCCTCATGGTCCCCTCAAGGTGAATTAGTTTGGAGTTCCTCACAGCATGGCAACCTCAGGGGCTTATATATCAAGGAAAGGCTTTGAAGAATATTTTTTCCCCCAAATATGTTTATTTTTTTTTCAGTGTTACAAGATTGATTGTTCATGCACTACACCCAGTGCTCCATGAAATACGTGCCCTTTTCAATATCCACCACCAGGCTTGCACAACCCTCCCCTCCCCTCCAAAATTCTCAATTTGTTGCTCAGAGTCCACAGTCTCTCATGGTTCATCACGCCCTCTAATTTCTCCCCATTCACCCTTCCTTTCCCTTTCACAATGCCCTCCATGATTTTTCTTATTCTCCACACGTGAAACCATAAGATAATTGACTCTCTCTGCTTGACTTATTTCACTCCACATAATCTCTTCTAGTCCTGTCCATGTTGGATCCAACAAAGTTGGATATTCATCCTTTCTGATGGAGGCATAATATTCCATCATATGGATGTACCACAGATCATCTTCTATGAACCAGCCTTGGATAAAGTTACTCTGTATCACTTCCACAACATTCTGAACATTCACAACAACCCCACTCTTAAGGAGATACCACTTCTTCATGTGAGGAGCATCAACATTTCATACTACAATTACCTATAGGATGGGCAGAAATGTTGTGGTCAACTCTGTAAAACACAATATGCTGCAACAGTGTTACAAGTTAGTTCATGTAAAGCCCTCAGACTCTGCTAGCCCTGACAAAGGATGGAATTTACAAAGATGTGCAGTTAAATCTCCAAAACAGTGTTAGACAACCATTAAGAAAACGAGATGGAAAAAAAAAAAAAAAAGAAAACGAGATGGAAAGTCCACTCTCTGTACCTGGGCAGAGGTTCTCAGAAGCATCTACTGCCAACTCAGCAGTAGAGAGGGTGTGCCTATTTAGAGACCTCTGTGCTTAGGCCTGGGGAACTCCCCCCTCACTATGTGTGAAGAGTATAATAGACAAGGATATTTCCTAAATAGCTGGAAAGTGTTTCCAAGTGCTATTTGGACCCACCCATATTGACTGCCTATGCTGATATGAGATTTTATTGAATTTCCAGAGACAAGGTCTCAGAGTTTGCTTCAGTCTTTACATGTCTCTTCAATCTCTAGGACAAGAACGTGTCCAGAGTTGTCATTTGCAGTTATCTTTCCCATGGCCTTTGAGCCAGATGGACCATGTCAGGTCTGAGCACTGCCACTAAATAGCCATGGGGCCTAAGAAAGCAGGGTGAAGGAAGAACCAACTGGTGGCCCAGCATCACTGGTAACTCTTGTAATGGATTGTCACTCTCACCTCGTGTACTTGGCCATGCCTCTCTTAGGCTTGCCCTTGGACTTTGACCACTGCTTCTTGCTTGGTCCCACTTGGCTGCCCTGGGGCCTTTGTTATCCCTTTATATGTACTCTGTAACCTGTCTCTAAATCGCCCTGGCTCTACATCTCCATCTATGTCTATTTCTGGTCTCTCCCCACTGCTTCTCCTTTGTCATATCTGTATCACCTCTCTTTCTAACTGGCTCCACCTTCACCAGGTCCCTCCACCCAATTCTTTGCACTGGTAATCTTACCATGAGCACTTCAAATGCGTTTCACCACTACAAAAAATACTACTATTATATAATAGACTTCTTTTTGAGAATAAGAAAACTTAAGAGGTCGTGATTTGAACCACATATTTTGACTTGTGTGCAGTTTCAATTTAGCACATGCTATGAAATGCAAGGATGATATTCTTTCCCATTCCCCTCATCTCCCCACTGCAGCTCATGATATCATCAGGTGTCCTGATATCTGAGGCTCAGGACACTCTTCTGGCTTTCCCATACCTAAGTTATTCAACTGACTGCATTTTGATATTGCTAAGGTTTTTTGTTTTGGTTTGGTTTTTGGTTTTTGGGTTTTTATTTTCTTGTTTTTTATTTTCTTTTGTTTCAAATTGAGTTTGAGAATGTTGTGTTTCTTGAGATCTATCACTTGTGAGATGATCTCTCTAGAACTGTAATACTAGAATGAAATCTTTGTTTAGTATACTATTCTTGGTCAAACTTTATTTTCATAAGAATATTTAGGATTATTTTTATGTACTTATGGCATTGAATAGTGCTGAAGAAAAATCTGATATAATGTCCATCCCTCTCACCAAATGATCTACTTGAAGTTAACCAGTTTCTCTGATTTTCCTAGACATGGTATGAACTTTTGAACTTCAGTATTGGGAAGATTTTCTTTCTGAGGATGTTTTTCCTTGTGCCTAAGAATATGTGTTTTTTTCCATTTGTCGGAGGCTCCTTTCCAGGGATCTTGGATTATAACATCTTTGTCTATCTTCCATATATGTCATCTTTTCTCTATTGATTTCTTTATTTAAAATCAGGTCTTTCTACTTGTAATTCACTTGCAAGTGGTAACTATTCAGTATTTGTTTATATTGCTTCTCAAGTTAAGGGATAATATGATCATTACAATGAGAGGTTTAATACAATAATAAACCCAGGAGGATCTGAAATAACCTTACTCACCTGTGAGGAGTTATCCCACCCTCTCATTTTATCCCTCTTGCAGTGTTTCTATATATTTGCTTTTGTCCTGGTATTATATAAATCTGATTCTTGGGATTCATTCTGCTAGGTTCTTTTACTTCTTGTCATTTATTTGTGTTGGTCTATATGTTTGTATGGGTTTGTTTACATACCTTATAAATCTTATTTTTGGGGCCCATTCTGGCTTGGATTTCCTCTTTTTCTCCTCCTATCTTTTTTTTAATCCTTATTCTTTCTTTCTGGTGGTGAATCCCAATGGCTACAAAATCCTCCAGGGTGCACCCTGTCTGGATCGGGGGTGATATATCCATCTATATATCCTCTCATCCACTTCTCATCAAAATGACTAGGAGGAGGAACACCCAACAGAAAAAAACCCGAGACTACACCCTCTCCCTCAGAACTATTGGACATGGACATAAATAGTATGTCAGAAAGGGAATTCAGGGGGACAATTATCCAGGCAATGGCTAGGATGGAGAAAAACATTATAGAATCTCTAAGGGCAGTAATAAGATCGAGTATAGTAGATGTAAGTAGCGCTATTAATGAGATCCAATAAAATCTAAATAGTCTAACAGCTAGAGGTATGGAGACAGAGGATAGAATTAGTGATCTAGAGGATGAAATGGTTGAGATGAAAGGTCAGGAGGAGAGCTGGAACAGACTGCTCAGGAATCATGAGAACAGACTTAAGGAAATGTCATGATGTCAATAAACACTTATCTTTCAATAATCACTCTCAATGTGAATGGTCTAAATGCTCCCATAAATTGGCACAGGATTAGAGAATGGATAAAATGGCAGGATCTGTCCATATACTGTCTACAAGAGACACATTTAGAACCAAAAGATACATCCAGACTGAAAGTGAAAGGATGGAGGACCATCTTACATACCAATGGACTTCAAAAGAAAGCTGGGGTAGCAATTCTCATATCAGACAAATTAGATTTTAAGCTAAAGACTGTAGTCAGAGATACAGAAGGACACTACATCATTCTTAAAGGGTCTATCCTCCCAGAAGGTCTAACAATTGTAAACATTTATGTCCCCAATATAGAAGCAGCCAACTACATAAGCCAAATGTTAATCACAATAAAGAGTCATATTGACATGAATATCTTAATAGTAGGAGATCTTAACACACCACTCTCAGTAACTGACAGATCATCTAAACAGAAAATCAATAAAGAAAGAAGAGCTTTGAATGACACATTGGACCACATGGACCTCATAGATATATACAGAACATTCCACCCTAAAACAACAGAATACTCATTCTTCACGAGCGCACATGGAATTTTCTCCATAGTAGACCACATACTGGGCCACAAATCAGGACTCAATCAATACCAAAAGATAGAGATGATTCCCTGCATTTTCTCAGACCACAATGCTTTAAACCTGGAACTCAACCACAAGAAAAAG
This sequence comes from Nasua narica, assembly GCA_028533885.1. Taxonomy (NCBI): domain Eukaryota; kingdom Metazoa; phylum Chordata; class Mammalia; order Carnivora; family Procyonidae; genus Nasua; species Nasua narica. The sequence continues at coordinate 74,124,856 of CM052810.1, read as the reverse complement.
TTTGGAAGGAATTCAAACACTTGGAGGCTAAAGACCAACATGCTCAAAAATACTGAGATCAACCAGCAAATCAAAGATGAACTTTGAACTTTGGGATCAACCAGCAAATCAAAGATAAACAATTCGTGGAGACTAATGAGAATGAAGACACATCGAACCAAAAATCTATGGGATACGGGAAAGGCGGTCCTTAGGGGGAAATACATAGCCATCCAAGCCTCACTCAAAAAAGTGAAAAATCCCAAATACACCAGCTCTCTTTACACCTAAAGAACTGGAGAATCAACAACAAATGAAGCCAACCCCACACACAAGAAGAAATAATCAAGATTAGAGCAGAGATCAACGAGTTAGAAACTAAAGAAACAGTAGAACACATCAATGAATCCAGAAGTTGGTTTTTGAAAGAATCAATAAATTCGATAAGCCACTGGCCAAACCTATCCAGAAGAAGAGAGAGAGGAGCCTAATTAACAAAATTATGAATGAAAGGGGGGAGATCACGACTAATCCAAAGGAAATAGAAACAATCATCAAAAATGATTATCAACAGCTATATGCCAATAAGCTAAACAACCTAGAAGAAATGGATGCCTTCCTGGAAACCCATAATCTTCCAAGACTGAAACAGGAAGACATTGACAACCTGAATAGACCAATATCTAGTAATGAGACTGAAGCAGTGATCAAAAACTTCCCAAAAAGCAGGAGTCCGGGGCCTGACGGATTCCCTGGGGAATTCTACCAAACATTCAAGAAAGAAATAATACCTATTCTCCTGAAACTGTTTCAAAAAATAGAAACAGAAGGAAAACTTCCAGACTCTTTCTATGAAGGCAGCGTTACCCTGATCCCCAAACCAAGCAAAGACCCCATCAAAAAGGAGAATTTCAGACCAATATCCCTGATGAATATGGATGCCAAGATTCTCAACAAGATCCTAGCTAATAAGATCCAACAGCACATTCAAAAGATTATTCATCATGACCAGGTGGGATTTATCCTTGGGAAGCAAGGGTGGTTCAACATTTGCAAATTAATCCATGTGATAGAAAAATCAACAAGAGAAGAGAGAAGAACCACACGGTCCTCTCAATTGATGCAGAAAAAGCATTTGACAAAATTCAGCATCCATTCCTGATTAAAACTCTTCAAAGTATATGGATAGAAGGAAGATTCCTCAACATCATCAAGTCTACCTATGAAAAGCCCCCAGCAAATATCATTCTCAATGGCAAAAAGCTGACAGCCTTCCTTTTGAGATCAGGAATATGTCAAGGATGCCCACTCTCACCATTCTTGTTCAACATAGTACTAGAAGTCCTAGCAACAGCAATCAGACAACAAAAAGAAATAAAAGGTATTCAAATTGGCAATGAAGAAGTCAAACTCTCTCTCTTTGCAGATGACATGATACTTTATATGGAAAACCCAAAAGACTCCACCCCCAAACTACTAGAACAAATACAGCAATTCAGTAATGTGTCAGGATAGAAAATCAGTGCACGAAAATCAATTGCTTTCCTGTACACTAACAATGAAAATATGGAAAGGGAAATTAGAGAATCGATTCCATTTACTGTAGCACCAAGAATCATAAGATACCTGGGAATAAACCTAACCAAAGAGGTAAAGGATCTGTACTCGAGGAACTACAGAACAGTCATGAAAGAAATTGAAGAAGACACAAAATATGGAAAAGCACTCCATGCTCATGGATCAGAAGAATAAACATTGTTAAAATGTCTATACTGCCCAGTGCAATCTATACTTTCAATGTTATCCCTATCAAAATTCCACCGTTTTCTTATCATGATGAAGTCACAAAAGTTCATTTTCCCTTTTGTTTCCTTTGCCTTTGTAGACATGTCCTGAATGAAGTTGCTGTGGCTAATGTCATAGAGGTTAGTGCCTATGTTCTCCTCCAGGGTTTTGATAGATTCCTGCCTCACGTTGAGATCTTTTATCCATTTCAAGTTTATCTTCGTGTATGGTGTAAGAGAATGATTAAGTTTCAGTCTTCTAAATCTATCTGTCCAATTTTCCCAGCACCATGTATTGAAGAGACTGTCTTTTTTCCACTGGATATTTTTGCCTGTTTTGTGTAAGATAAATTGACCATAGAGTTGCAGGTCCATCTCTGGGCTCTCTATTCTGTTCCACTGGTCTATGTATCTGTTTTTGTGCTAGTACCATGCTGTCTTGGTGATCACAGCTTTGTAGTAAAGTTTGAAATCAGGTAGGCAATGTGATGCCCCCAGCTTTGTTTTTCTTTTTCAACATTTCCTTAGCAATTCGGGGTCTTTTCTGGTTCCATACAAATTTAGGTTGGTTTGGCCCAGCTCTTTGAAAAAACTGATGGAATTCTGATTGAGATGGCATTGAAAGTATAGATTGCTCTGGGCAGTATAGACATTTTAACAATGTTTATTCTTCTGATCTATGAGCATCGAATGCTTTTCCACATTTTTGTGTCTTCTTCAATTTCTTTCACGAGCATTCTGTAGTTCCTCAAGTACAGATCCTTTACCTCTTTGGTTAGGTTTATTCCCAGGTGTCTAATGGTTCTTGGTGCTACAGTAAATGTAACTGATTCTCTAATTTCCATTTCCATATTTTTATTGTTTGTGTATAGGAGAGCAATTGATTTGGGATCCTGACACATTACTGAATTGCTGTATGAGTTCTAGTAGTTTGGGGGTGGAGTCTTTTGGGTTTTCCATATAAAGTATCATGTCATCTGCGAAGACAGAGACTTTGACTTCTTCATTCCCGATTTGAAGAAGCTTCTGCGCAGTGAAGGAAACAGTCACTAAAACAAACAGGCAATCCACAGAATGGGAGAAGATATTCGCAAATGACACTACAGACAAAGGTTTGATATCTAAGCTCTTTAAAGAACTCCTCAAACTCAACACTCACAAAACAGATAATCACATCAAAAAATGGGCAGAAGACATGAACAGACACTTCTCCAAAGAACCCATACAAATGGCTAACAGACACATTAAAAAGTGTTCATCATCTTTAGCCATCAAAGACTTTCAAGTCAATACCACACTGAGATACAACCTTACACCAGTTAGAATGGCCAAAATCAACAAGACAGTAAACAACAAATGCTGGGAAGGAATTGGAGAAAGGGGAACCCTTCTCCACTGTTGGTGGGAATATAAGTTATTGCAGCCACTTTGTAAAACAGTGTGGAGATTCCTCAAGAAATTAAAAATAGAGCTACCATATGACCCTGCAATTGCACTACTGGGTATTTACCCTAAAGAAACATGTGCAGTACAAAGTAGGGCCACATATAACCCAATGTTCATAGCAGCAGTGGCCAACATTGGCAAACTAGAAAGAATCAAAATGCCCTTCGACAGATGGGTGGATAAGGAAGATGTGGTACATCTATATAATGCAATATAATGCCTCCATCAGAAAGGATGAATACCCTACTTTTGCATCAACATGGACGGGACTAGAAGGGATTATGCGGAGTGAAATAAGTCAAGCAGAGAGAGTCAATTTATCTTATGGTCTCACTTATGTGTAGAGTATAAAGAAAATCACAGAGGGCATTATGAAAAGGAAGGGAAGGCTGAATGGGGGAAATCGGAGGGGGCGATGAACCAGGAGAGACTGTGGACTCTGAGCAACAAACTGTGGTTTTTGGAGGGGAGGAGGGTGGTGGGGTACTCGAGCCTGGTGGTGGGTACTGAGAAGGGCACGTATTGCATGGAGCACTGGGTGTGGTGCATGAACAATCAATCTCGTAACACTGCAAAAATAAAATAAACATATTTGGGGACAAAAAATGAGATAATATGATCATGGTATTCTTTTGGTTCCTAATTTGACTACGTTATCCAGTTTTTTTTTTGGGGGGGGGTCTCATATTTTGACTTAGTCATTCTTCTCTGAACTTTTTAACCAAAGTTTTTTATTAACTCTTCTATTTTTTAAATTTAATTTTATTTTTTCAGTGTTTCAAGATGAATTGTTTTTACACCACACCCAGTGCTTCATGCAATACATGCCCTTCTTAATACCCACCACTAGATTCACCCATCTCCCCCCATAAAAACCCTCGGTTTGTTTCTCAGAGTACACAATCTCTCATGCTTTGTCTCCCCCTCCAATTTCCCCCAATTCACTTTTCCTTTCCTTCTAATGTCCTCCATGTTATTCCTTATGCTCCACATATATGTGAAACCATTTGATAACTGACTCTCTCTTCTTTACTTATTCTACTCAGCATCATCTCCTCTAGTCCTATCCATGTTGATTCAAAATTTGGCTATTCATCCCTTCTGATGGAGGCATAATATTCCACTGTATATATGGTACATATCTTCTTTATCCATTTGTCTATTGAAGGGCATCTTGGCGCTTTCTACAGTTTGGCGATTGTGGCTATTGCTGCTATGAACATTGTTATACATATGACCCTTCTTTTCACTGTATCTGTATCTTTTGGGTAAATACCCAGTAGTACAATGGCAGGGTCATAGGGTAGTTCTATTTTTAATTTTTTGAGGAATCTCCATACTGTTTTCCAAAGTGGCTGCACCAACTTGCATTCCCACCGACCATGGAAGAGCGTTCCTCTTTCTCCACATCCTCTCCAACACTTGTTGTTTACTATCTTGTTGATTTTGGCCATTCTAACTGGTGTAAGGTGGTATCTCAATGTAGTTTTGATTAGAATCTCCCTGATGGTTAATATCGATGAACATTTTTTCATATGTCTGTTAGCCATTTGTATCTGTTCTTTGATGAAGTGTCTGTTTAATTCTATTCTATAGTGTAAAGAAATATTGGTTAAAAAAAGAAATATTGGTTAATTTTCCTGTATTTTTGTGCATTTCCTCCATATTTTTATGCTTTTGATATGATACATTACATGCGTATATACTTGCTGCAATAAGTTGTTTTTTTTTTGTATTGCTCAGGTTTGGGTAGTACACATTTATTTCTATATTTTAGAGTGAGTGATTGATTCTATAGGTTAGTGTAAGTGAGTTATTCACTCTTACCACATAGTATCTGAGACCTGCTTGTTTCCTCTCTTCAGTTACCATTAGAAGGAAGGTGTTTGTTACTTTGAGTTCTGGCAGATCTTGGTGGCCTTAGAGGATGGTGATCCCACCAAAGAATCTAGAATCTCATTGTAGACACCCTTAGAATGACCTAAACTCTTCCTGTGAGTTTTTTTTTCTTAATATCCTATATTAGGATTTCTCACCCTCCCAAGTTGAGGTATAAATTCCATTCTTAATAGGGAGTACTCCTGGGCCTTGAATCTTTCCCATCAACTCAATTGGAGCACTGAGATACAGCCAGCACTATTCTATACTGGTCTTTCCATGAATTTCTCCCCAGCCCCTACTATCTCTCTGCTTTAAGACAAGAGGGAAATGGAAATAAGGAAATGGAAAAGTTAATCATTCACTTTGCTTCCCTTGAGTTTTGGGGTTACTAGTGCACATTTTTAGGATTAGTGGGCTTCTGGGATATGGGAACAAGATTAGCATTCTGATCTTTCTGCGCCTCCCCACACACTCTAGAATGATGCATTTCTTTCATTAGTCACCAAATTTTGCTACTTATTAAATTATGTGATAACCCCAGTCATCTGCATTTGCTACTGGTTAGTTTTCCTGCTGTGTAGCAATTTCAATCTGCCCTCTTAACCAATAACTTTTCTTTGAAATTAAATCTTTCATTGAATCAGCACTCATGTAGTTCAGTCTCAAAGCTGTTGAAATGCAGTCCACCACTAAAAAGAAATAATGAACAATCTTAAAGGACTCTGTTCTTTCTTGCACATCCTGAAAAGGTGTCAAGTCACAGATAGTTCATTCATCATGCTCCCATTCTTGCAGCACCCCTTCATGTTCTCCCTCCCCTCCTCCATGGCTTTCTTTCCTTTTTTTGTATTATGTTAGTCACCATAAAATACATCATTAGTTTTTGATGCAGTGTTCCACCCCTCCTTGACTTTCTAATGCCACACACACTCCTCCAAACTCAGAAACTCTTCAATCAGTGCTAGTCTAGTACATCTTTTGTCCTCATGTTGTTTTTCTTCTTTCCAATTATACTTTGCAGAAGTTAAAATAACCAGTTTAGGAAGAAAGTATCTCCTTCATTGGCATTCAGGAGAAGGGAATAAGTTGAATTCTGCACAGTAGGGAGAAAAATAGAGGCTAGAGATTTTCATATATCAGTCTCCTTTGTCCTGTGGTATGTAAACAGATAAGAGTGCATGTGGTCTGGAATGGGAGAAGATATTCACAAATGACACTAGAGACAAAGGTCTGATATCTTAGATCTATAAAGAAGTCCTCAAACTCAACACCCAAAAAATAGGTAATCATGTCAAAAAATGGGCAGAAAACACGAACAGACACTTCTCCAAAGAAGACATACAAATGGCTAACAGACATATGAAAAAATGTTCATCATCATTAGCCATCAGGGAGATTCAAATCAAAACCACACTGAGATACCACCTTATACCAGTTAGAATGGCCAAAAGTTAACAAGGCAAGAAACAACAAATGTTGGAGAGGATGTGGATAAAGGGGAACCCTCTTCCATGGTTGGTGGGAATGCAAGTTGGTGCAGCCACTTTGAAAAACAGTGTGGAGATTTCTCAAAAAATAAAAATTAGAGCTACCTTATAACCCTGAAATTGCACTACTGTGTATTTACTCCAAAGATACAGATGTAATGAAAAGAAAGGCCATATGTACCAGAGTGTTCATAGCAGCAATGGCCACAATCACCAAACTGTAGAAAGAACCAAGATGCCCTTCAACAGATGAATGGATAAAGAAGATATGGTCCATATATACAATGGAATATTATGCCTCCATCAGAATGGATGAATACCCAACTTTTGTATCAGTATGGACTGGAAAAGATTATGCTGAGTGGAATTAGTCAAGCAGAGAGAGTCAGTTATCATATGGTTTCACTTATGTGTGGAGCATAGGGAATAACATGGAGGACATTAAGAGAAGAATGGAAAAGTGAATTGGGGAAATTGGAGGGGGAGAAGAAGCATGAGAGACTGTGGACTCTGAGAAACAAACTGGGGGTTTCAGAAGGGAGGCTGTTGGGGGGATGGATGAACCTGGTGGTGTGTATTAAGGACGGCACATATTGCATGGAGCACTGGGTGTGGTGCATAAACAATGAATCTTGGAACACTGAAAAAAATAAAATTAAAATAAGGTGTTAAAAAAAGTTCATGTGGTCATTTTAACTAAAAAAAAATTTGCAGGAGGGTCTTACAACTTCAACCCACCACTAGTTGCTCTCTTTCCAATGGCTTCCCTCGAAAGGCATGTACTTTGGGAGGTACCTTTGTAGGACCTTAGCACTTAGCAGAAGCACCAGTTTGAAGAGCACTTCAGGTATATAGATACTGCAAAAATTCAACATTACAAATTGATGGAGAAGAGTATAGGCCTCTCAGTTAGTGTGCTGAAATAATTGGCTTGCTCATAGTAAAATAAAATAAAATAAAATAAAATAAAATAAAATAAAATAAAATAAAATTAGCTCACACTACACAAAATGCACATTCTTTGTAGACTAAAGCCTTAAATGTGAAAAATAATACCACAAAATTTAGAAGAAAATACATCTGTATTACATCAGGGTAGGAAACAATTATTTTAGACAAAACAGCACAAAAATAAAGGAAAAAACTGACAAGTTTGATGAATTAAAATAATAAAATGGTTATGCTCTAAAAATCCAATTTAAGCAAAATTTTTTTTGAAAAGTTGCTGGGTAGGGGGAGATTTTACTAAGGAAATTATTATGGTAACCAGAATACATAAAGAATTCCTAGAAATCAAGGTATAAACAACAAAGTAAATGGAAGATGATATGTACAGAAAATTTATAAAAGAAAAACCCAGCTGGCACATCAAAATTTATTAAGATGCATATGCTATTCAAAAATCAGGAAAACTCAATAAAGGCAACAAAAGGATATCATTTCATTCTCATCACATTGGAAAAAAAACAAAACAAAACAAGTCTGATAGGCAAAAGTGTTGGCAAGGATGCAGGCTTTGGGGCTCTGTTGGGAAAAGTGCAAATTGGTATAACTTTATGGGAAAGAGATGTGTCAATGTCTATCCAAATGACAGATGTGTCAATGTCTATCCATTCCTTAAATCTCATCAATTCTACTTTTAGGTAAATACTCTCCAGATGTTCCTGTTTGTGTGCACAAGGACTCTTGTCAAAGAAGTTCATTTCAGACTTGTTTGCAATGAAATGAAAAACAAAACAAGCCTGGTGGTCGGTATTGAGGAGGGCACATATTGCATGGAGCACTGGGTGATGAACAATAATCTTATAACACTGAAAAAATAAAAAGTATTTGGGGAAAAAAAAGAAGAAATAAAAATATAATAAATAAATAACTAAATAAATAAACACCAGCAAGAAAATATATAATTATGTTTTGGTATATTAATACAATTAAATATTATTCAAACTTAAATTCATGATGTAGATCCACATGAATAAGTCTAGGTAAATAAAACTAACTGAAGAAAGCTTGTTATAGAAAAAGCATAGGAAGCCATTTTTAAAATACCCAGAAAAATATAATACGTTGCTTATGAATTTATATATATGAGGTACTAGTATAAAAACATTAACTTCAGAATGGTGATTATCCTAAGAAAGGGGGAAGAGGAACTATATCTGGTAGAGGTGTTAAGGATATAAAAATTTAAAATTTTAAAATGTTTTACTTGTAAACTAAAACATGAAACAAATATGAGAAACATATCAACACTTGTCAGTCATGTAACTCACTCTAATTTTTAAATGTTTGAAATATTTCCTAAAAACATAGGGAAAAAGAGATGAAAGGAAGCAGGCTACTGCAGTATGAAGTCCAACTGCTATGGCCATTCCAAAATCCCAAGAACATGGCTCAGCCTCCCTGTTTAGCCTTATCTTTGTTCACCTCCTGACTCAAATCACACTTGTGCTTTTAACATATCATTCCTCTGTGGATTCCCATGCAGTTATCCTCCTTCATACCTCCATCCTCCTGACCCTGTTGGGTTCTCAGCCTTCTCCCCTCTGGGAAACTGATCCTCTCAGCTGGGCCAATGGTCCCTTCCCAGGTGGAAGTTTTCAGGTGACTCCCTAACAATCATTAAATGTCAGTCACATGGATAGACTGAGAACATTCTGAGGGCCGAGAAGGCTGAACTTGTTTTTAAATACTATCTAGACCCAAAATTCAGTCTAGAACCCAGTAGAGTTCAATGTTTGCTGAATTCAACTGAACTGACCTCAGGTATGCAACTGGCTGTCTTCCAGCCTGTCAGCTGGAGCAGCCACAGAGCTGAGTGCCCCTGACCTGCCTCTGGCTGGTGGGGAGATTACATTCTTGTGACTACAGGTTGAGATGTTACAAACAAAGCTGATCTTGTTTCTTCTCTTCTGGGGTTTTTCCTAAAATTTTAAATAACTTTTATTTATGTTTCAGCTTTGACAGCTTATAAGAGGCTTACCCCCCACCCCCACTAGCCTGCTCACACCTTGGCTGTTTGTTTTCAGGGACTGAATTCATTTTTCCTTCTCTAATGATTGAGAAGCAACTCATTGCCATGGGTCTTTGCTCTCTATCAAGCACTTTCCGTAATTATAGCATTTAATCTTCTGGCATCCCTGTGAAGTGTATAATCATTGTCTCCATTTCACAAATGAGTAATGAGTAATTCAGAGAGGCAAAATGACTCACGCAGTCACACAGCAAGACCTAGGTCCAGAAATTCTCCCCTAAATGGTGTGATTCTGCAACCAGTGCCCTGCTATCTCCCGAACAGCCTGCTCCTCCTCTGCAGTTCCCCATCCCTACTGCTCCTGCCCCTTGGGGTTAGTAGCCCTCATTGTCAGTGCTGTTTGGGATTGAACCAGAAGAACAGACATGACAATAGCATAAACGGGTCTGGGGGGAAAGACAGTTAATAACAAATAGCATCATTATTCTGGAGCAATCACACACGATTAACAGATTTGTGAATTTCATATTCTTACCTTTCTAATAAGAGTGCAGTTTCATGTGGGAAGTTATTCATTTATTAACATAAGATTGCTCCACTCTGAAGTATAAGTGAAAAAGCAATGGGAGGGGGCTGAACCATGCCCAAGTATCACATGTTCAGGGAGAGAAATGTGCACTCTCCACAGGTTTTATCAGTAAACTAGCATCTCTGAAGGCAGCACACACTCTAAAGATGGGATCATTAGCAAAATTACATAGCTAATGAAGGACAAATTAATGAAACTCTGTAGCATTTTATAAGCTTGTACAAACAGCAACTTGTCATACATCACTAGGAAATAATTGCCAGAGAGTTGCTGGGAATGTACTCATTAAGTCTTAACAATACCAACTGGACAGTTTATCCCCCATGGAGCAGCTCATTCAAATGCACTTCTCTCTTTATCTCAGGCTCTGAGAAGTGGATTTTGGGTCTCAATCTCAGGCAGGCATTTAGCTTCACCTCCCATAGTGGGAATGGGCATATTTGAGGAAATCATCTTAAGAGCTAAATAAGGAGGAGAAAGATGTCGCCTTCCCCAGCAAAGGGCACCAAGACATCAAATTGCAAAAATATTGTATGTGTTGTTATAAAACATTCATCTCTGATCTTGCTTTCTAATAAGTAAAAGACAAAAAACAACAAAGGAATGATAACACCTGTTTAGATCAGTGAGTACTCCTGACTGCGTCTGGACAATGCCCTGCAGCCCTATCATACCACGTGGTGATAATATTATAGTATAGCATGAGCACAGATATACATCTTAAAATAATTAGAATTCTTGCCATTAACTCTCATTATGTTGGAATATAACTACCCTAAATTTGGAAATCCTTTTACAAATATTCATGAGGCCTAAAATTAAGACTGTTCTTCGTGGAGCTGCTAGTGGAAACACAGTTATAGTAAGGTCAAAGACTGCCATATCTTGGTCTTTTTGTATATGGGGGCAGTGTGGATGGATGTGTCTGGCTAAATGGCTGTGTCTGTTTTCTGGTGTTAGCCTATTGAAGACACTGTGGGAAGGTTAGTATCATGGTTCTGTGGGATAGGCAAGGATGCTGGCAGGACATTGATGGTTACTGAATTAGGAGGGAGAAAAGAAAGACCAAAACAAAGGAAGGCAATAACAAAAACACTTTGGGCACCTCATTGGTCTTGGAGGTCTATTTCCCACCTGAGTTCATCAGGAGAGCACCAAACAGGATATGACTGGACATTAAAGTTGTCTGTTCAGTGACAGGTTCTGGGATGATGGTTATAATTATTCCTTGCAGGATCAGAAGAAGCAGAAGCCATATAGAAAGAGCCCAGATGTCCATCAACAAATGAATGAATAAAGAAAGTGTGGTATGTGCACACTTGTGCACACACACACCCACAGACATGGGAATATTATGCAACCATCAAAAAGAAATCTTGCCATTTGCAATGACATAGATGGACCTCTATAGAGGGTATTATAACTAAACAAAATAAGTCAGTCAGGGGAAAAATAAATACCATATGATTTCACTTATATGTGGAATTTAAGAAACAAAACAGATGAATATAAGGGAAAGGAAGGAAAAATAAATTAAGATGAAAAATGAAAGGGAAGGATAAGGGATGCCGAATTATAGGAAATAAACTGAGGGTTGCTGGAGGGTAGGTGGGTGGGGCGAGGGGGTAATTGGGTGATGGGCATTAAGGAGGGCACTTGATGTAATGAGCACTGGGTAATTCTATCTCCGAAAATAATAATACACTATATGTTAGCTAAATTGAATTTAAATAAAAAGTTAAGAGAAAAACAAACAAACAAACACAAGGAGCAGAAGTCTCTGAGCAGCCAGTTGGGGAATCCAGAGAGTTGCAAAGGGAAGCAGCTGTGGGAGACAGAACCTGGGAGGCTTTATGTGGACTGGAAGGACTGCCTCAAATCCTTCTTTGCTGCTCACTAACTGTCCAAATGCTGACAAGTAGCAACCTCTAAGCTTTAGATTATTAGAAAAGTAGATATTAAGAACCGAACTATACCTCCCAAAGTCCTATGCTGAGGTCCTAATCCCCATTACTTCACCATGTAGTGGAAGTAATTGGAAGTAATTACTTCCAATGTGCTTGGAGATGGGATCTTTAAAGAGGTAATTAAGTTAAGATGAGCCGTTTAGGGAGGCCCTAATCCAGTTTGACTGGTGTCCTTAAAAGGGGACTGGGACACGGATACACACAGGGAAGACCATGTGAAGTTACAGGGAGGAGATAGCCATCTACAAAACAAGGAGAGCAGCTTTGGAAAAACCAAATCTGTCTACACCTTGGTCTCAAAGTTCTGCTCTCCAGAACTGTGAGAAGTACATTTCTGTTGTCTAAGGCTCCCATTCTGTGACACTTTGTTATGGTAGCCCTCACAAACTAACACAGTTGAGAAAGTAAATATGACAGGGTAGCCTTGACTAAGTATTAACTAGGGTGAGACGCCAACACCCTGAGCTTCTTCTGGCTTCAAAGTCTTGGGCAAAACATGAACTAGTGTACACAAATGCCACTGGGTTTTACACACACCCATTCACTCAGCTCCCATACTTGTCACAAAGGGCCATAGGTATCCCATGAATCAAATCATCCCACAGTTGCTGCAAACAAACCTACACTGAGAGAAGTTTTCTTCTCCACTCTCTGTAAAGGGTCTCTACTGGCTAGCCTCTCTGTGGCCCCTGCAGTCTGGGACTGCTGAGCCTGAGCTAAGTAGCAGGGTGGTATTATTTCACTTAGCATAATATTCTAGCTCCATCCACATTTTTTAAAATAACAAGTTTTCAATCTTTCTTATGACTGAGTAATATTCCACTGTGTGTGTGTGTGTGTGTGTGTGCGTATATCTATATCTATATCTATATCTATATCTATATCTATATCTATATCTATATCTATATCTATATCTATATATCTTCTTTAGCCATTCATCAGTTTATGGACATTTGAGTTGAATTTGAGTTGTTTCCATAATTTGGCTATTGTTGATATTGCAGATATAAACATCAGGGACATCAGGGTGCATGTATTCCTTTGAATTAGTATTTTTGTATTCTTTGTATTTATACCTAGTAACATAATGGCTGGATCACAGGTTAAGCTCTATTTTTAACTTTTTGAGGAACCTCCGTATTGTTTTCTAGAGTGGCTGCAGAAGTTTACATTTCCACCAATAGTGTAAGAGGGTTTCCTTTTCTCTGCATACTCACCAATACCTGTTATTTATTGTGTTAGTTTAGCCATTTTCACAGGTATGAGGTGATATCTCATTGTGGTTTTGATTTGCATTTCCCTAATGATGACTGATACTGGGTATCTTTTCATGTATCTATTGGCCATCTATATGTCTTCTTTGGAGAAATATCTGTTCATGTCTTCTGACTATTTTTAAATTGGATTATTCATTTTTTTGGGTATAATGAGAACAACCTATTTTTTAATGGGAAAAACAAAACAAAACAAAACACCCTGACTTCCCTAAGGGATGAATTGGGCAAGAAGAGTCATGTCGTGATTACCCTTTGCTTCTCAAGAAATACACTGAACACATACTTACTGGCAGGGGGGATACCATGATCAAGCAAGTGGTTTTCCTAAGGTGAGGCTCATTCATTGCACTGATGACATGCTGACTCTTGCAATTTCCCCAAATGTGGGAAACTTGACTGCAGAATTTGTGGCAGTGGAGTACTGCATTTGCGTTCTCCCCCTCCCCCCAAAAAAGAAATACACTGAACAAAATATCATGCTTCCTTTGTGTAATTTCCTATAGGAAATGTAGGAGAAAAAGGTGGTGGTATGGAGGGAGGAACCTCTTTGAGTCAGGGGTTGAGTTCATAATATTCCAATCCTCATGACATTGAAAGGAAGTATTGCCATTTACAGCTGAGCAATGTTAAAGCTCTGAGAAGTTACCTCATCCACCCAAAGTCAGACAGAAGTGAAGTGGCTAGGGGCTGCCATTGGTTGGCTCATTCCTGTGCTAAAGGGGCTGTGTGTGGCATGCTGATCACACTCAGTGTGGAATTAGGGTACAAGAACAGAAGGTAGGATGATAAATTTTAGTCCCATGTGGGTTCCTAGAAGAAGCTAATACTTTTGCCTGCAAACTTCCAGCACTTCATAGCCTTTCTGACTGGCAAAGAGTTTTCTGAAATATCTAGATTCTTTTTTTTTAAAGATTTTATTTATTTATTTGACAGAGAGAGATTGCAAGTAGGCAGAGAGGCAGGCAGAGAGAGGCGGGGGAGCAGGCTCCCGCTGAGCAGAGATCCTGATGCGGGGCTCCATCCCAGGACCCTGGTATCATGACCTGAGCTGAAGGCAGAGGCTTTAACCCACTGAGCCACCCAGGTGCCCCTGAAATATTTAGATTCTTAATAGAATTCCAGAACAGAAAAGTGAAGAGTGTAGCAGAACTCCTTATCATTTAATTTATCATTTATCATTTAAATTTATCATTTAAATATAGTTTAATTTAAAATAAATTTATTTTTAAAAAATCCAATTATGTAAAGTATATGGAAATTGTCCTAAGGACATACGGCAAATGGAGAAATATTTCATTAAACAATCCCTAACATATCTTGGTAAGAACAGACAGTGTGTGTGGCATTTGAGCCAATGCCAGCTCTCTCCATATCCCTCCCAGCTTTCTTATGGAAACTCTCTACCTTGGGCACTCTATACAGATGAATGTGGCCAATAAGAGGGGGTCCTTTTCTCCATCTCCTAATCTGGAACTGTTTGGACTCAGGAAGGAACAGGCTACTGACATTTCTCATTTCCTCCAGCCCCATATTACAGAAGCTTTATATCAGGAAAGCAGTGCTGAGGACTTTTCTACACCCAGCCTCTACTTATAAGGTGGAAGCTCTACTCCAGGTGCAGCAGGCTAAGAGTACAGGTAGTCCAATCCCCCTCCCCTCACCCAAAGAATAGTCCCCATGGGGCAGAGGTTCTACGTTGGAAAGGAAAGCCAAGAAGACCAGGGGCTATCACATGGATTTTGTTAAATTGAGATGCACACAATAACCCCTAAAGTGGCTACTAAAATAATACTTTTAAAATATAATTAAATTATTAAAGAAATTAATTAATTATAGTAGAAAATAGCACTTAATCAAATAAAAATAGTTATAAAGGTGGAACAGAGGAGCAAAAGTGGTATGAAGAATATCCTATGTAAAAAAGGAAAAATGACAACTATAAATTGAACCATATCAATAATAACATTGAATGTGAATAGATTAAACAATCCAATCAAAAGACAAAGAATTTTAGATTGAAGTGTAAGACAAATCAACTGTATGTCATCTACAAGAGACACTGTTTATA
>CM052810.1:74072783-74100493 GCA_028533885.1 Nasua narica | reverse complement strand
GGGTAAGCTCCAGCTGAAAACGCACTGCGCGGCTCTTTCTCTGCCGCCGGCTTCTCCGCCCTGATATCTGGGAGCTCTGCCGCACTCAGACACCCCCGGTCTCTTTATGATCTCGCGGGTCCTGAAACCACTCTGTTCCCGCAAGGGCCAGACCTCTGGCCTAGCCTCTGGAGCAATGTCCCTCAGCGGAGCGGACTCTTAAAAGTTCCGATTTTGTGCTCCGCGGCTCTGTGGCTGCAGGGAGCTGGCCCCTCCCCCCGCGGTCTCTCTTCCCGTCGCTTTCGAATCACTTTTCCAAACATCCTACCTTTCCGAAGGTGGTCGATTTTCTGCTCCTAGAATTGCTCTTCTTCTTCTCTTCTCCCTCCTGTTGAGTATGCTGGCTTTTAAAATGATTTATTAACTATCTAGATGAACTTCTGGGTTCCGACTCTATCTCAACCTCCTACTTCTCCGCCATCTTGCTCCTCCTCCCAAGGTTCTCGATTTTATTTAATTATTAGAGAGAGACAGAGAGAGAGAGGATGAGAGTGGGGTGAGGGGCAGAGAGAGAAGGAGACTCCCCACGGAGCAGGGAGTGCAATGCAGGACTTGATCCCAGGACTCCAAGATCATGACCTGAAGTGAAGACAGATGCTTAACTGACTGAGCCAACCTGGCACCTCAATTTGTTGAGAAGACTATTCTTCCTGCATTTGATTTCCTCACATTACTGTGAAAAATCAATTATGTGGACTCTGAGCAACAAACTGAGGGGTTTGGAGAGGAGGGGGTGGGGGAGTTGGGTGAGCCTGGTGGTGGGTATTGAGAAGGGCACGTATTGCATGGAGCACTGGGTGTGCTGCATGAACAATCAATCTTGTAACACTAAAAAAAAAAAAAACATATTTGGGAAAAAATAAAACTAATACTCTAAAAAATTTAAAAAATAAAATGATAAAAAAATCAATTATATATATTTGTTTGGATTTATTTGTGAATCCTATATTCTGTTCCATTGATCTATGGAAGAAAAAAAATATTTCTGCCACTATCACGCTTTCTTGATTACTATAGCTATATAATAAGTTTTAATATTGGCTAGAGTGTTTTCACCTATTTTCTTCGTTTTGTATTCAGCATTGTTTTACTAGACTCCTTGACTTTCCTTATGGTTATAACAACTTGCTAGGATTTTGATAGAAACTATATTAAACCTATATAACAACTTGAGAGTATTAACATATTTACTATGTTTAGTGTTCCAATCTGTGAACATGGTAAGTCTCTCTATTTAGATGTCCTTGTATTTCTTCCATCAACATTTTGTAATTTTCTGCATAGAGTTTATGTACATGTTTTGTACAATTTGTATCTAAGTATTTTATTCACTTGGAGTGATTGTAAATGGTATTTTGTTTTTAAATTTTCTTTCCACATATCTGTTGCTGGTTCATACAAATGTTATTAATTCCTGTTGCTTATTTTGTATCCTGTGACCTTGCTGAAGTAATTTTTTATTTTTTAATTTATTTTTTTATTTTTAGAGGGGCTTACAGTTGTTATTTTTTTTTATTATTTTATTTTTTATTATGTTAGTCACCACACAGTGCACCATTGGTTTTTGAGGTAGTGTTCCATGATTCATTAGTTGTGTATAACACTCAGCGCTCATTACAACATGTGCCTTCCTTAATACCCATTACCCAGCTAATCCATCCTCCCATCCTCCTCCCTTCTAAAACCCTCAGATTATTTCCCAGAGTCCAGAGTCTCTCATGGTTTGTCTCCTTCTCTGATTTCTTCCCATTCAGTTTTCCCTCCCCCCGCCATGGTCTTCTGCACTATTCCTTGTATTCCACATATGAGTGAAACTGCATAATAATTGTATTTTTCTGCTTGAATTATTTCACTTAACTTAATATCCTCCATGTTGATGCAAATGTTGGGTATTCATCCTTTCTGATAGCTGAGCAATATTTCATTGTAAATATGGACCACATCTTCATTATCTATTCATCTGTCGAAGGGCATCTTGGCTCCTTCCACAGTTTGGCTATTGTGCACATTGTTGCTATGAACATTGGTGTGTATACTGCTTTTCTTTTCACTATATCTGTATCTTCATGGTAAATACCTATTAGTGTAATTGCTGGGTCATCTGGTAGCTCTATTTTTAACTTTTTGCAGAATCTCCACATGGTTATCCAAAGGGGCTGTCCAAAATTGCATTCCCACCAACAGTATAAGAGAGTTCCTCTTTCTTCATAACCTTTCCAACACTTGTTGTTTCTTGTCTTGCCAATTTTTGCCATTCTAACTGGCGTAAGGTGGCATCTCAATGCAGTTTTTTTCCCAAATATGTTTATTTTATTTTTTCAGTGTAACAAGACGGATTGTTCATGCACCACACCCAGTGCTCCATGCAATATGTGCCCTTCTCAGTACCCACCACCAGGCTCACACAACCCCCCACCCCCACCCCTCCAAAATGCTCAGTTTGTTGCTCAGAGTCCACAGTTTCTCCTGGTTCATCGCCCCCTCTGATTTCCCCCCATTCACCCTTCCCTTCCTTCTCACAATACTTCCATGATTTTCTTTATACTCCACACGTGAGACCATAAGATAATTGACTCTCTCCGCTTGACTTATTTCACTCCACATAATCTCTTCTAGTCCCATCCATGTTGATACAAAAGTTGGATATTCATCCTTTCTGATGGAGACATAATATTCCATTGTATAGATGTACCACATCTTCCTTATCCACTCATCTGTTGAAAGGCATTTTGGTTCTTTCCACAGTTTGGTGATTGTGGCCATTGCTGCGATGAACATTGGGGTACATGTGGCTCTTCTTTTTACTGCATCTGCTTTTTTGGGGGTAAATACCAAGTAGTGCAATTGCAGGGTCATAAGGTAGCTGTATATTTAATTTCCTGAGGAATCTCCACACTGCTTTCCAAAGTGGCTGCAGTATCTTGCATTCCCACCAACAGTGGAGGAGGGTTCCCCTTTCTCCACATCCTCTCCAGCATTTGTTGTTTACTGTCTTGTTGATTTTGGCCATTCTGACTGGTGTAAGGTGGTATCTCAGTGTGGTTTTGATTTGAATCTCTCTGATGGCTAAAGATGATGAACATTTTTTCATGTGTCTGTTAGCCATTTGTAGGTCTTCTTTGGAGAAGTGTCTGTTCATGACTTCTGCCCATTTTTTGATGTGATTATCTATTTTGTGAGTGTTGAGTTTGAGGAGTTCTTTATAGATCTTAGATATCAGCCCTTTGTCTGTAGTGTCATTTGTGAATATCTTCTCCCATGCAATTTTGATTTGAATTTCCCTGATGGCAAATGATGATGAGCATTTTTTCATGTGTCTGTTAGCCATTTGTATGTCTTCTTTGGAGAAGTGTATTTTCATGTCTTCTACCCATATTTTGACTATTTGTTTTTTGTGTGTTGAATTTGAGAAGTTTTTTATAGATCTTGAATACCAGCCGTTTATCTGAAATGTCATTTGCAAATATTTTCTCCCAATCATGGGATGCCTCTTAGTTTTGTTGACTGTTTTCTTTGCTGTTGCAGAAGCTTTTTATGTTGATGAAGTCCCAAAAATTATTTTTTAAATTTTAAATTTTTTTGTTCTTGAGATTTTCTAGGCAGACAATCATGCCATCTGAAAATAACAATTTATTTCCTCCATGCATATATATTTCCCCCATGTATATATAAAATATATATTCTATATATATAGAATTTATAGAGTATATAGACTATATTTTTCATATATGAAATATATATAGAATATATATATTCTATATATATGATCTATTTTCCATTAAAAGTTCTAGCCAGCATAACTAGGAAAAGATAAATAAATAAAGTAAATAGAACTTCCAATACCATGTTATTTAACAATAGAGAAAATTGACATCTTTTGTTTGTTCCTAATCTGAAGGAAAAAAGTATTCAGTCCTTTACCTCTAACTCTAATGTTAGTTGTACCTTTTCTGTAGATGCTCTTTTTCAAGTTTAGGAAGTCCTGTTTATTCCTAGTTTCCTGAATGTTTTTTCTCTTTTTTTCTTCTTTTTTTAATCATCAACACACATCAAATTTTGTCTAACACTTTTTCTATATCAATTGATATGATCATGATTTACTTCTTTATCCCAATGATATGGTTGTGTATATTGACTGATTTTTTAAATTGAGATATACTTGACTCATAAGATTATATTAATTTCACATGTAGAACCTAATGATTATATAAAAAAATATATAAATATATATAGGAAAGATATAAAATATAAAATATATTTATATATAATATGATATATTAATATAATATAATAAAATTATATTTAAGATAATATCTTAAGATATTATTAAGATATTATTGGGGTGTCTGGGTGGCTCAGTGGGTTAAAGTCTCTCCGTTTGGCTTGGATCATGATCTCAGGGTCCTGGGATCAAGCCTCACATCGGGCTCTCTGCTCAGTGGGGAGCCTGCTTGACCCTCTCTCTCTCTCTTCCTGCCTCTCTGCCTACTTGTGATCTCTCTCTGTGAAATAAATAAATAAAATCTTTTTAAAAAAGATATTATTAATATATCATTATGTATTATTAATATAATAATGCATTAATTAAAGTATTATTAAAATATTATTAAGATAATTATCTTAATAACTTAGGTAATATACTAATATATTTTCTTTTTTTTAAGATTTATTTATTTATTTATTAGGAAAGAGAGAGAATGAGAGAGAGCATGAGAAGAGAGAAGGTCAGAGTGAGAAGCGGACTCCCCATTGAGCTGGGAGCCCGATGTGGGACTCGATCTCGGGACTCCGGGATCATGACCTGAGCCGAAGGCAGTTGCTTAACCAACTGAGCCACCCAGGCGCCCTAATATATTTTCTTATATATTATTTATTTATTTATTTATAAATATATATCAAATGATGACAACAGTAACTTCAGTTAACATCTATGAGCACCCAGTAACTTTTTACTTGTGATGAGAACTTTTAAAATCTATTCTCTTATCAACTTTCTTTTTTCTTCTTAACAGCTTTCTTTTTTTTTCCCAAATACATTTATTTTTTATGTTACAAGAATAATCTTAGCAACTTTCAAATATGAAATACAATATTATTAACTACAGTCATCATGTTTTACATCACCCCATTACTTACTGATTTTATAACTGAAAGTTTATACCTTTTGACCACCTTCACTATTTTACCCATCCCAAACCTTGTTTTTGGCAACCTTTAAACTGTACCCCATATTTTTGAGCTGTATTAATTCATTTGTAATTATTAAACAAACCCTGGATACCTGGAATAAGTCTCATTTGGTCACAGTATATGTATTTTTTTGTATCACTAGATTTGATTTGCAAATTATCTTATTGAAGAATTTTTTTCATCTAAGTTCATGATATACAGGCATATTAGTTTATAATTTTCTGTCCTATACTGTCTTTATCTTGTTTTTATATCCGAGTGACACTGATCTCATAAAATGAGTATTAGTATTTTTAAAGAACAAATATCTCTTTATTGTGTATCTGTCTTCTTTTTATCATTTTCTGCTCATATTTTTATTATTTTCTTCCTTCTGTGTGTATGTGTGTGTGTATGCTTAATTGCTATGCTTTTTCTCACTTCTTGCAGGTCCATTCTTATTGATTTTTAGCTTTCTTCTTTTTTAATATGAGCATTTAAACTACAAATTGCCCTCTAAACATGGTTTTAGCTGCATTCCACATTTCTGATGATATATTTTTATTGACATCTAATATAAGATATTATCTAATTTTCATTATTCAATCCTTAATAGGGTCATTTTAAAAATGTTGCTTTATTCTTAAATTATTAGTTTTTTCCAAGTTATTTTGTTTAAATAGAATTTTACCTTGGTTACATTGATGTCAGAGATCATACTATATAACTTCTGTACTCTGAAATTTATTGAGACTTGCTTTATGGCTCAATATATGTTTAATTATGGTAAATTCTCCATGCATATTTGAATGGAACGGTAGGCTTAATATTCCATGTTCATGAATCAAATCAACTTTGGTAATCTTATTGAAATTTACCTGTTGATATTTTTATATCCTCATTTTATCCATTACTGAAAGACTGATGTTAGAATCTCCCAAACTAATTGCACGTTTTTCTATTTCAATGTTTATTTTTGTCAGTTTTTGCTATATATCTTTGAGGCCATCATTAGGTGCATACAGAGATGCACTTATTATTATCTTCCCAGTGAAATGAAACATATTTTTATTCCATTTATTTCTAGTAATTCTTCTTGTCCTCAAATCTACTTCATCTGATGCTAATACAAGCCCTTCACCCTTCTCTTGATTTGTATTTACATGGTATTTTCCCACCCTTTTCCTTTCAATAATTTTATGTCTTTATTATTTAACTTGAGTCTCTTACAGACAGCATATTGTTGCTGCTGTTGTTTTTTAATTCACACTAATTATGTTTGTCTTTCAACTGGAATGTTTAGTTCATTAATATTTAAAGTGATTGCTGACACATTTTCTTTCTATTTTCTGCTTTAGTCACCCCTCTTCATATTTGTTCCTATTTTCTTCTTTATCTTATTTTAAATTTATTTGTACTGTTATGCTTTCCTCATGTTATTGTTAGTTATATGTT
The DNA here is from genome assembly GCA_028533885.1 of Nasua narica. Classification (NCBI taxonomy): domain Eukaryota; kingdom Metazoa; phylum Chordata; class Mammalia; order Carnivora; family Procyonidae; genus Nasua; species Nasua narica. The sequence continues at coordinate 74,093,830 of CM052810.1, read as the reverse complement.
AATTATTTCTTTAGCAATTGCCATATAAGCTATAATATTCATTCCTGACTTATTAAAGTGTAATAAAATTAGTTCTTTTTTACTTTGTGGTTCTTTTACTTTTCTTCTTTTCTACTTTGTCCACACTTTGTTCAGTACAGATTTCAGAGAACTCAGACACCTTCCCATTTCCTATTATATAATTCTTGAGTATTTACATTGTCTATAATGTGGCTGTGTATCACGAGATTTTTAGAATTGTGCTTATTTGTATCAACTGGTCATCAGTCATTTAAATTTATCATTTATGTTGCTCCTTCTTCTCTCCTGCATCTATGGGTAGTAAATGGCACAATGCTTTTGATTTTTGTGACCACTCGATTGGCTTTGGCTTTGGCCAATGAGATACAAGAAGATGTGATTTTACCATATCCAAGCAGAAGCTTTATACATAGTTGTGTGGGTAAAGCCCACATTTTCCTTTTAGTCTCACCCATAAGAATGAGCATGTTTTTAATAAGGGCTATTCGTTCATAACCATCCTTATGTTAATGAGTAATAAATATTTGTAGTTGTAAACCGCTGAGATACTTTTTTTCTTTTAATGAGGAAAAGCAGGCAATAAAGTGAGCTTCCATCCCAGGGCATTATTCTCCTATCTTTAATGTAGGTGTTCTGAGAATGTAGTTTTTCAATTTTTGTTAACTTGAAAACTTTATTCAATATTCACTTTTTTTGCATTCCGTTTTGAAAGATAACATAAAATTATAAGTGCACAGACTGATGAATTTTCACAAGGTAGATAGATATACCTTTGTAATCAGGACCCAGATTAAAAAACATAGCACCATCAGCACCACAGAAAAAAAATCTTTTTTAAATTAATGGCTCCTGATTTTAAATACCATACATTAATTTTCCTGTTTTAAAACTTTATACAAAGAGATTCTTACAGTGTATATATTTTCTTTTATTTTTTTGCTCATCAATATTACAATATTTGGAAAACATTCACAATATGCAATTATAACAAGTTTTACACCTTTAATGTGTTAAACCTATTTATTCCTCTGTTTTTTTTCCTCCTCACTCTTATTAGGAGTATGCTACCTTTATCAATGCTTGATTATTTTGTTTTGTACTATTACTTTTGTGCATGCACTTTGTTATTACTGTGTGTCTCCTGTATGTCAGGCACTGTGCAGCTAGCTGGAGTGCAGACACTACTAGGGCATCGTCTCAGCTTTAGTAGGCTTACAGTCTTGAGTGGGTATAAGTAATTAAGTAGTGTGGTAACTGTCACAACTGGGTTAAGTATAGGATTCTTTGATTATTATGTAATAAATGAATAAATGAAATAAAAAATTGTCTGTTCCCTACTTCTTTGGCAGCCCTATGGAATTATTGAACACATTTTTATTGAGCAACTTCTTATATCTATGGCACTGGTCTAAGATACAGAAAAGGTTATGATATCTCAGTCCCATGTCCCTTGTGACTTTGACTGGATTTAACACAGATTCTGAACAAATAAAACAATAAATGTGATGAGCACTGGGTGTTATACACAACTAATGAATCATTAATCATCAAAACTAATGGTGTACTATATGTTGGCTAACTGAACATAATAATAAAAAATTTAAAAAAAATAAGAAAAAAGCACTTCTTGAAGAATATAGCCAAGTTACTATATAAAAAATAAAAATAAAAAAATGAATAGTGACAAGCAGTGATGCTTTGTATAAGTTGAGTATAGCAGAATGTTCTAAATAAGAGAACTGGGACAGAATATCCTTGGCAAGAAGTGCTGACACTCCAAAGTTGAAAAAGAGTAACACAATCAAGGACAGAAATGTCAGGTGGTTGTGGGCTCAGGACAAAAGCAATGGTGAATGGCATGGCATGAGACAGATGAAAGCAATAGGACCCAGCCATGGTATGCTTCAGAGGTCATGGTGGGGAGTTTGGTTTTTATCCTGGTAATAAAAGAAAGCCAAAGCATACTTTGAAGATGGAGGTTGAGAAGCAAAGGAGGAGAATGCTTAGGGTGCTTTGGAGAAAAAATGGAACTGGTAATGCTGTGACCCATCCAAAGATAATGAGACCCCCCTCATCTTGCCTGAATTTCTGGTATAAGAAGTAGTGGAGATGAATTTGAAGAGACAGATCAAGAAGGGTGTTGAATGCCAGGCTGGTAGTCTGAAATGTTACACAGAGGGAAGGAAAAGTCACAGAAGGATTAAATCCAAGAAATATACATGAGCAAAGAGAGGTTTCAGTGTTGATCTGAGGGTGCTGAAGGATAGCTTAGAGTAGAGGACACATGTCACCCTTGATTCTGAGAAGACTGATGCTTGGCAAACTGGCACATTTGATGCAGCACTTTAGGAAGAAAAATTAGAGAAAACATGGATTTTTGCCTTCAGACTTTATTGTTTCCAGGCCCACTCTCTGAGGATCCTGATAAATTTGGAAAATGTCACAAAGGCGAAACTGTGAACAAGGTTTCAGGGGTAGGAACCTGGCTGGGTCTCCCCTCCTCTTCTCTGAGGCATTGTTTCTTGGCCATCCTTGTCCCTCCAGGAGCAAGCAGTCCATGACTCTGCTTTGCCATGTTGTTCACTGAAGAGACTCACTGATTACTGATAAGATCCAGAGGATGAATGAGGCTGTGGAGTAGGGCAGAGATACGGGAGTGGGGAGGGGGAGAGGCAGAGATAAAAGAGGGCCTGCACTGATGGTTAGAAACTCCAGTGAGGAGGAGTCAGAATTAAACACAGTAGGGAGCCATGAGTGGCTTCTGATCAGGGGAGGACTTGGGAAAATGGATATTTTAGGAAAATTTGGCAGTGGTAGGCAAGATGGCTATAAGAGCATCATTTTGATAATGGAGTTAGTAAAAAGCAGTAGGATTTTAAAAAGTCATTACATATAAATGTAGGTCTCCATTCAAAAGGGATTGTATAGATGTCTGAATATTTATATTTCTAAATTCGGAGAAAGCATAGTGCTTTGGGGGACATGACACTTTTGAGTTTTAGCCAGCAAGATATTATATGAATCTAAATTGCTTCTGTATATATTATCACATTTTATTCCCATCACACTTAAGAAGTGGGGAAGTATAGGGAATAGTCCTATTTTTAGAGAGAGAAAAATAAGCTAGGATTTAAACCCTTTCCCTGGTTGAGGATGGCCATAGAAGACAGAGCCTGGTAGCTTAACAACCTGGATCAGTGGAGTTAAGCCTACCAAGTAGTCTTCCCTTTCCATACCATAGGCACAAATCTAAGTTCCCAGCTCTGCTGTGTTAAACAGAACTATATGCCATAACAGAAATATTCTGTATTTCAGCTACCAAATATAGTATCCACTAGCTGTATCTGGCTTTTGTAGACTTGAAATACAGCTGATGTGAATGAGAATCTTTTTGTAATTAAACAATAGCTAATTGAAACTTAAATGTGAATTCCCACATGTGGCTAACGGTTGGAGTTTGGTCCCACTGCCCCTTTGCTGAACTGTCTCCTTGGCTTTTACTCACTCATCTGCCAACTCTTGGGTTGCTTTTTATAAGCTATTGACCAGAGAAACAGCCTTTTACTGGGGAGGTGTGGGATGTGGCAGAATGTCAGTTCAGAGTTCTTCAAGGTCTATTTGATGTGATAAAATGTCCTAGTAGGTCTGGGGAGTTGTGGGTTGAGCTGGTCTTGGTTAAACAAAACTAAATGAGGTATTTACTACAGGACTTCTTTGAGTCTTTTCTATGCTAATGTCCTCTTAAAACTCCAAGAGATAGAGATTCAGTAATATAGGCCCATTTTCATAGAGAGTACTATGTACTAGAGAGTGTATTTCTGAAAACTGATTTCAGAGAAAGAAAAATGTGGCTGAGCCACTTATTGATTGTGTGACCTCGAATTATTTTTTCAACTTGCCTTTCTTTATTTCCCTTACTCACTAAATGCTAATAATGTCTCCTAATTTAGAGGGTTGCCATGAATATGTGCCTGGCAAAATGGTTACTTAAGAATGACTTGGGCCTTGCTATGAATCATGGAAGGTAACTGTACAGAGATGAGTAGTTCTGATAGAAGTGGCACAGAGTCTGCTGTTGGGCAACAGGTTTTCAAATCTCTTCCCTCACCTTCATTTTCTGTCTCACCCAGAGGTTTGCAGTTACCTGAGTGGATTTTCATTTATACAGTGTTGTCTTCTTGAGCACTCTGTACCATCCTTCCCTATACTTATAGCCCTCCTGATATGGGTCTAATTATTCCTTGTCTGGCTTACACAATTGGTTTTTAATGTATGGATGTTGGACAGTGCAGAAACAACTGTTGGTCAAGAATTACAAGCAGCCTGGCAGCCCCATACCCTCAGTTACTGGCAGAACTGAGAACTTTTTTTGGAAATTTGGGTCACTGTAGTTTTGTGTTTGGCCTGGAGGGCAGAGCATTAAGCCAAAAAGGATTATTCTTGGGCTTTAAGACCCAATAGAATCATCCTTGCTAGGTTTTGGACTTGCTTGGGACCAGTCACCCCTTCCTTCCTTCTTTCTTTGTCCTTTCAGAATGGGACTGTAGATCCTCTGCCTGTCCCATCATTGCATTTTAAAGATGTCTGATTTCACAGTTCATACAACTGGAGAGGAATTTTGCCTCAGGATGGACTGCACCCGGAGTCTCATCTATACTTAATTTAGCTGATATTTAGGTGGTACTTTGGGTCTTGGATTTTAGAGTTTCTTCTAAGATGATATTTGGGGCAGTTGGAATGGAATGGATGTGCTCTGCATGAAAGAACATTAATTTATAGGACAGGGGTGGAATGTAATGGGCTGAATGTGTCCCCTCAAAATTCATATGTTAAAGTACTAACCCCAACTATGATGGTATTTGGAGATGAGGTCTTGGGGAAGTACTTAGAATTAGAGTCACGAAGGAGGGGCTCTCATGGTAGATTAGTGTCCTTATAAGAAGAGATACCAGAGAACTTCTTTCCTCTCTCCCTCTCTGTCATGTGAGAGCACAGCTAGAGGTTAGTCATTTGCAAGCCAGGAAGAGGGCTCTCACCAGAACCTGATCTGTGCTAGTGCCCTGGTCTCAAGACTTCCATCTGCTAAAACTTAGGACTAAATGTTTGTTATTAAAGCTACCTAGTCTATGGTATTGTGTTATATAAGCCCAAGCCAAATAAAATACCCACCTTGAGCTATGCATTCTTTCTTGGCTGTAATTGCATCTGATGTTCCTCTACATGACAAACCAAAGGATGAGGCCTGGCATGTACTATTTGCTTCATTTATTTATTTTTTTAAAAGATTTATTTATTTATTTATTTATTTATTTATTTATTTATTTATTTATTTGAGAGAGTGAAAGAGAGAGAGAGAGAATGAGAGGGGAGAAGGTCAGAGGGAGAAGCAGACTTCCTGCAGAGCCGGGAGCCCGACATGGGACTCGATCCCGGGACTCCGGGATCATGACCTGAGCTGAAGGCAGTCACCCGATCAACTGAGCCACCCCGGCACCCTATTTGCTTCATTTATTGATGGAACTTAATGTCAGGGTAAATCTGTTCATCCCAAATAGTACAAACTTTTACTGCCTGTGTATTCATATTGTGACAAAGCAACTAACTGGGAAATTATTGTTTTTGAGAGAAAAGGCAGAAAGGAAAGCCAGTGGGGTTGGTTTTACTTGTAAAAACCCCTTTGCTATGAAGGGTGAGAGTGGGGATTGGGAGTATGAGCAAAGGAATGAAACCCCCGAATGCAGGAAACAGGTCTGCGTCAACAGTGGCAAGGAATAATGGGGGATGAACCAGATACCTAAAGTTGGAAGTCTGACCCCAGTCCATTCTCATCCCAGGAGCTGATGTATTGGGGCACAGTCCTGCCAGCTGCCTTTCACTCCCTCACCTGCTACCCCAGCCTGTGAAGTTATTTCCCACATTTATTTTGCTTTCTCTTCACTCTGAAAGAAACTATATTTCCTGAAAGTAGCAGTCTGGAGAATTGCTGGCCAACCCTACCTCTGATACCAGGGATGGCAGGCATGGACTCACCTGACAAAACTAGACCTCCCAGGATAGCCCTGCATGTGGGAAAGAAAGGAGCAGGCAGTGGAAGTGAGGGGCATGGGGTGACCATAAGGAAGGCAAATGTTCTGCAGATACACAGTCTCCTTGGGCATCTCTGGGGAATAAATCTTTGGAGCAGAGGTTCTCCAAGGTCCATGCCCTGGCAAAGCATGTTGAGAGGACAGGTTAGCCTCCACTGCCAGAATTGGTATGCCTACATCAGCTCATATCCCAGAGACATAAAGTAGTAGTGATTGTCAGCACCCCAGATAATCAAGGAGGTTTCAGCTGCCTCTGCCCCACACTGAGCCAAAATGAAAGGAGGGGGAAGAACTGCAATCGAAATACTCCTCTTCATGGGGGAGAAGCTTCTCTTCATGGGAGTTTCAAGGAGGAGAGAACTTTGTCATAATGGACGTTGTGAGTCTCCAACCAGCAGCCCAGAAATTCATAGAACTGAAGGTGATGTTCTTTGGATTTTAACATCAGTATGGTTGCTATAGTTTTTCCATAGGTCCTAAGCAGTGAGGTGGGCTTTGCCTGTCTCACCTGATTGATTACTGTCACTGTGACTAGGTCACAATGTTAGTTAGGTCAAGCTTAATTATGCTTACAAAACATCATCACCCTGGGGCTTTATTAGGAACTTCCAGTAAAAGAAAAACAGATATGTGTGAAGGAAGGTGGTGTGGTAGTGGAAAGACTCCATTCATCTTGTATTCTAAATTCAAATTTATTATTTAATGTAGTGTGAGGTGTTCTGGAAGATGTTCAATACCTACAAGCCTCCCTGTAAAATGGGGAGGCAATGCTTATCCCATATCATTTTTGTAGAAGTTAAATCAGTCTACTGTGAGGGCATTACTTTTGCCTACATAAATCAGATCACACTTTGAATTTGAAAAATAACCCATTTATTTTGGGAAGTAACATACAGCTGCACAATATTATAAACACTTTTTTTTAAATAAACACTTTCAAATAAGATTTGGCGTTCATTTTTTTTTTTTCAATGAAGTAAAAAAATCATGAAAGAAAGGGATTTTAGGCAACAACCAAGATTAGTGAAATATCCAGGTCCTTCTTACATACAAAAGACAACTATAGCTCTTTGAGAGGCATTTTCAAAGCATCATTTCCACCCAAACACTGCAGACAAGTAGCAATTGAGTTCAAAATCATAGCATCATTTTTAAAAAGTGAGATACTGTATAAGAGGTGTCATCTCTTTCTTTCATATCAGGAAGTACTTTTGTGGTATGTTAAAGTACAAAGCATAACCTCCTCCCCACTCTGTCAATTAAACAGAATGACCATGCATGGAAGACCACAAGGTAGAAACAGCCGTTGTCAGTGGAAATATCCTCGTTGGAGTCAGAAAGCTCCGTGATCAAACTGGGTTCACTAACTGTGTGACTTTGGAAAGACTGCTCCACATTTCTGATTTTTCTGTGCCCTCAACTGTAAAACTCAACTGTAAAATGAGGGTAATAATGGCTTATAGGGCTATTATGTTACATAACAGATGAAAAAGTCATTTTAAATAAATAAATAAATAAATAAATAAATAAATAAATAAATAAATAAATAAATATGTTGGCATAATGCCTGATATATAATGAGCACCCAAAGGTGCTCACTTCACCCATATATTAAGGATATTGTTCCAAACACATTTTTTGTGCGCCAAATTCAGAGCCCAGTGGAGATGAGCTGTCATCCCATTTACACATCCCTGGGCATGCTTACCTTGCTTACCTTTTTATTTAGTTTCACTTTGCTGATTTATGCTCAGCTGTTGTGCACTCTGACCCTGACTGTTTTTTCAGCCATCTGCTAGGTGAACAGGGGTATTCCCGATAGACCTACTAAATTTCCTTTGCTCAGTCCTACAAAGCTGAGTAATAAATAGTAATATGTTGTTGGTGATGGTTGCCAATAGCTGTAAGAGAAATGATAACCCATTCATGTAGGATATTGAAACTACTGAGTTACTGTCTTGGAAATGTCTCCCAACTTTTATTTCCTGCTTTTTATTCTAGAAAGGGAGCTCTGTGAAATAATAGGTTATAATAACAAATGGTAGCTTTGACTTGTTTTTGGTTTCCTAATCACAATCTATGCTTTGTTTAGAATAGTAGCATTAAAGTGATGATAATAATAATAACGATAGTAATAGCAGTTTGTATTTATTGAACCCTAGGCACTGTGTACATATTTAACACATTTATACCTTACAATACTCTTGATGGTAGTTATTATCATTCCCATTTTACCGATGATGAAGAAACTAAGGCTCAGAGAGATTAAGCAGCTCATTCAGCAAGTAAATGGCAGAATTTAAATTCAGATCTAAGTTAGTTAGGTGCGAAAGCCTTGTGAGCTTTCTACTATATATATGGACCCCCCTTTTGGGTTTGGTATTTCTAGTGTCCTGCACAAGGTTAGATCCTTGTTAAGTGTGTGTTGAATGAGTGAATGAATGCATGAATGAATGAATACACAAGTAGTTTAATTCAAACTCCTTTTGTAACCATGATGCATTGAGAAATACATTTTTTTCTGGCCAAATTAACACATTTTTCTCCCACTTGGCCATGTATCACCTTGGGACAAATGACTCTGATGAGCTGACCCAGTTTTTATGCTTTCCAGAAGCTCCTGTCAGGTGAGGAATTAGCTGTGTGCATTTGCACTTGGAAAGAAGTTCTACTAGGACAGACGAACCCTAGGCAGAAGGGAAAAGAACAGGCACTTCTGCACTGCTTACTTCTCTTGCAATGTTTACAAGAAACAAGAGATTTGTAGGGTGTGGGGAAACAGGCTGGAGAAAAAGAGAACTAAAAGCAGGCATGATAATGGCAACAGGCCCTGTGCCTGAGAGGCTGCATGAAGCAATGTTAAAGTGTCCCTGCCTGCCTGAGTACTTTCCCTGACTTTGGGACCATGGATGTTGTCCGTCTCAGGGCTGCTGTTTGTTAAAAACAGGAAAATGAGTATGAGTGCAGTTTTGAGTATGAATGCAGTCGTCAGTATGAGGGTTTCTACCAAGAGAATTTTGGCTACCTTGAGAGAGAATAGAAAGTCTACATGCAAGTGCCTGGAAGGTGTATGGAATCAAGGTTTCATTAACAGCAGCTTGTATTATCGGTCATCCAGTCAGATTTGAACCCATCCTTGCCTCCCATCTCTACCACTGAGACACTGTTACTTCCCAGAGGCCCAGGTTTCCACCCCAGCAACTTGCTTGAGATCACAAAATTAGGATACACAGTCTCTCTAGAACTCATGGCTTCCACACCTACCATGCTTTCCAACCCTGATCAAAGGTTGTTCCTTGCATGGTGTCTTACTAAGCACTTTATACAGGTACTCTCATTTCACAGCCATGGCAGCCTTATTTTTACATCAATTTTATGTGTGAAACAACTCAGACTCAGACAGGTAAAAACATACCCCCATTCACATAGTTAGTAAACTGTGCCTTGAGCCATGTACCCTTGTGTACCTGAACCTTTAAACTTTACTCGTCATTTACAATGTTTTTATTGTGCCATACTATCCTGCTGTTAGGTGATGAGGTCGCTACACTTACCCGGCAGAGGTCCGGGCCACCAGCTGTTGGTACCCATGTCATTCTGTCAGGGATTCACCTCAGCAGGGATTTTCTGTCTACTCAGGAAGTCTGTCCTGTGAGGTCCTTTTGGTTTCCACCTGGGCTTCAGAAAGATTACTACAGAGGCCTCTGTCTGCCAAGTCTCTGAGAAATTCACAGACCCTTCTTGACCCTCCCCCTTTAATTAAGAGACAGCACAATAGGCTACCGAAGCACAGGCCATCCATCTTCTAGAAAAAGGTCACCAGTTGAAGGGACAAGGTGATAAATCAAAACACTTAGGGTCAGCTCAGAGAAAGCCTTCCACACTGAGAAGTACGCTTTTCCAGGATGGGGGAAGCATGGCTTCCCATGCTAATGGGTGATTTTATTTTGAGGAATATGTGCTAGGTTTTACAAACAGAAACATGCAGTTTTTCTTGTTCTTGTTTTGACAGTGAATTCTAGAACAAACCTGTCTTCTCTTCTTTGTCTGTGTGCATGCTGTTTAGGAGAGGATTGGGCACAGAGGAAATGTTCTCCGTAATGGTTTGATCATTAATTAAAAACAGGTTTGCTTTAAATCATTCATTCATTCATTGATAAAATATTAACTTTCCTTCTGCTAAGTAACTGAGAGTAAACTGAAAATTATGCAATCATCATGCTAAAAGGAAAAAGTTTTTGTTCTTATAGAATGCAGCGTTACTGGGAGACAACCAGTAACTAAAGAATATATTTGAGTGTAAAATTGAAAAAAGGCCTGGCCAGGCATTTAGCCTGGTCAGGGGTTCAAGAAAAGCTTTGTCAAGAATGCAGCTCTTCAGCTAATATCTGACTTAAGTGAAAAGAGAAAGTAGCCCTCCCAGATAGAGGAAGCAGCAGGTACAAAGGCCCTGTGCCAAGTAGTAATATACTAATTAAGAAAGAACTAAAGATAGTTTGTAGGTAGAGCAGAAAGAGGAATGGGGCACCATATTCAGGAGGTTGTTTTGTCTGTCTTTTCTTTTCTTTCTTTTTCTGATTTATCTATTATAGGGTTTACAGTTTATCATTGGCATTACCACATGTGTTTATTAGCTTATTTCAAACATCACTCTAGCTGTGGTTTGAATAACTGATTACAAAAGATTAGGTGGGTATTAAAGAGGGCATATATTGCATGGAGCACTGGGCGTGGTGCATAAAGAATGAATCTTGGAACACTGAAAAAATTAAATTAAATTAAAAAAAAGGATTAGGGAGAATTCAAAAAACCAGTTTAAAGACATTTGCAGCAGTCTAGAAAGAAAGGAAGGTGGCTTGGACCAGGTGGTGGTGGTGGCAGAAATTTGCAAGATGTTTAGGAGACAAAACCACAGTACTTGTGCAAATAGGGCTTTGGCTTGAGCAGGAAAAGAGTCTGGCTCTTTCCTGGCTAAGCCAGGAAAAGAGTCTGCTCATTCAGCTCTGGCATCCACGTAGGTCATTAAAAGCCTCAACTCCTGCCCTCTGCATAGTTGTCAGTGAGGTGGTCCCATCAGATAGATTCGTTATCGGAACAAAACTTTTCAATTTGCGGGAGGTCAAGTTACCTTCTTCTGAAGTCCTTCTCTTCTTCTACTTATTTTCCAAGGCCCCACTCAGGCTCTTTCCTTCCAGGAATATTCTGGAACAATCACAGCCTTAGGTGCTGGCTTTCTTTTTTTTAAGGTTTTATTTATTTATGGGAGAGAGAGAGAGAGAGAGAGAATACAAAGAGGTGGAGCAGCAGGCAGTGGGGGAGGAAAGAGCAGGCTCCCCATGGAGCAGGGAGCCTGATGAAGGGCTTGATCCCAGGACCCTGGGATCATAACCTGAGCCAAAGGCATCTGCTTAACTGACTGAGCCACCCAGGTGCCTCCCCTGCTCTTCCCCCTCCCATCCCATCTTACTTTTGAACTATCTAAAAGCTTTAAGTTTCACTTATCTTCACTTCACCTGATCCCTGGTGACTTAGAACAGATTGGGTGCAAAGTGCAGTTTCCTGCCTGGCTTTCAGTTTCCTACTTTGTCAAATGAGGAAGGACCTTGTTCTCCAATGTCCCTTCTAGCTCTATAGCTGGGAGTTCTTGTGACCTATGCGCATTTCGGAGACTCTTGTATCGTTGCCCTCTAATGTGCAGTTGTAGCTGTAGCCCCTTGTGCATTAGGCATGTGTTTATACTCCTTTGAGCACTTCACAGTGGGTGCACAATGAGCATTTGCTGATTTAATTTGATTTGATTTAACTTGAACATTGGCTTCAAAGCCAAGATCAGAACAGGCAGACTGAGAAAAGCTGTCTGGTCTCGATCTGTGTTCTGGCTTGTCAGTCACTGTGGTCAGGATATGGTGTGAGTAACGTTAGCATGAAGAAAAAAGAAGTGAGTGGCAAGGCATGATAGGCAACCCTTAACTGATATCAACAGAGGGGAGGCCACATGATTTTTCTACTAATTGTTATATTTAGGTTTATAATGCATGTGCGTAGCTAAAAAATCAAGCAACACTAAGAAAGATCACACACACAAAAAAAACAGTAGATTTTTGGTTTTCTTCTTACATTTACCGTCATATTTATTTTTAAAAGATTTTATTTACTTATTTGACAGAGACGTGGAGAGAGAGGGAATATGAGCAGGGTAAGTGGGGGAGGGAGAAGCAGGCTTCCCATTGAGCAGAGAGCCTAATGAGGGCCTGATCCCAGGACCCTGGGATCATGACCTGAGCCAAAGGTAGACTCTTAACTGACTGAGCCACTCAGGTGCTCCTACTGTCATATTCTAAGTATGGTGCCCAAACTGGTGCTTCTGCACTTATCACTTTCAATATCACTTGTTGGTACACTTCACATGAGGTTAAGATTTGGTACTCCTGTCTCTCACCATATCTCTTCCCAGTTTCTTCTACCTCAGGGGTCCCATTCTTCTGACTGAGTTATAGCACAATTTAAAAAAATTAAATCTATGTTCATTACACTCCATATTCATGCATACTCATCCAAATTGTGTTTAGGCACACAGGACATAAATACAGAGGGACTGGGAGAGGCTAAAACAAAGAGGAATTTATCCCCTTCTTTTCCTTCCCTCAAACTCTTTTGGGGATTCAGACACATGTTTTTTGGGATTTAGCATTTTTTTCTGAGGAGCACATATTATCTGGGTTAACATTCTAACAGATGAGGAATAGATTTTTTTTCTTTTTATTTTGTGGTCATGAAGCCAATATTGTGACACATGCATATGCTCTGTTAACTGTACTTATTATAAAAATGAGGCTTTTGGAGGAGAGGGGAGTGGGGGTTTGGTGAGCCTGGTGGTGAGTATTGAGGAGGGCACATATTACATGGAGCTCTGGGTGTGGTGCATAATCAATGAATCTTGGAACACTGAAAAAATAAAATAAAATTTAAAAATAAATAAATCATGGGCATAAATGAAAAATTAAAAAACATAAAACTTTAGGGAAATCACAGAAGAAAATATTTGGGACTTAGGAATGGTTAAAGAGATCAAATGTACATCTGAGAAAAAATGATAAATTTGACGTCATCAATATTGAAAACTTGTTTTGTGAAAAATTCCTATTAAGAGATATGAATGTAAAATGAGACAAGCACTCACTCTGGAAAGTGGTTGGTCATTTTCTTAAAATACTAAACATGCAACTATCATAAGACCCAGAAAGTGCACTCATAAGCATTTATTAGAGAAATGAACACTGATTTCACATGAAAACCTGTAAATAGACATTTATTTGTATTTGAATGAAACAAAGTATAATACATTGATACAATGAAATACTACATAGCAATAAAATATACCATATTGATCCATGCATCAATTTGGATGAATCTCTAGAAAATTATGTTGAGAGAAATATCCAAGTCTGAAAATATTACATGCCATATAATTCTATTAGTGTAACATCCTTTAAAATTAAGAATAATTTAGAAATTGCATTCCTATACACTAACAGTGAGACAGAAGAAAGAGAAATTAAGAGTCGATTCCATTTACAGTTGCACCCAAAACCATAAGATACCTAGGAGGAAATCTAACCAAAGAGGTAAAAGATCTGTGGTTAGAAAACCATGGAACACTCATGAAAGAAATTAAGGGGTAACTGGGTGGTGGAGGGCATGTGATGTAATGAGCACTGGGTATTATATAAGACTGATGAATCATAGGCATGTTACCTCTGAAACCAATAATACATTATATTTTAATTAATTGAATTTATATAAAATGTTTAATAAAAAAGAATAAACTAGTAATTGCTAATGTTTAAAGAGAGATGAGGGTAAGAGACAGGTGGGTAAGGTCTGGCTATAATAGGGCAGTCTGAAGGATCCTTGTGGTGATGGAAATATTCCGTATCTTGACTGCATCAATGTTTTTTTTTTTTTTAAGATTTTACTTATTTATTTGAGAGAGAGAGAGAGAGAGTGAGAGAGAGCATGAGAGGGGAGAAGGTCAGAGAGAGAAGCAGACTCCCCACAGAGCTGGAAACCCAATGCGGGACTTGATCCCAGACTCCAGGATCATGACCTGAGCCAAAGGCAGTTGTGTAACTAACTGAGCCACCCAGGTGCCCTGACTGCATCAATGTTAATATCCTGGTTGCAACATTGTGTTACAGTTTTTTTTAAGAGATTACATCACTTAGGGAAACTATACAAAGGATACACTGAATCTCTCTATATTATTGGTTATAAGACAAGCAAATCTATAATTACATATGTTTTTTTTAATTAAAACATTCTCTGCACATTAATTTGAGAATAAAATTGAATTTTGAAGATTGATTTTTTTTAAAGATTTCATTTATTTATTTGACAGAGAGAGACATAGCGAGAGAGGGAACACAAGCAGGGGGAGTGGGAGAGGAAAAAGCAGGCTTCCCGCCGACCAGGGAGCCTGATGTGAGACTTGATCAGCCGCTTAACAACTGAGCCACCCAGGAGCCCCTGAAGATTGATTTTCTTACACTTTATTTAAACTTTAATTTATTCTGAGAACCTCAAAGTGGGAGGGATTTTATATTCAAATTTGGGGCATCTATCAATATGTTCCTGACATTTTATGATTGAAATATCTCTAGGTTTTTAATATCATTGTAAAACTTTAATGAACTATTTTGGGCAGTGTGGCTGGACATAATTTGGAAGAGGGAAATGGAAAGAAAATTCATTTTCAACTTTGGGTACAGAGTGGTCTTGAAGTCAACTTCTATTTTTGTCTTCTGGGGACAAATTCATATGCCTGGTCAGTGTCTACAGAAGAAAAGGATTCTCATATATTAGGATCAGACCTGCCTTAAATGCCACATGACTGGCTGATGATAGGATTAATGGTTATGCCCAATACAATAAGAAGACAAAAATCTGGCAATTGGTAGTGGTGGGTGTGGATTATGATGTAGAAGCAGCATCTGTTGGATGGAGGAGGATTCTCTGATTGCAAGTTTGAGAGAAGCATTTAAGAATGCTTGACTTAAGTCTTCTTTTTTCCCTTTTGGGTCCTCCTGTAGAAATCTTATTCTCTGCTTCTCCATGCCATGCATTTGACAGGGGCAGCCCCTAATAGAGGCACATGGCAATGAGTATGCTAGTAAGCACACATGGCCAGCACCAGCACCTCATCCACATTCTACTCTTCCTCTTATAACTATCTTCCGTTTGGTTCTGAATCTGGGTGTGGTTAAAAAGAGTGTATGTATTGAGTTTCTGGAAATCTCAGCAGCTGTTAGCCAACAAAATTACTGAGCAACAGCTCTCTGTTGGTCATTTATGCAAAGTGATGAGATTTGTCTCTGTATGTAGGACTCCTCCTCTGTATGTAGGACCCTCTGGTGCTCCAAGCACCAGAGGGTCTCTGGATGAAAATATTTGTGAGACCAAATGGTGGACCCCTACCCTCCTCTTCTTCTTCTTCTTCTTCTTCTTCTTCTTCTTCTTCTTCTTCTTCTTCTTCTTTCTCTTCCTCTTCCTCTTTCTCTTCCTCTTCCTCCTCCTCCTCCTCCCCCCACCTCCACTTCTTCTTCTTCTTCTTCTTCTTCTTCTTCTTCTTCTTCTTCTTCTTCTTCTTCTTCTTCTTCTTCTTCTATCTTCTTTGTCTTCTTCATCTTCTAAGATTTTATTTATCTATCCATTGAGAGAGAGAGGGTGTGCCTGTGAGCAGGGAGAAGAGCAAAGGGCAAGGGAGAGGGGTAAGCAGACTCTGCACTGAGCATGGAGCCCCAGGTGTGGCTTGAGGTGGGGTTCCACTCATGACTCTGAGATCACTACCCAGGCTAAAACCAGGATTCAGATACCCAGCCACCTTTGCCACCCAGGCATTCCTGGACATCTACTGTTCTATCATAGCAATGTTTGCTGTACACATTCTTAACTTGTCTCTGTAGTAATTTGTTTGCAAAAATGATCACAGTAGTTTCCCTTCCTTTATCTACCCTGGAGTAGTCTCTCTCATAATGATTCTGGGCTAAGCCATATAACTGGCTTCATTGATGGGTCAATAGCAAATAGGTGACAGACAGAAACTTGAAAAGAGGGCTCATTGGGCCCCGATTTTTCTTTTTCTTTTTCTTCCCAAATATGTTTATTTTATTTTTTCAGTGTTTCAAGATTGATTGTTCATGCACCACACCCAGTGCTCTATGCAATACGTACCTCAATTTTTTTTTATACTGTTGGGAACAGTATCCCAACATCCACCATCCACCATCACGTGAGCTTGGTCTAGCCTGAGGGGTGATAAGAGACCCATAGAGAAGCCATTCCCATTGCCTTGCATGACCTATATATGAATAAGACCATCCCAGACCATCCAGCTCCAGATTCAGCTGACCACAGAATCATGAACAATAGCGAGTGTTTGTTCTTTTAAATACTAAGTTTTGGGATGGTATATTATGCAATGAAAGCTAACTGATACCATTTTGCATATGTTTTTGCATATGCTCAAGGTATTGTCTTTTATTGGACTTAGTTTGTAATTTTGCCTCAACATATCAAAAACCTTAAGAATTAACATGAATCTTCCATCCCATATACAAAAAAAAAAAATAAAATAAGAGGTTTAATATATAAACTCCCATTGTGTTGTATCCAAACATTATGGGGTTT
Source organism: Nasua narica (assembly GCA_028533885.1). Taxonomy (NCBI): domain Eukaryota; kingdom Metazoa; phylum Chordata; class Mammalia; order Carnivora; family Procyonidae; genus Nasua; species Nasua narica. The sequence goes on along the minus strand of CM052810.1, from coordinate 74,077,037 downwards.
TCATGACTCTGTCACTGGGGTTCTGTCATTCTCAATTATAGAATCACCTGCAAAGGAAAGTGGGGATTTCTCACTTACACTTTCAAGTGAAATCTCCTCTTTCATAGTTATAAATTGCCAGAATGGTCCCACTGAAAGTGATGAGATGCTTACCCTCACCATGGTAATTCTGTTTCTATTGATTTTGCTATAGAGAGATTTTGGTCGCAGCTCATGTTGCCTATAAAACCTTTATGTCATCATTAATGCTGTAGCATCTTAGAAGTCAACTTTATTTAGTGTTACTTTATATACTGAGTAAAGGTGTGGGCTGCCTGAGTCTCCTGCGGCAGTGCAGGGAATCGGGCTGGTTCGTATCCGTTTATTTATTGTCCCCCCTCCTACTTCTCTGACACCAGAAGCAACACCTACCTTTCATCCTACTCTCTTTCTTATTCCTTTTTTCTGTTATGTATCTATTTTTTTCATATTTGTATTGCTGGGTTTCTCCACATTGCACTTGATTGTGAGTCTTTTGGGGATAGGTATCATGTGCTGTTTTGGTGTTTACCTTTGTCCACCTCTTGGTACAGAGTAAAAATTGAATTATTTGAGGGTTAAATTCAATTCACTTTATTAATTTAATAAGTGCTTATTGAGTTTCTACTATAAAATAGACACTAGATAAATGTTATGCGTAGAATAGTGAATAAGATAGATATCCTTGCACAAATAAATGTCTCATAATAAATTGTGATGGTTTTGTTGATAAGGAAGTATGAGAAGGATAAGAAGGAGATCTGATTTATGTTGAAAGGTTGGAGTAAACCTTTATGAAGAAATGCATTTCAGATGATAATGAAAGCACACTGCAGTCTGGGAATGGAGTCCCCTGGAGTAATGCAACCCAGTCACCTTGAGGCATAACATGAAAGATTTTCCAAGAAGAATATGTTCAATCATCCAGAGATAGAAAATTGCTGAGTTTTAAAGAAAGTTGTGCACCAAGAGCATAGTGAAGTTCACCTCCTACCAATAACCATTCATTTCAAGCACCTGCTATGATGTAAAGCAAGATGTCAGGCAAGGTTTCTTAGAGAGATATACTGTTGGATCTGTGCGCATGAAGATAAAGAATAGCTTCAATCCCTTCATCAGAGATGAAGATGTAGATAAGTAATATTTGGCCTATATATGATAAGTGAAGCAGTGGTGAGGGGGAGACAGAATCCATAACTGTGACGTGAGAAGGCCTGAAAGAGAACCCTCAGGAAAACCAACATGTGAGGATTGGCAGGAGAGGAACTCAAGGGAAAGGTGGAGAAGTGGTAGAAAAATGATGAATAGAGCTTGGGGAAGAGTGTGCATGCAGAGGGAGGGAGAGGCCAAACAGCCCAGGCTGGTGGGACTTCCTGCTGTGGCTTCTTCTGCCCCCACAACACCTGGCATGTGGCCCATCTGACCACCTCTCAATCTTGCAGTTACCTGCTTCAGCATCTGTCTTTCCAGGGACCCCGATTGGTGCTGTATCTATGTACTTTTGTTCCTAGCCAAGGGCCTACAGGCTGCTAAGCAAGCTTTAATTTCTGACTAAGGAGACACTCACTCTCATGGGCTGTCCTTTACTCCAATCACTTTCCCCCACCCCACTCATTCCCAGCCTGGGTTCAATGCCTCTGTTGCGCTCTCCAAACTCCCAGTATATCTGCCAATGTTGCCCAAAGTTTCATATCTGTCTTATTGTAGATTTCCCTAAACAGACTTGGGTCAAAGCTTCAAGTGAAAGCCATTTATTTGAGAAGTATGAAGATGCTAGGAGTGAAAGGCAGCCAATAAAGATGCGTAGATGCATTTTTAATTCAGAAAACATTTTAAGTCAGAAAACACTGCATAATTGGGGCTTACTCCCACAGAGTGATTGTGAGCTAATGTGATACACTCAGTTTTCCACCTAAAGGGTGAGGGAGCTAAGAGTATTTATGCACTGACAACTAATATTCATTGAATAAGGGCTATGTGTGGATGTGTATTTAGTTTTTCTCACTATGGGCAGAGTGACCTTATGCACTTCTGGAAAAGAATGCTAGACACAGAGATATACATACTGGTACATATAGAGTGTTGAGCTCCCTAGAAGATCAAAGGCATGTTGGTGGGTCACTGAGAACATCTGTTTCAACTTAGCATAGACACAGAATCTATCATGTATCTATCTATCTATCATCTATCTATCAGCTATCATCTGTCATCTATCACCTATCATCTATGTATCAACTATGTGTTATCTTTGTATCATATATCATGCATTATCTATCATTTATCTATGTATTATCTATCCATCATCTATCTACCTATCATCATCTATCTATCTATACCTATCTATTTGTCTATATATTTATCTAATCTACTTGTTTATGGGTCGGATTTTCTTGGACTAGCCCAATGCCTGACACAGGAAAAACACAATAAGTACATCATGAACAAATAAATTAATCTATGGGTGAAATAAGGCAAGGCCATCTGATGATTAATTTCACATATTTTGCTCTCTATCAGTCTATTTGGGTTTGTAGGGTTTTGTTTTGTTTGTTTTCCCCAAATACGTTTATTTTTTCAGTGTTACAAGATTAATTGTTCATGCACCATACCCAGTGCTCCATGCAATATGTGCCTTCCTGAATACCCACCACCAGGCTTGCCCCAAATCCCACCCACTCCCCTCCAAACCCCTCAGTTTGTTGCTCAGAGTCCACAGTCTCTCATGGTTCATCTCCCTCTCCGATTTTCCCCCGTTCACCCTTCCCTTCCTTCTCACAATGCCCTCCATGTTTTTCCTTATTCTCCAGATGTAAGTTAGACCATGAGATGATTGACTCTTTCTGCTTGACTTAGTTCATTCCACATAATCCCCTCCAGTCCTGTCCATGTTGATACAAAAGTTGGATATTCATCCTTTCTGATGAAGGCATAATATTCCATTATATATATGGACCATATCTTCTTTATTCATTTGTCTGTTGAGGGGCATCTTGGCTCTTTCCACAGTTTGGCAATTGTGGCCACTGCTGCTATGAACATTGGGATACATGTGGTCCTTCTTTGTACTGCATCTGCTTCTTTGGGATGTATACCCAGTAGTGCAATTTAGGGTCATAGGGTAGCTCTATTTTTAATTTCTTGAGGAATCTCCACACTGTTTTCCAAAGTGGCTGCACCAACTTGCATTTCCACCAACAGTGGAAGAGGGTTCCCCTTTCTCCACCTCCTCTCCAACATTTTTTGTTTACTGTCTTGTTGATTTTGGCCATTCTAACTGGTGTAAGGTGGTATCTCAGTGTGGTTTTGATTTGAATCTCCCTGATGGGTTTGTATGGTTTTTAGGAGAACAGAAAGCAAGGCAATAAACTTGCTCCAAGTACTTTTCCCCATTTGAATTAAGAAAAGAAGAAGCGTTTAACAAACTTATCTTTCTTATTAATGTGGTTATTGAAATATTGTCTTTAAAATGTTTACTATAGTAATACATTTTAGAGTCAAGTAGTAATATAAAGTTTATTCAGAAAAGAGTAGTCCCTCTTCCAATCATTTCTTCAATTTCCCTTTTTCCAGAGGTAACTGATTTATATTCTTTTTAGTTGTTTTCTATTTCTTTTTTGTTTTGCTATGTCATACTTAAAGGGATCGTCCAACAAGAAGATTTAACAATTGTAAACATCTATGCCCCTAACGTGGGAGCAGCCAATTATATAAACCAATTAATAACAAAGTCAAAGAAACACATCAACAATAATACAATAATAGTAGGGAACTTTAATAACCCCCTCACTGAAATGGACAGATCATCTAAGCAAAAGATCAACAAAGAAATAAAGGCTCTAAATGACACACTGGACCAGGTGGACATCACAGACATATTCAGAACATTCCATCCGAAAGCAACAGAATACACCTTCTTCTCTAGTGCACGTGGAACATTCTCCAGAATAGATCACATCCTGGGACACAAATCAGGTCTTAATTGGTACCTAAAGATTGGGATCATTCCCTGCATATTTTCAGACCACAATGCCATGAAACTAGAACTCAGTCACAAGGGGAAAGTTGGAAAGAACTCAAATACATGGAGGCCAAAGAGCATCCTACTAAAGAATGAATGGGTTAACAAGGAAATTAAAGAAGAATTAAAAAAATTCATGGAAACAGATGAAAATGAAAACACAACTGTTCAGAATCTGTGGGACACAGCAAAGGCAGTCCTGAGAGGAAAATATATAG
>CM052810.1:74054689-74072283 GCA_028533885.1 Nasua narica | reverse complement strand
AAACCATAAGAGACTCCTAAACTCACAAAACAAACTAAGGGTTGCTGGGAGGTGGGGGGGTGGATAGGGATATGGACACTGGGGAGGGTATGTGCTATGGTAAATGCTGTGAAATGTGTAAGCCTGATGATTCACAGACTTGTACCCTGGGGTAAATAATACATTATATGTTAATAAAAAAATTAAAAAAAAAAAAAAGAACTTTAACCAATAAAAAAAAATAAGTTTCTGTGTACTAGCACCAAATAATTACAAAATGAAATAGTAAACTGCTTTCATAATAGCACTGAAAATCAGTAAATACTAAGGAATAAATGAACAAAAGATGTACTCCTATTTTGGGAAATTATTTTCAGGCCATCCCAAGGTTAACAGAACAAAAGGGCTCATAGGCTAAGGGCTGCTGGGAGGTGTGTGGGGTGTAGGGATATGGACATTTGGGAGGGTATGTGCTATGGCAAATGCTGTGAAATGTGTAAGCCTGATGATTCACAGACCTGTACCCTGGGGTAAATAATACATTATATGTTAATAAAAAAATTTAAAAAAAATAAAAATAAAATACATAAAATAAAATCTTAAAAAAATGTGTGGGAGCAATTAGACACCCATAGGTGAACAAATGAAGATAAAACTAAATCTTACATCTTATACAAATATTAATTTATAATATATCACATGTCTAAATTTAAAATGTAAAACTAAAAACTTTTAGAAGAATCATAGGAGAAAAATCTCTGGGACCTAGGGCTAAGCAAAGAATTCTTAGACTTTATACCAAAACTTGATCCATAAAAAGAAAAATTAATAAAGTGGACCTCATCAAACTTAAAGAATTTTTTTCTCTGAAAGACCCTATGAAGAGGCCCAAAAGACAGGCTATAGACAGGGAGAAAGTATGGACAATGGACAAGAATATAGACTATGTAAAGAACTCTCAAAACTCAGCAATAAAAAATAAACAATCAAATCAGCAAATGTACAAAATACATGTATGTACATTTCACTTATGAAGAAATATAGATAGAAAAATAATTAGATAAAGGTATGTTTAACAACACTAGCCATCAGAAAAATGCAAATTACAATCACAAGGTAATACTACCACACATTAGAATCACTAAAATAAAAAAATATCAACAACATCATTTGCTGATAAGAATTCAAAGAGATTAGGGGTGCCTGGGTGGCTCAGTGGGTTAAAGCCTCTGCCTTCGGCTCGGGTCATGATCTCGGGGTCCTGGGATCGGGCCCCATATCAGGCTCTCTGCTCGGCAGGGAGCTTGCTTCCCCCCTCTCTCTCTGCCTGCCTCTCTGCCTACTTGTGATCTCTCTCTTTGTGTCAAATAAATAAAGTCTTTAAAAAAAAAAAAGAATTCAAAGAGATTAGATCACCCACACATTATGGATAGGGTTGTAAAATAATGTAGCCAATGCTGTAAAAGTTTGGCAGTTTCTTATAAGCTAAACATGTAGTACCATACAACTAAAGACAAAATCTACATGAATGAATATAGCTGCCTTATTCATATTAATCAAAACCTTGAATCTGTCCAGATATCCTTTAACAACGCAGTGATTAAGCAAACTCTACTACATGCATAGGGTGGACCATTATTTGTTAATCAAAAGGAACAAACTATTCATATGTGCAACCATTTGGATTGATCTCAAGAATATTAAGGGTAGCAATACAAGGCAACATCAAAAGCTTACACATTATATAGTGATAGATAACAGACTAGTGGTTGCCAGGAAAGAGGTATAGTGTACTGGATAGTGCAATGATAAATAGGAAATATAATAGGAAATTCCTGCGGTAATGGAAAGTGTTTATACTTTCTGGTGATGATAGTTACACAAAGTTGTACATGGAATCAAACTACATAGAACTATGTTCACTCACACACACACACACACATACAAGTGCATATAAAAACTAGTGAAAACTGAATAAGATCTGTATTCTAAATAATAGTATTGTATCAGTGCCTGGCTTTCATATTAGTACCTTTACACAAGATATCACTGTTAGGAGAAGCTGAGTGAAGTGTTCAAACAACTCTTTTTTGCAAAGAAAAAAATATTTTTGCAACCTCCTGTGAATCTACAATCATTTCAATAAATATTTTTAGAAATTAACAAAATCAATAACTGTCCTCCAAGATTATCAAGACAAAAATAGAACAAGTACAAATATCTACTTAGGAGTAAGAAAATTATATTACTACAGATATTAAAGATAATTTTCAAAGTTCTTACAGGATATTACAAACAACTTTTAAGTCAATAAATTTGAAAATGCTCTGGAGAATATCCTACAAAATCTCAACTCATCAAAACAGACACGAGAAACAAAAATCGTGGGGCACATGGGTGGCTCAGTGGGTTAAAGCCTCTCTACCTTCGGCTCAGGTCATGATTTCAGGGTCCTGGGATTGAGCCCCACATCAGGTTGTCTGCTCAGCAGGGAGCTTGCTTCCGCTTCTCTCTCTGCCTACTTGTGATCTCTCTCTCTCTCTCTCTCTGCCAAATAAATAAATAATATTTTAAAAAAATCCTAATGATGTCTATATCCATTAAGGAAAATGAATATGTACCTAAAAACATACCCACATAGGAAACCATAAGGTTCAATGGCTTCAAAAGTGAATTCTTTTCTCAGAGAATAGAAAAAGAGAGAAAAAGTACTTCCCAAGAAATTTTATGAAAGCAGAAGACTCTGCATGCCAACACTTGACCAGCACATCATGAAAAAGGAAAATAACAAACTAATGCTTCTCAGGAATTCATATGCAAAAGTCCTAAGCAATATATTTGTGGATCAAATGAAATACAAAAAGGAACTATTATTGATATGCCGCTCTTAAGAGACTCATTTTAGACCCATAAATACCTCTAGATTGAAAGTTAGGGGTGGAGAACAATTTACAGTGCTAATGGACATCAATAGAAAGCTAGAGTAACCATCCTTATATCAGAAAAACTAGATTTTAAACCAAACACTGTAATAAGAGATGAAGAAGGAAACTATATCAGAATAAAGGGGGTCCATCAAACAAGAATATACAACACTTGTAAATATTTGTGCCCCTAACTTGGAAGCAACCAAATATATAAATCAATAAGAAAATTAAAGAAACTCCTTGATAATAATACAATAATAGTAAGGGCCTTTAACACCCCACTTACAGAAATGGACAGATCATCTAAGCAGAAGATCAACAAGGAAATAAGGACTTTGAATGACACACTGGACCAGATGGACTTCACAGATATATATTCAGAGTATTTAATCCTAAAGCAGCAGAATCTACATTCTTTTAAAGTGCACATGGAACATCCTTCAGAATAGATCACCTACTGGGTCACAAAACAGGTCCCACTGGTACAAAAAGATTAAGATAATACCATGCATATTTTCAGACCACAATGCTATGAAACTTGAAGTCAACAACAAAGAAAAAATTTGGAAGGACCATAAATACATGGAGGTTAAAGAACATTGTAGTAAAGAATAAATGGGTTAACCACGAAACTTAAAAAAATTTTAAAAATACATAGAAGCAAATGAAAATGAAAACAAAACAGTTCTAAACCTTTGAGATGCAGCAAAGGCGATCCTAAGAGGGAAGTATAGAGCAATATAGGCCTTCATCAAGAAGCAAGAAAAGTCTCAAATACAATCTAAACTTACACCTAAAAGATCTGAAAATAGCAAAAAAACAGCCTAAATCCTGCCGGAGAAGAGAAATAATCAAGATTGAAGCAGATATAAATGATGCCGAATTTTTTTTTTTTTAAAAAAAGAGAGAGAGAAAAATAAACAAAACTAGGAGCTGGTTCTTTGAAAGAATTGACAAAGTTGATAAGCACATAGCCAGACTCATCAAAAAGTAAAAAGACCCAAATAAATAAAATCATAAATGAAATAAGAGAGATCACAACCAACACCAAAGAAATACAAACAATTATAAAAGAATATTATAAGCAATTATAAGACAACAAATTAGGCAATCTGGAAGAAATGGATGCATTCCTAGAAACATACAAACTACCAAAACTGAAACAGAAAGAAATAGAAAACCTGAACAGATCCATACCAGCAAAGAAATGGAATCAGTATTAAAAAATCTCCCCATAAACAAGACTCCAGGGCTGGATAGATTCACAGGGGAATTCTACCAAATATTTAAAGCAGATTTAATATCTATTCTTCTGAAACTCTTTGAAAAAATTAAAATGGAAGGAAAACATCCAAACTCATTCTATGAGGCCAGCATTACCTTAATCCCCAAACCAAAGATCCCACTAAAAAGGAGAATTATAGACCAATACTCTTGATGAACATGGATACAAAAATTTCAAGATACTAGCTAAGACAATCCAGAAACATTATTCACCATGACCAAGTGGGATTTATTCCTGGGCTGCAAGACTAGTTCAATATCTTCAAATCAATCAATGAGATACACCACATTGATAAAGAAAGGATAGGAACCATATGATTCTTTCAATAGATCCAGAAAAAGCATTTGACAAAATACAGCATCCTCTCTTGATAAAAATCTCCCACAGTGTAGGGATAGAGGGAACATATTATATCACAAAATCCATATATAAAAAAAACCCACAGCTAATATCATACTCAACAAGGGAAAACTGAATCTTGTTCCTCAATGTCAGGAACATGACAAGGATATCAACTCTCATCACTGTTCAACATACTGCTGGAAGTCCTAGCCTCAACAATCAGAAAACAAGAAGAAATAAAAGGCATTCAAATAGGCAAAGAAGAAATCAAACTCTCACTCTTCACAGATGACATGATACTTTATGTAGAAAATCCAAAAGGCTTCACCCAGAAATTCCTATAACTAATACAGAAACTCAGCAGTAACAGGATATGAAATCATTGCACAGAATTCTGCTATATTTCTATACCTTAACAATGAAACAGAAGAAAGAAAAATTGAGTAATCTATATCATTTATAATCGCACCAAAAACTCTAAGATACCTAGGGATAAACCTAACCAAAAAGGTAAATGATGTGGGGGCGACTGGGTGGCTCAGTTGGTTAAGCTGCTGCCTTCCGCTCAGGTCATGATCTCAGAGTCCTGGGATGGAGCCCCGCATCAGGCTCTCTGCTCGGCAGGGAGCCTGCTTCCTCCTCTCTCTCTACCTGCCTCTCTGTCCACTTGTGATCTCTTTCTCTGTATCAAATAAGTAAACAAAATCTTTAAAAAAAAAAAAGGTAAATGATGTGTACTCTGAAAACTATAGCACACTTGTGAAATAAATTGAGGAAGACTCAAAGAAATGGAAAAACATGGATTAGATTTATTTTTTATTTGTTTGTTTGTTTATTTATTCTGATGGATTGGGAGAACAAATACTTAAAATGTCTATTCTACCCAAAGCAGTTTACATATTCAATACAATTCCTATCAAAATACCACCAGCATTTTTCAGAGCTGAAACAATAATCCTAAAATTTGTATGGAACCAGAAAAGATCCCAAATAGTTCAAGTAATGTTGGGGACATCACAATGCCTGATTTCAAGCTGTATTACAAATCTGTAGTCACCAAGATAATATTGTACTGGCACAAAAACAGACACGTAAATCAATGGAACAGAATAAAGAACCCAAAAAGGACCCTCAACTCTATGGTAAACTAATCTTCAACAAAGTAGGAAAGAATATCCAATGGAAAAAGGACAGTCTTTGGGAAAATTGGACACCACATGTAGTAGAATGAAACTGGACCATTTTCTTACACCATACACAAAGATAAACTCAAAATGGATGAAAGACCTAAATGTGAGAGAAATCCATCAAAATCCTAGAGGAGAACACAGGCAACAACTTCAGCCTAAGGCTCAGCAGCAACTTCTTGCTAGACACATCTCCAAAGGCAAGGAAAACAAAAGCAAACATGAACTATTAGAACTTCATCAAGATAAAAAGCTTTTGCACAACAAAGGAAACTGTCAATGAAACCAAAAGACAACCTACGGAATGGGAGAAGATATTTGCAAATGACATATCAGATAAAAGGCTAGTATCCAAGATCTATAAAGAACTTATCAAGTTCAACACCCCAAAATCAAATCATCCAGTCAATAAATGGACAGAAGACATGAACAGACAGACATTTCTCCAAAAAGACATACAAATGGCTAACAGACACATGAAAAAATGCTCAGTATCACTTGGCATCAAGGAAATATAAATCAAAACCACAATGAGATACCACCTCATACCAGCCAGAATAGCTAAAATTAGCAACTTGGGAAATGACAGATGTTGGCAAGAATGGCAAGAAAGGGCAACCTTCTTACACTGTTAGTGGGAATACAAACAGATAGAGCCACTCTAGAAAACAGTATGAAGTTAAAAATAGAACTGCCCTATGACCCAGCAATTGAATTATTAGGTATTTATCCAAAGGATACAAACAGTGATTTGAAGGAGCACATGCACCCCATTGTTTATAGCAATAATGTCCACAATAGCCAAACTATGGAAAGAGCATAGATGTCCATAGCCACATGAATGGATAAAGCAGATGTGGTATATAGGGGCACCTGCACAAAAGCAGTTGGTTAAACATCTGCCTTTGGCTCGGGTCATGAACCCAGGGTCCTGGGCACCCTACTCAGTGGGGAGTCCACTTGTCTTTCTGCCCTTCCCCCCAACTTGTGCACACTCTCTCTCTCTCAAATAAATAAATAAAATCTTAAAGAAGTGTGTGTACACATACACACACAATGGAATATTAGCCATCAAACAATGAAATCTCACCATTTGCAATGACAAGGATGGAACTAGAGGGTATGATGCTATGCACAATAAGTCAGTCAGAAGAAGACAAATACCATATGATTTCATTCATATGTAGAATTTAAGGGGAAAAACAGATGAATACACAGGGGAAAGGAAGGAAAAATAAAACAAGACAAAAACATAAGGGAAGGCAAACCATAAGTGACTCTTAACTATAGGAAACAAACTGAGGGTTCCTGAAGGGGAGGTCAGTGGGGGGATGGTGTGATTTGGTGAGGGGCATTGAGGAGGGCACTTGATGTAATGAGCGCTGGATGTAATATACAACTATGAATCACTAAATTCTACCCTTGAAAGTAATAGTACACTATATGCTAGCTGAATTGAATTTATATATATATAAATATACATATATTTTTATATATAAAATATATATATTTTTAAGGAACTACTACAACCAATTTCATTCTAGGAATAAAAAAATATAAACCCTGAATGTTGGTTCAACATTCAAAAATCAATCAGTGTGATTAATTACATTAACAAATAAAAGAAAATAATTATACAATATCTCAAAAATGAAGTAAAAGACAATAAAATTCATTCTTTTTTATAAAAAAGTCTTTAAACAATCAATGAAGTAAACATAATTAATCTGATATAAGGTTTCTACAGAAACCCTACACAGAAATAATACTCCTTTGTGAAGTGTCAAAAATTTCCATCTAATATAAGGAATTAGTCAAGTATGCTTGCTATTGAACACTATACTGGAAATTCAAGTTAGTAAGCTTAAGGCAAGAAATATAAAATTATAAGAATTTGAAAGAAGATAAAACTGTCATTATTTGCTGATGACATAATTATATATATAAAAAATCTTAAAAATCTAAAATAATAAGTGCAGAAGTAAATTTAGCATAATAGTTGGATATGATTTAAATATATAAAATCCACTGTATTTTTCTATGCCAGAAAAATGAAGGTACACAATAAAATGCTTAGAATGGCACCATAAAAATGCCTTAAAAATATAAAATACATGCACATAAATCCAACAAAATATGTGTAATATATATATATATATAGTGAAAATTAGAAAATATTCTCAGAAATTTAAAAAGGCTATATTAGTAGCGTTTGACTAGAGAAATAGAACAGAATCTATTTGACCTATTATAAGAAATTGTCCTAGCAATCATGACTAAGCAAGTCCAAAATAGAGAAAGCAATTGGGAAAGGAATTTCATGAACAGGATTAAAGCTTTCATACACAGTTGAAATTTTTTCTTTCTTTTAACAAAATCTCAGCTATGCTTTAAAACCTTACAAAACAGTCAATAAAACTCATTCAGATTACCCAGAATAATCTTCCTTACTGTCAACCGATTAGAGTTTTAGTTACATTTACAAAACTATTTCACAGCAACAACTAGATTAGTGTTTGATTCAATAACTGAAGTTTATAGGCTAGCCATGTTAGCACATCAATCAAGTTAACACAAAGGACCAAATAAATAAAGCACCATGTATGGATTGGAACATTCTACATTGTACAAATATCAATTTTCCTCAAATATAGATCCAAATAAATCTTAATCAATATCTTCTCAGAATCTGGAAATTTATGAGTTGATTCTAAAATTTATATGGAACCTAAAATGAAAATTCTAACTAAAACAATCTTGGGGGGGGGGAAATCAGAGGATTAAAACTACCAGATAGCCAGATTTACAGTAAAACTTCAATTAATAATACAGTATGTTATAGATAAATAGAACAATGGAACAGAATGAAAAGTCAAAGACTGACTGACGCATGGAAAATTGACTACACTGGCAACAAACAACACTGGAAAAATGTGTGTGGGGGGGTGGGTGGGTGCATGTGTGTTTCAGTGAACTGTGATAGGTCACTTGGAGATATATACCTTTATTTCACACTATACAAAGATATAAGTCTAAATGTAAATAATAATAATACTTCTAGAATATAACAAGGGAAAATAGCTTCATGACTTTGTCGTAAGCAAAGAGTTTCTAAATAAGACTCAAAAGTATTAACTATAATGGAAAAGACTGATAAAACTAAATTAAAGATAGGAAGTTTGAGTCATCAAAAGAAACCATTAAGAGAGTTGAAAGGTCAAAATAGGTCAAGGTATTTGCAACACATATAACCAAAAAGAGTTTATGTAAAGAATATGTGAAGAATTCCTAAACATTAGAAAAGACAGGTAAACTACCCCAAAAGTTAGTAAACTTTGACATTTCCCTAAGGAAAATACTAAAACATTTTAACTTACATGAAAAGTCCCCAATGTTATTAATTCTCAAGGAAAAGAAAACTAAGGCCATTGTGAGATACCAATAAACAGCTATTAGAAAGGCTAATTTTTTTTTAAAAGAAAGGAAAAAGAAAGACTGATATTATAAAGTGTTAGCAAGTATGTAAAGCAATCAGAACTCTTTTTTTTAAATTGTTTTTAACTTTAATTCCAGTAGAGTTAACATGCAGTGTTATATTAGTTTCAAGTGTACAATACAGTGATTCAACAATTCTATGCATTACTCAGTGTTCATTATGAGCTCATGGATTCTTAATCCCTTTCATCTATTTCACTCATCTGCCACCCACCTCTAGTAACTATCAATTTTCCATTTCCTTGATGGTGAGTTATTGAGCATATTTTATGTGTTTTTTTGGCCATCCATATGCCTTCTTTGGGGAAATTGCCTGTTCATGTCTTCTGCCCATTTTTAATTGAAATTTTTTTTGATGTTTAGTTGAATAAGTTCTCTATATATTTTGTTTATGAATCTATTATTGGTTATGTCATTTGCAAATATCTTCTCCCATTCCATATGTTGCCTTTTGGTTTTGTTGATTGTTTTCTTTACTAAGCAGAAGTTTTCTTTTTATTATTTTTATTAACATATAATGTATTAGTTGCCCCAGGGTACATGTCTGTGAGTCATCAGGCTTACACATTTCACAGCACTTATCATAGCACATAGAAGCTTTTTATTTTAATATAGGTTTTTATCTATGATCTTTTACTATTTATTTATTTATTTATATTTTTAAATTAACATATAACGTATTATTTGAAATACTATTAATTAATATTATTGATTATTGATTAATAATATTAATTAATTAAATATTGTGTTATTTGGAATAATGTATTATTATATAATTATATATTATGTAATAATTGTGTATAATTATGTATTATAATTATGTATAATAATTATTATGTATAATATTATGTATTATGTGAACGCATATGTATGTATGTGTAATATTATATATTATTATACATATTTATAATATACATAATACATATATTATACATACATATACATAATTATGTATAATAATATTACATAATTATTTTATTAACATATAATGTATTAGTTGCCCCAGGCTACATATCTGTGAATCATCAGGCTTACACATTTCACCGCACTTAATATAGCACATACCTCGATGTCCATAACCTAGCCACCTATCACTACCCTCCTTACCACACAGCATCCCTCAGCTTGGAAAACTGGCAATATCTATTAAAGTTGAATAAACATATACTCTATTCCTAGGTACATACTCACTGAAATGCAAATGAATACTGAAAGACATGTCAAGCACCATCATAGGAGCATTATTCTCAAAAGATCCAAATTTAGGCATTTGGGAAATTTCCCAAATGATCATTAAATACAGAATGAATACATAAACCATTAACCATTAACTATTATAAATATGAATGAATTACAATTATTTTGACATATTCTATCAATATGATGTCGAAAGAAAGAGGACAGAGACAAGTACAACTTTTTTCATTTGTACAAAGTACATAAAAGTTAAAATTAATCCACCTTTTTTAAAATAAGGATAGCTGTTACTTGAGTTAAGGAAAGAGGTTGAGATCAGAATGGTTGATAAGAAAGGGTATCTGAGGTGTTAGAAATGTCTATTTCTTGGCCAGAATATCTCTGGATTTACTTTTATTTAATTGAAAATTATATTGAAATAATTATGAATGCATATGTATTTGTAAGAAATAATACAGAAAAATCCCATGTTCCCCTTTCCCAGTTTCCCCTAATTTGCCATCTTGCAAAGCCATACTATAATATAACAAGTTGAATACTGACATTTATGCAATCTCTCAATTCAAATTTTCCTGCTGTAATTATGCTGTTTCTGCATGTGTGTCTTCTGTTGTGTTGCATTTTTAACACACACACACACACATTCTATTTTAATATATTAAAGGGCTTGTATATCTACCACCTCAGTCTAGATACAGAGGAGCTTTATCATTGCAGGTTCCTTCATTTTCCCTTTCACATACACAGATAGTTCCTTCCCCCCAACACATCCCTAGCCCCTGGCAACCACTAATCTGTTCTCTATTTCTACAATTAAGTCATTTAAAATTTTACATAAGTAAGATCACACAACATTTAACCTTTTGGAATTGGCTTTTATTTGTTTGTTTGTTGGCTCAGCATGATTCCTTTGAGAAATATACATTTATTATGTATATCAATAGTTTTTCTTCTTAAGTACAGTTTAACCATTCTACCTGTTGAGGGACATCTAGATTGTTTCCAATCCTTGCTATTGAAAACAGCTGCTCTTAACATGCATGAACAAAATACATAAACACGGTTTTTACTTTAAAAATATTTTACCCTTTTTTTCTACTATCTGAGTTTTCAAATGAGATATGTACTTTTATTAAAACTCATGTTGTTGGAAGAATAAAAATTGTTAAAATGTCCATACTGCCCAGAGCAATCTATACTTTCAATGCCATCCCAAACAAAATTCTACCAGTTTTTTTTTTTTCAAAGAGCCAGAATAAACAATCCTAACATTTGTATGGAACCAGAGAAGTCCCCGAATTGCTAAGGAAATGCTGAAAAAGAAAAACAAAGCTGGGGGTATCACATTGCCTGGTTTCAAACTTTACTACAAAGCTGTGATCAGCAAGACAGCATGGTACTGGCACAAAAACAGACACATAGACCAGTGGAACAGAATAGAGAGCCCAGAGATGGACCCACAACTCTATGGTCAAATCATCTTTGACAAAACAGGCAAAAATATCCAGTGGAAAAAAGTCACTTCAACAAATGGTGCTGGGAAAACTGGACAGCTATATGTAGAAGAATGAAACTTAACCATCCTCTTACACATTACACAAAGATAAACTCGAAATGGATAAAAACCTCAATGTGAGGCAGGAACCTATCAAAACCCCAGAGGAGAACATAGGCAGGAAACTCTTTGACACCAGCCACAGCAACTTCTTTCAGGACATGTCTCCAAAGGCAAAGGAAACAAAAGCAAAAGTAAACTTCTGGGACTTCATCAAGATAAAAAGCTTCTTTACAGCGAAGGAAACAGTCAACAAAAGAAACAGGCAACCCACAGAATGGGAGAAGATATTCGCAAATGACACTACAGACAAAGGGCTGATATCTAAGATCTATAAAGAACTCCTCAAACTCAACACTCAAAGAACAGATAATCACATCAAAAAATGGGCAGAAGACATGAACAGACACTTCTCCAAAGAACCTATACAAATGGCTAACAGACACCTGAAAAAATGTTGATCATCTTTAGCCATCAGAGAGATTCCAATCAAAACCACACTGAGATACCACCTTACACCAGTTAGAATGGCCAAATTCAACAAGACAGTAAACAGCAAATGTTGGAAAGGATGGGGAGAAAGGGGAACCCTCCTCCACTGTTGGTGGGAATGAAAGTCAGTGCAGCCACTTTGGAAAACAGTGTGGAGATTCCTCAAGAAATTAAAAATAGAGCTACCCTATGACCCTGCAATTGCACTACTGGGTATTTACCCCAAAAAAGCAGATGCAGTACAATGAAGAGCCATATGTACCCCAATGTTCATAGCAGCAATGGCCACAATTGCCAAATTGTGGAAAGAACCAAAATGCCCTTCAACAGATGAGTGGATAAGGAAGATGTGGTACATCTATACAATGGAATATTATGCCTCCATCCGAAAGGATGAATATCCAACTTTTGTATCAACATGGACAGGACTAGAAGAGATTATGCGGAGTGAAAAAAGTCAAGTGGGGAGAGTCAATTATCTTATGGTCTCACTTACGTGTGGAGGATAAGGAAAATCAGGGAGGGCATTGTGACAAGGAAGGGAAGGGTGAATGGGGGGAAATCGGAGTGGGCGATGAACCAGGAGAGACTGTGGACTCTGAACAACAAACTGATCATTTTGGAGGGGAGAGGGTGGGGGGTTGTGCGAGCCTGGTGTTGGGTATTGAGAAGGGCACATATTGCATGGAGCACTGGGTGTGGTGCATGAACAATCCATCTTGTGTCAATGAAAAAAATAAAATAAACATATTTAGGAAAAAAACAAAAAACAAAAAGTCATGTTTTGAATGCAATCTATTCCCTCTCTGGCTGCTTCTAAGATTTTTCTTTGCCTTTAAACTTTTGAAATTTAATTATGTCTGTTGCATGGATTTTCTTGAGTTTATCCAACTTTGCTCATCTTCTTAAATATCTAGGTTTGTGTCTTTCATTAAATTTGGGAAGTTTTGGTAATTATAACTTTGAATACTTCTTTATCTTCACTCTTCTCTCTTCCTTCTGGGACTTTGCATCCTTTGTCATGACACCAAGAATGGGAAGAACAGGTCTGTTGTCATTATTAGTACTATTACTGGCATTATTATTTTTTTCACATGTCTCTGAGGCTCTGTTTTTCTACATGTTATTCAGTTTAAGTTCTGTTGATGGGTGCTCAGACTCATTGATCTACATTCTGTCATTTCCCTGACAGAAGCCCAGACAGCAAGTTTTGTTTTGCTTCTTTTATTTTGTTTCTTTAATTAATTTTCCCAGCTTTATTGAGGTATAACTGACAAATAAAATTGTATATATTTAAAGTATACAACTGACTATTTCAATTTCATTATTTTTTCATAGCTTCTATTTCTTCATTGAGATTTTCATTTGTTTCAGAGAATATTTCTTGAAGTCCTTTTGTTATAGCTGCTTTAAAATCTTAGGTAAGTCTAACATCTGTTTTATACAATTATTTGTTGACATTAGTTGATTGCCTTTTCTCATTCAAATTTTGACTTTCCTTTATGTTTTTAGAGCAGGTGGCTTTATATAATAGCCTGGAAATGTTTACTATTGTGTAGTAGATTCTGGATTCAATTTAAATCATCTAGTTTAGCAGGTTATTACCCTATTTGGGTTTAGTACACAAATCTTCATTGTGTTCAATGAAGAAGATTCATTTGACTATCTTCCAATGAAAATTTAATTATCAGAACTTTAGGATGTTATTTTGGTCTGCCTATTTTAAAAAGGATCATTGGGGTACCCACTGTGCACCCTCACAGGGCAAAAGGATTTCTACAGGATAACTACTTGATGTCTCTTGATGGGAGAATGGCATCTGAGGCCAAGGGGACAGAGATTTCCCTGACTGGGTGCTTTTTGTAGTGGGTTCTCCACTGGGAAATGGGAGATCACCTTCTGGCCTAGGTACTTCATGTAGCAGAATCCCTCTTACCACTGCTGCTTAGCTGCCCTGGTGTCTCTGGGCAGTCAGTTAATGTCATTTCTGATATGCTAACATCTAGTTAGGATAGCCACCATTAATTAAAGAAGAAACTTGCATGTTAAACACCAGATACCTCTGCACAAGCACAGTGTATTAACTACATCAGAACAAATGTATCTATGCCTGTAGTTGGTGTATTTTCCATTCATCTTCCTGAGAGTGGAACCTTGAAGCTAGGAGGACAAAGTCTGCCCTCCAGCAGTGCTTGAGTACATCTCGTTTTACCACTAAAACTGCAAGACTCAGTGGCAAACTGCTAAATTTGTGAATATTCCACCCCTCTTTGATTTACATTTTTCTGAGTTGTGAGAGCTTCATCTCTAATTGAAACTTTACAAAATATCATTCTTTAAGTAATCAAAGGAAAGAAAATACTCCCTTAGTCCTCATATCTTATAACATACTAATATCAGCAGATACTGACCACTTACTCTGTGCCAAGGACACAACTCTATACCCTAAATCCCTAAATCTCCCAACTCTTGTTCTAAGGTGTCTGTTGTAGGGCTCAGAAAAAGAAATGACAAAGAAAGAAAGAAAAAGAAAAAAGAAAGAAAGAAAGAAAGAAAGAAAGAAAGAAAGAAAGAAAGAAAGAAAGAAAGAAGAAAAAGAAATGACAACAGCCCAAGTGATCAACTGGCCTTTATGGCAGGGCCTGGATTTCAGCTGGATGCCAGCTCCAGCCTCTATCTTTGGACCCAACTATTTGTTTCCCCCATTGTATTTGGAGAAACAAGCACACTCACCTTAACAAGTTATATAAAATTGTAAACTAGAATCTGTCAGTCAAGGGTTCAGAAAGGAGTTGTGGTTTGATTTTTGAAATACTTGTATTCAAAATGTACTCACATGTATATAGACCCGATTTAGATACTATGTGTAATGTGAACATGTATATATAATTAAAACTTTTTATAAAGTATTAAGTTGTCATAAAATGCTTTCAGTAGTGACTATACCAAATTGATTCTCACAGAGAAATATCTAAGCAAAAGTTACCCAGCCTGCCTTAATAATCATGTGCCCTTGGGTAAGCCATTTGTTATCACTGTGCTTGGATTTCCTCCCCTATAAAGAGAAACATTAATACGTGGCTTGTCAACTTTGCTAAGTGTAAGTGAGAAATCAAATTTTCTAATGTAGCTGCAATCTCTTAATAAACTATTAAATAATCCACCGTGGTGATTTTCCATTGCCATTTTTATACAAGCATGTCCAACATCATTGTGTTTTTCTCCTGCATGTGCTTGCCTAATTTTCTAAGGAGGAAAAGGAGAGACTGACAATTAGAGTTCTGAATAACAGATTGCTATCTCATCTGAGGTTGGGGGCAAGATGGCGGAGAAGTAAGAGATCCTGCAGCAACCGGTCCCCAAAAGTGAGCTGGAAATCTACCAGAACACGCTGAACACCCATGAAATCACCCTGAGGAGAAAGATTTCTCACTCCGGGATCTCTCCAAGAGCAGAAGACAGCAGGGGAGAGGTAAAAGCAAAGTGGGAACACTGGAACTGATATCGGAGGATAAACAAAAGGGGGAGGGAGCCACCAGAAGCTAACCAAGGAAAGTAATACCCCAAAGGAAAGTGCCCGGTGGCGGGGGACCAGCATAAACATAGAGTCCATTAAAAACACTTAAAAAGGGCAGAAGGTTCTGAGAAGTAACTAGTGGAAGGGGGTGGTCGCGGGCACCGGCGCTTGGACCCACTCTCCCCGGAAGGAGCGCCCCTAAGTGAGACGGGTGGGGGGATCCAGTCCGTGATTCCTGAACCTGCAGCTTTCCGCTCTCTGCAACATCCTGTGAACCAGGCGCACACCTGCAAGAGTCTTTAGAGAGTCTCCGGTGGTCCACAGGCTGCAGCTTTTCCCAGTGTGTGCCCGCCACCGCGACACTCGCGGCCCTCTGCAGAGCCTGAGCGATCCCCGCCAGCCACGGAGAGAACGCAGGCAAGTGGCCTAACCTCCGGGGCGCCCCTTGCGGAGCTGCAGAAAGGTGGCTGGGGTCACGACTTTCCCGGCCCGCCGCAGGCCTCCCAGTCCGCGCTTTGGAGCCGCAGAAAGGCGGCTGGGGTCGCATGCCACCTCGGACAGGCTGCGCTGTGAGCAGAAATTTCATGGAGGGGAGTGTGTGTTCTGAACCATACAGAGGGGAGCAGAGACTCGGGCTTCCTACAACTCGGAGGTCGGAGTGCTTCTGGGCAGATTCATTGCTTGGACTCCCTGAAAAGGTGAAAAGGCTACAAAAGACCAAAAACCTTCAGAGAGTGAGAGACTGAGAAACCGGTATCCACAGAGCTCAGCACCTTGACTGGGGGGCAGGGTGACTCAATCCAAGCAAGACTGACTGGAAAACAACGTGGCCAGAAGACCCCCAGAAGACCCGCCAAAGAACAAAAGGACTATAACCACAGGGTCCCCATAAAATTTTAAATCCCCAACGCCAGGGGTAATCAATATATTAAGCTCCTGGTAATACCCTCAAACCTGTATATTTCATAGATACAAGTTTGTTTTTGTTTTTGTTTTCTCTTTCTTATTCTCTCTCTTTTTTTAATTTTATTTTAGTATTCACTTGCTTTCACATTTTTTTTCTTTTATCTTTTTTTTTAACGACTTAACATTACAACGAGAGGTTTAATACAACTATAAACCCAGGAGGACCTGAAAGAACCTTCCTCGCCTGCGAGGAGTTATAACCAGCCTCCCATCTTATCCCTCTGTCAGTATTTCTACATATCTGCTTTTGTTCTGGTATTACATAAATCTTATTCTTGGGGTTCATTCTGCTAGGTTCTTCTACTTCTTATCATTTATTCGTGTTGGTCTATATGTTTGTTCGTGCTTGTTTGCATACCTTATAAACCTTAGTTTTGTGGCCCATTCTGGCTGGGATTTCCTCTTTTTCTCCTTCGCTATCTTTTTTTTTTTATCCTTATTCTTTCTTTTTGGTGGTAAATCCCAATTGCTCCAAAAACCTCCGGAGTACACCCTGCCTGGATCGGGGGCAGTATATCCAGCTACACATCCTCTCATCTATTTCTCATCAAAATGACTAGGAGGAGGAACACCCAACAGAAGAAAAACCCGGAGACTACACCCTCTCCTTCAGAACTATTGGACATGGACATCAACAGTATGTCAGAAAGGG
>CM052810.1:73989281-74054189 GCA_028533885.1 Nasua narica | reverse complement strand
GAAATCAGAGGGGGTGTTGAACCAGGAGAGACTGTGGACTCTGAGCAACAAACTGAGGGTTTTGGAGGGGAGGGGGTGGGGGGGGTTAGCCTGGTGGTGGGTATCGAGAGGGGCACGTACTGCATGGAGCACTGGGTGTGGTGCATGAACAATCAATCTTGTAACACTGAAAAATTAAAATAAATTTGGGAAAAAAAAAAAAAGAACCTAGATGTCCATCAACAGATGAATGGATAAAGAAGAGTGATATATATATTAAACGAATACTATGCAGCCATCAAGAGAAACGAAATCTTGCCATTTGCAACGACGTGGATGGAACTAGAGGGTATTAGGCTAAGTGAAATAAGTCAGTCAGAGCAAGACAATTATCACATGTTCGCTCCGATATGAAGAATTTGAGAGGCAGGTCAGGGGTTATGGGGGGGCTGGGGAAGAGAAATGAAACAAGATGGGATGCGGAAGGAGACAAACCATAAGAGACTCCTAAACTCAGGAAACAAACTAAGGGTTCCTGGGAGGTGGGGGGGTAGGGATATGGACATTGGGGAGGGTATGTGCTATGGCAAATGGCAAATGCTGTGAAATGTGTAAGCCTGATGATTCACAGACATGTACCCTGGGGTAAATAATACATTATATATCAATAAAAAAATTAAAAAAAGAAAAGAGTAGTCCCTCTCCCCATCATTTCTTCAATTTCCCCTTTTCTAGAGGCAACTGATTTATATTCTTTTTAGTTTTTTTCTATTTCTTTTTGTTTTGGTATTTCTATGTCTTTAGATAAAATACTTTTATATCTGCCTCAGTTTCTCAGTTTCAGGCAGGATGCATTGAATTTTTCTTACATTAGATGAAGACTTACCTCTTTTACCACCTCCAACCTCCCCCCTCTAGAGTTCATACTACTATAATTATGCAAGTGCCCTTGCCAGCTAAGCAATGACCTATACACATGATCGCTTTCCAGCACACTCTTTTCCCATTTTCTTTGGAATAAATATTTTTCTGACTTTCTGTCTCGATTTTCTATGCATTTATCATAAATTAGGCCTCAAACTTCCTTGGAATGTTAAGACAATTTAATTATTTATCAATCTCCTCTTCATGAAACCTCCCCATAGCACTTTGGTCTGCTCTAGTCTGTGTTAGATGCCCTCCAGCCTGGTACACAGCTGCTGTTTCTGCAGTCTTCTGTCTCCTCACACGTGGGGTTCCTTCTCTATCCTGGTAACTTCTACTGTTTCCTGCATCCATATGTTCTTCTTACTCAGTTTTTTCCCTATCTGTGTGGAACATATCTTCCAGAAGCTCCCAGAGAAACAGTGCTTTGAGATCAATTTTTGAGACTGTGTTTATAGGAAAATGTAATTTATTTAAACTACCTTTCTGTCTGAGTTTTAGTTTGCTAGGTGTAGACTCGTTTCAGAATTTAAAAGACATTGATTTATTATCTTCTATCTTCTGGGAAGGCTGTTGAGAACCCAGAATACATTCTATTTCCTGATTCTCTGTAAATAACCTCGTTTTTATTCTGCCTAGAATCTTACAGAACCTTTCTTCATCCTCAGTGTTCTGATATTTCATAATTATGTGCTTTGTAAGTGTTTGATTTTATCCACTTTGCGCTTTTTCAAACTGAACATTTGTCTTCTTCAGCCTTGAATTATTTCTTTGATAATTTTCTCCCCTACATTATCTCCACACATTATCTCCACTCTCTTTTCCTAGAGTTCTTACTTTTTGTATTTTGTATGCTAGCTGTGTTGGGCTTGTTCTCTAAGTATCATGTCTTCATATTTTCTACTCTCCTTTGCCTCCATTATTTGGAGATTTCTTCAGCTTTATATTACGAATTTTCTGTTGTATTTTTATTTCTGCTATCTTATTTTTAGCTTCTAGGAGATATTTTTTCTTCTATGCATATTTACTTTTTATAGTATGTACATTTCCCCCCTAAATACAGTATTTTTTACACTGCTGAGAATGTTTATGATAGCTTGATGGTGGTGGTGTTTTTCTATATAAAAGTTTCTATTCGTTTAATAGAAATAATAGTTTCTATTTCCTTTAACATTTTTAAAAAATAAGCCTTTCTTGGTTTTGATCTTTAATTCTCATGTGAACCACATTCCTTAAAGCATCTGGTGATGTTTGGTTTTCTGACTATATTTAAAGCAAGACGCTGAGAGGTTGATCGAAGGCTCTGGAACATGCATGAGGTTCTTCATCTGTGAAGTTCATTGTGAAATATATAGTGGGCCTTTTCCTTGAAGAATTCTCTGACGTTAATATCTTTATCTTTTCTCTTGGGTTGATCAGATTCTCTAGAGAATATATTCTGGTCTCTAGCCTGGAGTGTAGACACCTGCCCACCAGAATTCTGGGAATTGTGGGGACCAAGTGCTGGCATGCAATGGGGTCTTAGTATTCTTTATGTGACTATCTTCTGAATCCATTTCAAAGCAGGAAAGGAGTGTGAACTAATTTAGCAAATCCAAGAAATCTGATTGCCAAACCAGAAGTGAGTAAAAACAAGAAATGACTCAGGATATACAAGCAAACCACTAAAAAGCTCTGAATTTTATGGCACCACGTGCCTCTAATTTGTTGGAGTGAAGGCAAGGCAGGAGGACTGACACACACAGCAGATTGAAGCAGCAGGTTCCGTCCACACCCTCTTTCCTGGTTCTCAGGTTCCCTCCACACCTTGGCAGAGGACCTCTTTTCTGGAATAAGAAAAATAGGGGGCAAAGTCTGTTCTCCTATCTGTGAAGAATGTCCCTGCCCTTGATGTCATGGCCTCTCTCCTTGGCCTCACTAAGCACCTCACTCCTTCCCCATCCTTGTGATGGGCAGTGCAGTGGCAGATATAAGCTCCCTGAGGTCAGCTCTGTGGCCGTGTCCCCAGTGACCAGCACAGAGCCTAACACTGGGTAGATTTTTACAGACAGTAGTTTTTTTCTGATAAATGGCTTACTGATATTGAAAATGTGTTGATGTTTAAACGCCTCTCCCGTGTGTTTTCTCTCTGAGCATCCTCTTACCCTTTTCTTAGAATCTGCAAGTTCTGGCATGTGTTCATTATAAAAAGTACTGAATATAGGCCCACCAGAGTCTCCTGTGGCAGAAATAAATAAATAAATAAAGCACAGTGTTTGCAATGTTTCTTAACATGAAAATATGAACATGTGTTTCCTCAGTTTTGGAGAAGAGGTCATGAGGGTCAATCCATACATGGACATTCAACACATTTGGGTTATACCAAAAGGAGAAGTCAAGATAAAAATATTGATATCTTTGCCATGTTGTCTAACATTATTCTATTGTTCTAAATAACGGGTGCTGGTGGTCTTTACTGGCCAATACAAATGCAATAAAAAGGCAAAGTAC
This sequence comes from Nasua narica, assembly GCA_028533885.1. NCBI lineage: Eukaryota > Metazoa > Chordata > Mammalia > Carnivora > Procyonidae > Nasua > Nasua narica. The sequence goes on along the minus strand of CM052810.1, from coordinate 74,050,796 downwards.
AATATTCAATTCATCTTTCATATTTATAACATTTAAGTTTCCTTAAAATGAGTGACATCAATATGAACCTCATTAAATAAAAAGTTGCCTAATAATTATAGTCCTTTTGCAAGATACATTAAAAGGCTATTTTTTTCCTTTTCTAATACTCAGCCTTAACCTTTTTAGATGCTACATTAACAACTCAAAGCCCATGGAGAAGAATATTAAAAATGCACTTGTGTTTTATAGAAAATCTTTTCTGTCTCTAATATTTCATTACATGAAGCTCATATATCTTTCTTTAGGAGAATTTATGTTTTATTATAGAAGAAATGGCTGTAACACATATCTAAAATCCCCAAAGTATAAAGAAAACAGTAAAAGATAGCCATTATTTTACTTCTCATGGGTAACCACTAGTAGCATTTTGATATTTTAGTTTTTTCTCAAATATGTAGTTTGTATTTTTCACATATAGAATGACTCTATAAAAACAACTTTATGCCCTGCTTTACTTTTTTAATCAACAATATACCAGTTTTTCTTATCTGAAAATGTATTAAGCATGATTTATATCATTGCTTACTTAATAATTCCTCATGTTGGATGTTTAGGTCACTTAAAAGTTCTCACTATTATAAATGATGTTCCCAGGGATATCTGCATACATCAACCTTTGGCTACATCTCTGATTTATTCCTGGGTATATTTTCCTGGAGGTGGAATTATTATTTCAAAGATGAGAAGAATTCATAGGGTTTTAATGCATGTTTTTGAATTGACTTCCAGGAAGATTGTACCAGTTTCTCCTGCAGTGTACAATATCACCAGAAAGGCAACTATAAAGCACTTTTATCTTCGTGCTGGTGACAAGCTCCCTCCCACCTGGAAGAGTCTACATCACAGTCAGGATATTTGCAATGTGTGTACTGTTGCCATACCAGCTTTTGAAGGGTTAATTTTTTTTTAAGATTTTATTTATTTATTTGAGATAGAGACAGTGAGAGAGAGCACGAGAGGGGAGAAGGTCAGAGGGAGAAGCAGACTCCCCATGGAGCTGGGAGCCCGATGTGGGACTCGATCCCAGGACTCCGGGATCATGACCTGAGCCGAAGGCAGTTGCGTAACCAACTGGGCCACCCAGGCGCCCTTGAAGGGTTAATTTAAAGCATTTTCTGTTAAAATACCTTGTGTTCCACACTTTACCATGTGTTTCTCCCCCTTCTTTGCCAAATAAACTAACTTCATGGTACACAGTCTGTGCTATGGGAGAGAGGGACTCTGAAATAACCTAAAGGATAGACACGGATCTTCTCCAAAAGGTCCTTCCCTCTGCCCCTCCATCCATCCAACATCTCAGGGTGGGTATTCCACTGGGAACTGTGAATGATGAAAACAAAAATCCGTCCCTAACAAGCTCTCACTCTATAAGGGGAGACAGCCATCTAATTTGTTGCTTTGCCATTTTCTACTATATGAATAGATCATGAATTTTTATTGCCCTGTGTTAGTATAATCCTCTTTCACTAAATAACTGGGGCAGGAAATGAACATTTTTTGAGGAGCTGAGCACCCAAGCTTGACATACTTATTCCACATCCTGACGACAACCACAAAAGGATGATATTATATTAGCAGATCTATTTCACGGAGGGGAAACCAAAGCTCAGAATGTGTCTTTGCCCACCACAAGTCTCCTGCTCCCTGCTCCTCTCTCTGTTGCATTTGGTGATCACCACAGCAAGGATATCCCATAAAGTTCAAGCAAGGCTAGGCTTCCCCCAGATTAATTCAGTTTCTTAAGATCAAATTAGTAACCACTTCTGAGGTACATTCCTTAGAAATGTGAGGGCTTCACATGTGGGCACCGTGGCTGATGTCTGTTTCCAAGGCAATGGGTCTGGGGAGTATTATACATCTGTGAGGTGTGTTCTATCTGTTTCAGGAGGAGAAATGTGAGAGTTTCCCATGAGTCAAGTAGGGGCTGCAGAAGGGTGCCAGACCTCAGAAGTTTTGAAAGTGCTTCCCCAACATGCCCCAAGCTGCTGCACAAAAGAAAACCCACAAGCCTGGACTACAGAGCCTTGTGGCGGGTGTTGAGGAGGGCACGTATTGCATGGAGCACTGGGTGTGGTGCACGAACAATGAATCTTGGAATACTGGAAAAACAAAATTAAATTAAAAAAAGAAAAAGCTGAGGAGGGTGGTCAGAAGAGAGTCAGAGGATGAGGGAATTGCAGTTCAGAGTTCCCAGCAAAGCAGTCTCCAGACACTATCAGTGGGCCACACTGAAGCAGTTGCATCAGCCCCATGACTCATGCCTTTGTCCTTGTCTTCCAAATCAGGGTGCTCCAAAGAAGGGAAAAGACCAAACCTGAGCAGAGAGCTGTGCTGTGGTTGCAGTGCTTTCTCTGCTAGAAGTACTACTCAGAAGAATATGGGATTGAGGAATTAACTCAAATTACACTTTTCTATCTCCATTTAATAGTTGAGAGATATGAAGCTCAGCAAGATCAAGAAATTTGCCTGAATCTCAAAATTCTAGCTAGTGGTATGCTTAGGATATTGATCCTACACGTTACATTATGTCTTAAGAAGAAAAATACTGTTCATTCTGTATTTATTCAATTTTTAATTTATTAAAGAATATTGATTAAGTACCAACTCTCTCAGGGATGGCATGGTCCTGGCAATAAGTCAACACATAAGATTAGCACACAAGCTCTATCCCCAAAGAGGTCTAGGACTAAATGGACACACTTGGTGTTAATATAGAGCATTAACTGGAATCCTCTAAGATAATAAATACTACACACTTTTTAGAATAAGGTTTTTTTTTAAGATTTTATTTATTTATTTAAGAGAGAGATAGCGAGAGATAGAGCATGAGAAGGGGAGAGAGGGAGAAGCAAGCTCCCAATTGAACAGGGAGCCTAATGTGGGGTTGGATCTCAGGACCCCTGGATGGTGACCTGAGCCGACAGCAGACACCCAACCAACTGAACCACCCAGTGCCCCTAGAATAAATTTTAATATTTTTACAAAATTATGTGTGATTTGATTCCAGGCAAATCACTATATGATAATGAAGAAATGCTCATGGTCAAACTAGTTGTTACTATTTCCCTCTGGTTTTACTTCCAGCCTTAAATATTATGTTGAGCCATATAAAGTTGCTAGCCAGATAGGTTAAAATGGTTAAATAGCAGCAATCCCTAATGCTTAAGCCTAAGTACTAATCCTGGAACATTCCTGAAGTGTCTCCTCCCAAGACTGAACAGAAATGTTGGGCCCACGGCTCTGCATTACATCCAAGGTTATGAGTGTGGAGTTCCCCAAAGTTTAACTGAATGAAAGGAAGGCCTGGGAGCTGTCTGGAAGTCTCACCATCTTCCATAACTTTTATTAAAAGAGAAGATTAATAACCACCCACACCCCCACATAAACCCTCAACCTTCAACCTTCACCCTTCACTAATTCCTCTTGAGAGTTTTTTCCACAGTTAGCCTATCTATCAGTGCTTTTACTTGCTTGTGTTTTGATAGCCTCATGCTGGTGTTCTTACCATTTTAAAAAGAGTAACATTTACAGGATGAACCCAGTTTAGCTGAGTCCTTGGAAATGACTTCACAGTCTCTCTGACCTGTTTCTGATTCAGCTCAGCATCAGTTAAGATGCAGGCTTATCAGAGCATAGCTAAAGCACATTTACATGAAACACTAGAGAGGGTTCACAGGAAGCACATCAAATGGCTTCTCCCCATGAGCCTACAGGGTTAGATTACTCTGGTGGGACACAGTTCCTGGGGTAAGTTTTATAGACGTGACTAACTCCTGGGTTCATGGTCTCTTGTAGCTTCAGACTTACAGAGTCAACAAAGTTTAAAACATGCACATTTGGTACATGTTGTGGTTCACAATGTTGTAGGCTTACCTGTAGCAAGATTAAAATGACGTAATCAGTTATGCTCTTTTTCCTCCAGAAAAAGAGAAAGAAAGGGAACTAACTGAAGGTGGGGAGCACTAATGAGTGCTCAGTGTAGAAGGGCTCTGTGAGCCTGCATGGATGTAGAGTGTCAAGAGGTTCCCCAACACATTAATGTTTTAGTTGGAAAACATGGTGACCACAGCCTTTTGACATGGTTACATGTAGGCCAGAGATTGTGAGGTCAAAGATGGAGGGAGATTTAATTAGTGTGTCCTCTATTCCCATGAAGAACTCTGCCTGAGACACAGGCATTCCAAGACTCTTACTCTTGCTCCTCACTTCCTCAGGCCCACTGCACACACATCCCTCCTGGCCTGCCTATTGCTTTCTGGCAGCTCCTTATAGCCTGTCACTGAGTCTCAGCTCCAGGAAGTCATCTCTGAATAATCCCCACCCAGCCATACCTCCCCTCACCCTGCTCTCATGGAGGCAGACAGTAAATGCCCACGTGTCCCGCTGTCCCACCAACATATGCCATGTCAGCAAGTTTTACCAAGAAGAGCAGGTGGGAGTAAGGTAGTGGAGAGTGACTGAAGGGCTTTTATTTATTTATTTATTTATTTATTTATTTATTTCCCAAATATGTTTATTTTATTTTTTCAGTGTTACAAGATTAATTGTTCATGTACCACACCCAGTGCAATATGTGCCCTCCTTAATACCCACCACCAGGCTTCCCCAACCCCCCACCGCCTCCCCTCCAAAACCCTCAGTTTATTGCTCAGAGTCCACAGTATCTCATGGTTCATTGCTCCCTCTGGTTTCCCGCATTCACCCTTCCCTTCTTTCTCACAATGTGGAGGGCTTTTATTTTAGATGCACGGTTCAGAGAAGCCCTTTTGAGGATGGCATATTGGGCAGAACTTGCATCAGAAAAGGGAGTTGTCATGGAGGAAGGCCAGGCAGAGCAGGAGCAAGTGCAGAGCCCTAAGGGAGGGGAAGGCTTGGCAAACTCTAGGGGCAGGAAAAATGGGCCCAGCACTTGAGATGAAGGAAAAGTGGGTGCTAAGCCAGGACCAGATGGTCTGGAAGGAGTTTGTGGCCACTAATTTAGAATTTCTCTGAATGAAATGGGAAGATTTGAACAGAAGAATTGGTATAATCTGACTTAATTTCTGAAAAAGATCTCCTTGGCTCCCATGCTGGAATAGAGTGAAGGGCCAGTGGGATAAGCAGAGAATTGGGTTAAGAGGCCTCTGCAGGAGTGAGGCAAGAGCTGAGGCTGGCCAGACCAGGCAATGGTAGTGTACGTGGGGGAGTTTCCTCAAGAGCCAGAGGATTTTCAACAGTGTTATAGCCAAAGGGGAGAGAAGAACAGCTTTAAGGCCAACTGCGATAGAAGCAGGTAATGGTTGGAGGGGATCAGGAGTCCAGTTTCAGAATCAATTCCAGATTCAGACACACTGAATCTGGAATGCCTGTCAGCTAGATGGGGAGATTATTGGCTAGAGGTTTGGGTATCTTGGTCTGGAGTTAGGAGCGGGACTGAGCCAAGGAGTGAGGGTGAGGTGGGAAAAAGGGGCTGAGGACAAAGTCAAGGCAATTGAACATTCACAGGTCAGGGAGGCAGGGGGATCCACAAGAAAACGGAGGCAGGAAAACAATCCCTCATCTAGACCTGCCTGTTCCCCACATTAACAGTTGGTGGCTAGAATTAGGGACTTAATACAGCACTGAGCACCTGCTGTGTGTCAGGTATGTATCCATGTAGGGCAGCATGCTTCTGTGGAGCTCCCATAAATGAGGAAGTTCAGTGGGGAAGACACACAGGGAAGTGGATGAGTCATTCCATTGATGTGGGTTTTGGGTTAGACAAAGTCATGCTCCAGTGAGTACAGAGGCAGTGTTGAGGCTGTCAGGAAGGTGCTGGTCTTAAAACATGACAGGCACTCGCCAGACCCTCAGTGGGGGTCATGGGAAGGCAGGGAATACTGGGGGGGAGGAGATATTCCAGAGGGACAGAAACACATGACCTCCTACATGTCTGTGACAATGCAAGGGATTTTCCAACTTGCTATCCAGCAGGCCCCGGTGTCTGTTTCTGTGTGGCCTGCTTTTTTGTTGCTAAAGGCACAAAGGCCCCAATCACCATGTTCACTCATGCATTCAGTGATTATTAAACCCCTACCTTATGCCAGGCCTGGGAAATACCTGTGGAGTAGACAGATGTCTTTTCTCCTTTCAGGAACTGATTAGTGGGGAATATGGGTAATAAACAAATAAACAAGGTAGCTGCAGGTTCTATGAAGCACATAAAACTTCATTTATTCATGAGGCAGATATATGGAGAGGGGTTGTGTGGAGCTGCTGGTCAGGGAAAATGTCAGGGTGGCATTTGAGTTAGACAGTTTGTGTGTGTCTGCAGGGAGGACCTGGGCCAGCCAGAAATAATTCAAGGAAGGTGAGGCAGGCACAAGTGAAGGACAGTAGTACAGACTGAGTCGTAGCACTTAGAAGGGACAGAGCAGGTTAGAGTTTGCTAAAACATTCAAGTTTTATTCATAGGGAGAGGTAATGTAATCATTAATCAGACTATTGAACTAGGAAAGATATAATCTGGTTGAACTTTTAGAAAGCTGACTCTGGCCATTGGGTAAAGAACAGCTTATGGAGGAGTGGTGTGCAGCAGGAAGGTTCTCTCTGGTGGGTGAGAGGCAATAGTTGCATTCAGGATGGTGGGGAATAGTTGGGTCTAGGGCATGCTTTTCAGGTATAGCCCACAGTCTTGCTAAGCAGTTTTATAAGAAAAGTAAGGGAAAGAACAAAATCAAGAAAGATGGCTAGGTTTTTGGAATGAGTAGTTGGATGATATGTTCCACAGACATGGCAAAGACCCTCGTACACGCTTCACTCATGTATCACAACTCTCAACATCAGATGCTCCCCAGAGGTCATTCAGCTTGGACTTCCCTACGGATATGGCCTCCTTGACCACACTAACTCTGCTCAGATGCATCCAGGGACAGGGGTCAGGATGACTCTCCAGGACTCTGCCCAGCCTGTTTGTCCTGGCAGTCTGCTCTCCAAACAGTAGGAGGTTGAGGGGAGTGGATACTCAGTCACACTGCCAAATGCATTTACAGGAATGAGGTCCTTCCAGAATATTTCCAAATTCATATTTCTTTACCTTTTTCCTACAAATTCTTCCACAGAAGCCAGCAGAAGGGCTAGCATACATGATAGAGTCTCCTTCGTGGCATCTCATCTTCACTGCGTCTGAGAAGGTGACTGAGCATACATAACTGCATGCCAGCAGAGGTGCGTATTTTCTCTCTGAATTAAAGCATTTTTCAGACAATGTCAGATTAAACACCCAAGTATGTGTCAGAGGTCTACTACGTACTTGGCGATGAGCTGAATTTAAAATATTGTTCTTGCCTTATTGGCTGTGTAATCTTGCCCAAGTTATCAAATCTCTTTGAGTCTTTGTTTCCCTGTTTGTCAAAGACTACTTACCTGAAAAGGGTTATGACTATATCATAAAGTGGTTGTTGTTGTTGCTCCCTATAATTTTATTTTGTGGGATAAATGAAAAGATGCACTGATGTAGCTATATCGCCAGACATGTAGTAAATACCAAATCAGTGTTAGCTTTTCTCCCCTCTCTGTGGCTCACTGTGCTCTGGGGTGTGCAGGGATGTGTGTGCTTGGTCAAGTGGCTGCTGACTGCTGTGCTTCTGTGATTTTACCTTGTCTTTTAGGGAAGGTCTTTGGATTTTCTCTCTTCCCCAATCTGGGCTGGGACATGGTAGTCCCACATGGTGTCTATGGAATGTTCTCTAGCCATCGACACTATTTCTACTCAATGCTTCTAACCTCTGTTCAGCCAATGAATTAATGACACAGAAACAGCCTTGGTACCTTTGTTAGAATTGGTGCCAAATAAGGCCAATGACACACAAAACATTAGTAAAAATGATATAACAGTACTTTTTTCAGACAATTATGTTGAGAAGCTTAAAAAATGCATAGCACAGTACCTGGCACATAATAAATCCTTAATTTAGTGAAAGAGAGAGAGGGGGCAGGGGAGAAAAGGAGGAAAGAATTTAAATATTTGGGTTCACTGTAGATAGGGTAAGAGTATATCAATAACTTCTACTTAATTAACAACTGGACTGGGCATTTTGCTCATTTCACTAAAAATCCATGAAATGCTCTTTAGCAGAGGAGGAAGCAGAGTACTTCAAGTACTTCACCCAAGGACCCAGCGCTGGTCAGGGCAGAGCTAGGATTGAGGCCCACTGTGCCCCAGAGTCCTTTCCATTTTTTTCTTTCTAGCCAGCTGTATTTGTTGCTCAAAAGAGGCAGATCTGATGGGGTCCATCTCTGAGTCAGCACTGAGGCAAGGGAGGAAGTACTCTGCATTTGAGGAAATGCATACCAAATGCAAACCATACTCTGGTTTGAGGAAGAAACACAGGTTGAAATGGGGTTAGACTGTTCAAGCAGGGACACTAGGCCAGCTGGGGGGAGTGTACACACGGACAAGGAAAAAGATGCTACCGGGAGCCTGAATGTAAGTGGGATATAGTTGGGCATTCACTGCAGGCAGTTGGGCAACCTTGAAGAGAAATACAGTTAAGTTAGGATTCCTCTGAGGGTAGGTCAACATCCTTCTCTGCCAGGAAAGGACACAGAAGGAGCAGATATAGGAGAAAAAATTGAGATTTTCCATTTAAAAAGTTAGAACTGGAATGTCTGTGAAGCATCCTGGTGGATATGGCCAGTGTCAGTGGGGGATGGGGTTTGAAGCTCCAGAGAAAGGGTGGACTGGTGGTCACTGCGGGTGTCAGCTGTGCAATGGGTGAGGAAATGGACCCTGGAACTCTGGCCTCACCTGAGTCTTCATTAACACATGCCCTGGATAAGGTTGCCAAGTCCTTGGGGTAAAGCTGGGGCCATGATCTTGTGGGAGTAAATGAGTTTGTTCTCATGAAGCCTGGCATGTGTAGTGTGGAGTTAAGAAGGGGTAGCTATGTCTGTGGGTTAAAGCTGAGCTCAGGAGATAATGTCATATAAGTGAACTCCAAATTTGGTAACATCTTATCTCTTCAGATATAATTAAACATAGCATCTATTCCAAACATGTTTTTGACCAAGACTCTCTGATTGAAACAAATTGCAGTGTTTTGGGTGTATATAGCCATAGAAAAGTGTTCATATCCATGATGAGAGAGAATAAGTCAGCTGAGTGGGTTTTATAGGGTCTGTCTGGAAATTGTTTTCTTTTTCATGATCAGGTGGCCAAAAATTTTTTAATCCCAGCAAGGACATGTTTGAGAGTAAAAGAGAAGACGGTGTCCCTGGGGCACCCCTGGACACATGGCCAATGGTTATGGGAAGGAATATCACCCTGGGGGCAGTGTGCTGTCCCACAGCCCTGGGTAGCTTTGAGAAGTCTCCTAGGGCTATGGAGCAGATTGGGAGTCCAGCTGTGGTCTGTCAGAGGTTTCAGCCTCATCTCACACCCCTCCTCTCCTGCTCTCTCTGCTCACTCATTCAACCATGGCCCATGCCCTAGATTTTGCCAACCTTTCCATTCTCAAACCTCGGCACTGTCGCCCTCCCTGCAGTGCCTCCCACAAGCAATGTGCTTGTTCTTCCTTGTCCTTCTGACCTCTGTTCAAATATATCCTCCTCAGACTTCAACATCCACCATCCAAAGGAGGTACCTCTTTTTAATGTTTTATACTGCCCATCCTCTCCACCACTGCAATTTCCTGCATGGGTCTCATTACAGTTATTAGTGAAGTATCTCTCTGCCCCACTGAAATGTGAGATCCACAAAAACAGCTACTAGGTCTGGTTTGTTCTCACCCAGAATGGTGTTAAAATGCAGTAACCACCCACGAAACATGATTAGAAGAGTAAAGTGTATAGGGCTCTGAGTTGAGCTTGTGGGTGTCCACTGCTTTGAAGGCTCATTTGAGTCTATTCTATCTACTTTGCTCAGTGGGTGTTTGAAGGATGGAGAGGGCCACACGTGTGGGCTGGTAGCCAGGGCACTGGAGAGGGGCTTGTAGAGGAAGATCCTAAACTCCATGGGGGCATACAGTTGGGCTTCTATCAGTTGCAGATGCCAGATGCTAACAGCAGAGGAAATTTATTCTGAATAAAAAGGCGGTTAACATTCTGCAAACATTTTCTATCTCAGACACGCACAGAGTAATTTTGATGAAATGTGCTGGTTTACGGAACCTTTGATATTATGCACATTCACTGAAATGCATTTGGACTTGACTCTGCCTTGGAGGACTGTTGTGAGGGAATGTAATCAAATCACTTGTGAACTCAATATTGCTTTCCTATGGATTATTTGGATGTGGGTCTAATAAAAATGCTTGCTTTTTTTTCCTCCTCTCCAGCAAATCATTGCTGTGTGCAGCCATGAAATGTTGTTGCACTCCTACTTTATTGCAGATTTAAATTACTTGGATTATTTTGTTGGACAGTGGCTCCCTAAAGCACAATGAATCAAATCATTGATTACTTCTCGAGTGTGCGTGATCCATTGGAAAGCATTAAGCTACACTCAGGAGCTCATTTGGTGATGATGGCTTCTGATTCAGTCCCTTGGGCCCCAATCAGATGGAAAATTCTGGACAGGATGTTGCCATTTGCTCCTCTGGTACTGAAAGTGGCGAACACTGCTTGACATCAATGGGCACGAGGCATGCTGGCTTTTTGGTCTTGGTAGAATAGGCACTCTTTCACACTCCATTCAGCAGGCCTAGAATAAGCCGTCTTGGCACTTGCTTTTCCCCACAACAGCCTCCTATTCTGTACTCTATTCATCCTTTCTTAGACAACAGAGGAAATGAGTCTTCTATGGCTACTCCTTTTCCCTTGAAAAGAGCTTCAAGGCCTTTTCATTGCCCTGCAAGGTAAATAAAGGCTCCGTACCTGCAGTCCTACATGCTCTGGCCTTTCCTACATCTCTAGCTACATTCCCAGCTACTTCTACCATAGCCCCTTCCCTCTCTGCCATGTGCTACCTGCCAGACTGACTTTCTTATACATTCCTTGGGTTTCATGTCTATGGACAGTTCTGCAGACCTTCACCACTCTTCATGAGATGGACTTCATGGTACAGCACCCACATCCAGACCTCTGTCTGGATGATGGTGTTACCCCTGAGCTCACCATACTCTGATTACCAGGATCAGTCCCACCCTGAGGACATGGAGTATAGTCATGAGGACTGGGGCCTGCCTCCATGTTGTCAATGGAGAGCCAGTCCCCCCCTTGTGGGGTCTTTAATGATCACTCCAACCATGTAAAGACATGTGAAACTGCAGATGTATTATTCACACGAGTCCTAGAGGAAGGGCTGCATGGGAGGAACTCCCAGGGATTGGGCTCAATCAAATAGTTGAGTAGGTGAGACAGTAGGAGGACCTGTGGGCCAGTGCCTTTATTAGGGATCAGGGTGGAGACCACAAGCAAAAACCATAATGGAATTTCATTGATACATTTGAATCTCACTGGTTCATAGTAAGAGGAGGGCATGAGGGGGAACTTGTGGCAGGGGCCAGCCTTATCACACGGGAGCAACTGGTCACCTAGGCAGGCACTCATAACCTGTTTGTGAAGATGTTGAGGTGGCAGGAAAATAGGAATTAAAAAAAATTTACATATACACTCACATACCCACAAGTACCAGAGATGGCGCATGTGAATGCACTGGTTCTGAGGGGCAATAGGAATGGTGGGGTCTGAGGAAGAGTCCAGACCAAAAGGTGAGGAACTGTTACCACTTGCTGCAGGTGACACTGCCACACAGAAAGGCAGGCTCCATGGGGCTAGATCCTTCAGTGACTTAAAAGGCAGGAAATCTAGATTTCCTGTGAAATCTTCTTGGATTTCTTTACACATTTTAACATTGTAGCAAAAACTAAATTATTTTGTGTGGTTTGCTTTATACATATGTTTTTATATTCTGTGTGTTCTTTTTTTAAAAGATTTTATTTATTTATTTGACAGAAAGAGAGGAGGCAGGGAGAGGGAGAGGGAGAAACAGATTCCCCAGAGAGCCTGATGTGGGGCTCAATCCCAGAACCCTGAAATCATGACACTTAACCAACTGAGCCATGCAGGTACCCCTACCCTGTGTGTTCTGAGCAAAATGTGTCCATCTGTCAGGTGTGGCCCACAGGCCACCAGTGTTTGTTGCCTCTGCTTTAGATGCAGACAGTGGATGAAAAAAGTTGACATAAATTTATTTGTTTATAGTAATTAACCTCAGGAAGAGGCATGCACACCTCTCTGTAGTGAATTCTGTGCTTTAAGCTAGAATGGAAGCAGCAGACTATGTATGGTGTGACAGAAGCAGGTGACTCCCCCAGATGCATATTCTCTTCCTCTTCCTGGGCATTCATTCAGCTAGATGATGTTTCCAGAAGCCTTTGGAGTTGGGTGGGAACTAGGACTGAAGTTTGGCCAGTGAAATAGCATGAGAGTGAATATCATAGAAAATTCTCACACCATCCTTTCTTGCCCATTTGCTCCTTGGAGAATGACAACTTGGGTGACCTCAGAAGCCACAAGATTAAGAGAAGAAGGATTCTGTCAGCCAAGTCCCCAAATAACTGGGTGAAGCGAAATCTTCCTTTCACGCTCCAATCCTTATCAAGTATATTTTACATGAGCAAATACCAAGGTTCCACATTCACAGCAGCTCAAATTATCTAACTAATACAGCATGGCTTCCCCCACAGGAGTAACTGCACCTACAGGGAATCCTCCAGACCTCTGGGGTGGGTGAGGCCACTGGTGCCACTGGGTTGAGCTTGATTCAGCTTGCCTCTCATGGGAACAGGGACAGAGAGGAGGAGTCTTTGGCTAGGTCCCATTTAGCCCTCAGAAGACTTTCCTGATGGATAAAAGAGGCACAAGAGGCTGGAACCCAGAGTGACCACAACGGTAGATAGATTCTATTAGGGTCCTAGGGAACAACTCAGGAGGTATTAACCTCTTTGTCCTGCTCCAGCTCTACTCTTTATTCTAGCTGAGCCACTTCTACATCACCTTTAGGTGTGCTGCCCCATAAACCACACCCTCCACTTGCTCCCAAGTCCCTTGAATTTACTCTCATCTCCTTAGTTTGATCTTGTGGCCCTGGTTCTGACTGTAACAACCACCCCTGACCCTAGGTTTACTGAATTTCCCAGGCCCATCTAGGTAGTTCACCTTGTGAAGGAGTGCACTGGCATGCTGCCCCATGGACCCCTACCTCAGCGGGGTCAGATTTTAATCCCCCAATCTTATCTCTAAGAAATGCTTACACTAGGCTAGCTCTTGGGATTTGGGTTTAAAAGACTCTGCTTATAAGGTGAAGAGACACCTGCCACAGTGAACATGTCAATAGGAAGGACTTCGGACCTAAACCTTTGATCTTGGATTCAGCCCTTGGCTGCAGCTGCCAGGATTGTGGGGATCAGACTCTCAGGACCTATCTCCTGCCTACATGGTACATCTGTTTCTTCCCCTGCAGAGACAGACTCTGAGAGCAGAGAATTTGTGTAATTAGCAGACAGATGCTATTTGCTCAGCTCATCCAATTAAGATCTTCCATCTACCGAATTTCTAAATAGAATAAAGACAGGTGGCCTTATGTCCTTGATTCAACCCAGGTGACTAGGCCATTTTCTATTGGGCATTCAAACTGAAACATATACCTGAAAGTAATTCATCTAAGAATTTTATGGACATTGTTGAGAATAAGTAAGCAAAGTTTTAAATTTGACTTTAAAAATTAAAGCAGTTAAAAATTAAAGCATCTGACAAAAAGCTATTATTTTATTAACTTATAGTATAATTTCTTATTCTGAATAGTTATGAGTGTTTCTGTGTGTGTTCTTTTCTGTGTAGAAGTCACTTGCTCTGCAAGAACATGCACCCAGCAGGCAGGAAGGAGGGACTTGAGGGGAGTGAAAGTCCAAGTAAGCCCTTTATTATTTGTCAATATTGCTTACTTTAAAAAAATAACCATGTACGCTATTTTTAAATTAAAACAAAAACAGGAGAAGGGGTAAGAAAGGGAGGGAGAAAAAATAAGGGAAATATAAAGAAACAAGAGAAACAAGAGGAAACAGTGAGAACCTTGGAGGGTGTCCTTTGCAGGGACAGAGGGGAAGGAGTGTGGAGAGCAGGAAGACTCAGCAGGCTTCTGTGATAAGGGGAATCTCCTGCCTTCTGCAGTGCTGATTACATGACTGCAATGAACTGGGCAACTGGTCTATGTGTCAGTTTAACTACTTTGCAGTTTCAAGCCATACTTTTTTTTTTTAAACTTTTATTTTATTTTTTCAGTGTTCCAAGATTCATTGTTCATGCACCACACCCAGTGCTCCATGCAATATGTGCCCTCCTCAATACCCACCACAGGCTCACCCAACCCCCCAATCCCTTCCCCTTCAAAACCCTTAGATGGTTTATCAGAGTCCACAGTCTCTCATGTTTTGTCTCCCCCTCTGATTTCTCCCAATTCACCCTTCCTTTCCTTCTCCCAGTGTCCTCCATCTTTTTCCTTATGCTCCACATGTAAGCTCCATATGATAACTGACTTTCTCTGCTTGACTTAGTTCACTCAACATAATCTCTTCCAGTCCTGTCCATGTTGATATAAAAGTTGGGTATTCATCCTTTCTGATGGAGACATAATATGCCATTGTATATATAAACTATATCTTCTTTATCTATTCATCTCTTGAAGGACATCTTGGCTCTTTCTGCAGTTTGGTTATTGTGGCCATTGCTGCGATAAACAAGCCTTACTTCAAATCACAGCCATCCAGAAGCGAGAAGCTAATCTGTGGAAACCATGGCACTTGGTGCCACAGTGGGGAGCAGGGTCAGGGGTTTGCATTCAGGAAACATCAGACATCCTATCCATAGGTATGGCCCCAGCCCTAAAGTAAGAAAATGAATGGGCTTTTAGGCATTTTCCACATTCAAAGCCTATGTTTACTTTTTGACAAAGCTATTTGACAATCAACTAAACCACATTTGAAACATTCACAGGCTCCCCACAAATGCCCCTAAGTAGGAAGAATGCATTGCATTTATATGCAACTGATGCTGCAGTCTGTGTGACACCTTCCCTGCTGGCCTTGGGGTGCGCATCTTTAAAAATCAACACTGGCTGAGAGCTGTACCTTCTGTGTGTGAGCTATTAAATTTGCTCTGAGGCAAATGAAGGAGGAAAGAAATGTGTCAGATAGACTTGACTGGAGGAGGACATAGGGATAAAGTTCTCAGCACCTGACTTCCTCCCATTTCTTGACAAAGAAAAATCGGGCCATTCAGGGCTCTTTAAACTGTGTGTTGATTTCAAAGAAAATATTAGAATCTTCTAGGAATGAAATATTTTGCTTATAAACAACCTGAGTTGCCTGATAGTGTGTTTGCCATTACCAAGTTACCCATAAAAAGCCTTAGCAATCGTGTCTTCAGATGTCCTGTCTCCTCTTTATCTGCCAAACAGGGGGCATTGAAGATATAACAAGGTGAGGCTGGATCATCCCCATTATAGTGCACAATCTTTAGTTTAAAATTGTTTTATGGAAATTTTCAAATGAATTACAAAGAAGAGAGAATCTTATTACAAGTCATCATGTCTCTGCTTTAACATTACCAACCTGAAGCCATCTTGTCTCATCTATAACCAAAATCCACCTCCTTTTTTCTTGTCTTCTGTTTTTCTTTTCTTTCTTTCTTTCTTTCTTTCTTTCTTTCTTTCTTTCTTTCTTTCTTTCTTTCTCTTCCTTCCTTCCTTCCTTCCTTCCTTCCTTCCTTCCTTCCTTCCTTCCTTCTTTCACAAAGGGTCCTGGCAAGAAATAGAAGTTACCCTCAAGGGTTTAGCTGTGAGCTAAACTTTAAAGTTTGCTTTCTGGGTGTGGAGAGGGTAATGGGAATCAACCAGGGCTACAGGAGAGCTGGGGAACATCAGCAGTGGGCCGTCCAGAAAGGGCAAGTGTGGAAGCATGGTTGCCAACCCTGATGATCCTGGAACTCAGGTCACCCACAAGGATCCAGGGATGAGAGAGAGGAATATGACCATGGAAGGGAGGGAGCCAGGGGACAAATGCCACCTCTTTCTCAGATCTTCTGGTGCTGCTTTCCACTGGTGAGTCCAAACAGAACCCAGAAGAAAGCAAGACTGAGTGGCAATATTTCACCAATAACCTCCTCAAAGGGCATGCAGAAGTAGCTTGTTTTCCTCCTTACCAAAATAATCACAAGGCCAGTGTCACTCTTTTTGTCACTCTTACCAAAATTAAAAATAATTCCTCAGCAAGCACTCAGAATTAGTAATGTCAAGTTGAGTTGGAAGCATTGAAATATCATAGAGAAATTCCAATATCCAGACACAAAAGTGTAGTTTGTAACTTAACACATGTAACATTTTAGGCAAAGGCACTTAGTGCCACCCTCTGAAAATTAAGAATGATAATTCCTGCTTCACAGTGATGGAGGATTAAATGATGTGAGGAGTGAGGGTTAGTTCCTTGATGCCCCACACTTCTGTCTCACAGGTTTTATTTATTGTTTTCTTGGGCGTGAATATTGGAACACTGAAAAAATAAAATTAAATTAAGATGTTAAAAAATTTAAAAAACAAAAAACAAAAAAAAGAAAAAATGATAGTCATAGCAGAAGGCTTGCTCTTAAATCTTGGGTTTTATAGGGTCTAATTGTACAAAAATAAAAATTAAAAGATATATGCAATTTATTAACTATCACAAATCTCATTATCATTGAGTCTGCAAGTCTGTTTAACACTTATTCACCAGGTATATTATGCATAAAGAAGTATAAAATGACCTCTAAAATATCTTTGAGTTCTAAATTATATGATTTTTTTATTATATAACTCAGGCAAGTCATTTGTCCCTTCGTGTCTCAGTTTCTTCATCATTTAGGATGAGTAGAAGGCCTAAAGTAACCCAGACAATTGTGGAAGATCATTATGTCACCTGACATATTGGACACTGCATTATCTTCACTTTGCATTTACTCTTAAAAATCTTTGATTGAAGTAGAAATGGAGTTTGAGACTTCTTTTGTAGATAAGGAATTGAAGCTCTCATCAATCTAATGACTTTCTTGGTAACATGAAATGACATTAAAAATAGCTGCCATGGGGCACCTGGCTGGCTCAGTTGGTTGAGCAACTGCCTTCGGCTCAGGTCATGATCCTTGAGTTCCAGGATTGAGTCCCACATTGGGATCCCAGCTCCACAGGGAGTCTGCTTCTTCGTCTAACCTTCTCTCCTCTCATGCTCTCTCTCACTTTCTCTGTCTCCCAAATAAATAAATAAAATCTTAAAAAAAATAGCTGCCATGTATTGAGAACCTACTGCATTCCAGGTGTTTAGTGCATGCTATTTCTTTTAATCTTTACGCTGAGTTAGATTATAATTTTATCATGGTTTGCAGGTGAAAGAAATCAAGACACAGAAAACTTAAACACAATCAAAGCTGTGATTTGTTGAGTGTAAAAGTGAAGTTCAATCTCTGACCACTCCATGTGCTGTGTCACAGCTTTGCTGTCCTGACCCAGTGAGACTGGAACAAGGATGGCAAGTACAAGTAGGAAGGCACCAAACTTGGAGAACACAACCAGAGTGACAAGCCACCATGCAATAGTTAGGGAACTGCAAGATTCCGTTCCTTGCTCCAATTCTAACTCCATTCTAGGAATTTTAACTATATAAAACTCTAGTGCCCATTGTGATAACTATTCTTAGTATGATAACTTCCATGTACATATAAGCTTCTCTGCTCCCTTCCCTTTGTCTAGTAAAAGAAAAATGGGCCATATTTCTTAAGCCCTTCCCAGAGGCCCAGCAGGAGTTAGAATTAAATGACTCTACATGCCTCCAGTGACCTTAATTACTATGGTCCCAATGGCCAATCCCCATCCTGAGTACCCACTGGAGAGTGAGGATCCATTCAGCCCAAGTTTTTACCAAGACCCTGCAAAGAGGGAGTCTCTTAAGCTTCTTCCTGAAGTTCCAGTGTCCATGGGGAAGGCCATCTTATGTCTTCAGGAAGCCAAATGAGAAACAATACCCTGTGTCTGTAACATCCAACCATCCATCCATTCATCCATCCATTTATCCACAGAGTATTTCTTGAGCACCTGCTTGTGTCACCTACACAAGCCTGAGAACAGACATGAAGAAAAGGGAGTCCCTTTTCTCAAGAGCCTCTCTGTTCAGACAGGGAGGCAGCTGAGCCATAATCAGAAGACTTCAGTGTACTATGGTAGTCACTGAGGCAGACATAGGGGAACATCACTGCATGGTGAGGGCATCCGACCCTTTTTCAGAGTCTTGGACTAAAGAATTCTTGGCACTGCCTGGTTGGTAACCAGCCCTCACTTACCCAGCCCTCTCAACCTGTTCTCATTTGTTTTCATAGACCAGATCTCAGTTTGGACTTTGAATTAATTTGCCCTTCTGTACCCTAATTTGATCTTACTTAGCTCCCACCCACAAAGGATTTTACTCTCATTCCAGATTTTTTCCATCTCCCACTAGGGAATTCCTCCCTGATTTTCAGTCTTTGGCTGGTCCTGAGCATACCCACTGATGACAAGTCTAGAGTGCTGTGCCAGAGACTTGCTGGGATCTTACTATAACAGAACTCAATAAACTCATGGTGGTCCCATCCACCAATAAATAAGAATAATATATTTCTATGCCAGGACTTGTTCTGGGAACTAAAGATGCCAGGATTATTAATATATGCAATAATTTGAGGAAATCACCATATTAGTCGAGGGTAGGCAAAATGTAGCACAGGTCCCCAACTCACTCATCACTTGACCAGGCCAAACATAACTAATCTACCACAGCAGACTTTTCTGCTGAGCTAGAACTTGTATTTAGAAATCTTCCCATTCTAGGAAAAATAAAATAAACATATTTGGGGAAAAAAAGAAATCTTTTCAATCTAGGAAATGTAAAATGCATCTATTCTTCCTGGACTAGGGAGTAAGAGTAGTTATCCTGGGAAGACTTCAGATTGGGGTGCAGACTTTTATCTCAGAGTGTCAGCACCAGCAGGTGAGAGAGACTGCAACTTCAAGAATGCCCACCCTACTTTTCAGACTGCCTCTCCTATGGTAAGAAAGAATGCAGGCCCCTACAGTGGAGGTATATGATGTTTACAGAGCCCCATCTGTGCTAGGTACCATACACATATGATCACCTTAATCCTTATAGTAACTCCAGGCAGGCACCATTCTTCTGAGTTCAGGAGTTCAGAAGAGAACAATAGGCTCCCAGCAGGGCAGCCCTTTGCCTAGGTTAGCAGAGTGGGTAGTGAAGAAGCTTAATTTTGAGTTCAATGTCTGTCTGAGTCCCTAGAACCGGATGCATTCCATTACTTGAAGCTGTCTGGCTAAAAGACAGTGCTTTTGAATGATAATTCATTCTGAATCCAAGGAAGGAAAGTAGTTTTATTATTCTAGGTAGGATTATGGCCACTAATACAGAGACAGAATAAGAGCTGAGCCTTGGGACTTGTAAGTCCAGCTTTCTTTCTCCTAAACTGATTTTTCTCATGAAATGCAAGATGTGAGTAGTTGTTAAAATATTGACAGTATAAATGCATGAGGTGTCATTCACTTAATGTTCTGCACCTACCAAGAAGATACTAGGAGGCTGGGAGAAAGAGTCCTCCTGAGATCAGAACACTTCCATGTACATGAGTACAGGGTGAGAATAGGGAAAAAAAAACCTGCAAAGAATATTTAGCCTTGACAGACAAAAAAGAAAAGGTGCAAAGTGGACTCTCTTTCTCCTTAGTGGGTTTGTATCAGTGCAGCTGTCCTATTTTCTTTAAAGCACATGCATAAGTGTAACCCCCAAACACAATAGAACAAAAGAGGCCAGTCTGACTCAATTATATTTCATTCCTCTGTCAGGACTGGTTTGCAGATGTGGCTAACAATAAATCTAAAAGGTTTCTTACAGCTCTAAGAACATTAATAGGCATAACCCAGATTTGTACCAGACTGAATATAAGAGATTTATGAAATTTTGAGAGCATAAAGTAGGTCAGGTTCCTGGCCTTCTTCCACATTGCCTCCCCAAAATTGATGAGCAGCATGACAGTTTTTTTTTTTTTGAGAATTGCTATTTCAGTTTTATCTGCAGACATATCAGTAGTGCTTGCAGTGAGGGGAAGAGACAGGAATATGACCAGACATGAACACAGTAATTTAATTAGGAAGACAATTTGCTGGAACTTAGAGGTGAAGCTGTGTCCACTAGTGTGCCAGGATAGAGCTGGTCAATGCATTGATTGTTGGTGACATCCCAGCTGGACATTGTAAAGTTCCTTCCTGTCATGTATCCTGTCTGACTGCTGTGAAGCAGGAGCCAGACACCAAATACCTATATTATGGTCATAGGGAGTCCTGAATCACCTGTCATAAGCCATCCTTTACCATTCCTCAAGCTTATCTCCAAGGACGATATTATATCTCCCACAAGAGCAGTCTGCACAGTCAGTAGGTACTGGAAATTAATTCTCCAGTCCAAAGTAGCATAAAGCTCATTCATTGACTAGTATATTTAACCTTCCATTCCAGTCAGTCATTGTTCTCATTATTTTGTTTATTTCAGAAGTCAAGTCTACTGTTTAAGACAATAGTATTGCCTTTTTGTAGGAGAGGTAGTGGGCAGGCACTTTGGGGTTAAGCACACATAAATCTCAAGACTTTTGGGCCTTGAATATGGTGGATTTCAGGTTGGATACATTGGAGACAATGTACCATGGCTGTGTCTGGTAGTGCATATTTGTGTAATGACATGTTAGATTTCCAGGTCTGAAGTTTGGGAGCAGTAAGACCTTCAGCCATTTAAGTCTCTGAGTTCAGTTTAAAGTTTGTAAAATAAGAGTATACCCCCACTACCATACACACACTTAAATCATCCTCCTGGAGTTGTACACATAGCCCTTGGTACACTGTGAATACTTGATTAAAATTTGTTCCTATTTTTAAAGGACACAATGTTGAGAGGGCATAAAGGCAAAGCACCACAGTGCCTTGATGGATCTGTCTCCACCATAACAGATTAGAAGCACCTGGGAATACTAAGTGAAGGCATCTCTGTGACTGATAAAGGGATGGGTCTCATCAAAGTCTAGAGAAGGAGGCCTGGACTCCCTTGCAGAGTTGGGAGGTAATAGCTATGGGTAGTTGACTTATATCTGGACTCAAGAAAAGCAGAACTGAGATGGTACCAGTCTTCCCCAAGTGTAACAGGCCTTATACTACTTCTAGCCCAGACACAGTAGAGCAAGGGGTGTTTGCAATTATCTGTCATGCACCTTTGGTAGTTGCAGAAGGAAATTGATAAATGGTGGTTAAGATGGTGAGCTGATGGTGGCCAAGTATAGCACTTCATCTAACTTATCTCACTGTGTATGAGAGAGAGTAACTCCCCTCTGAAAAATGCGACCTCTGTGGGGAGGCCATGGGGGAAAAGATACTCACTTTTACACATTATCAGTGGCAATAAAAAAATGATGCCTATGAGGGCAGTTTGGCAATATTTAAACAAAGGTAGAGGTAGAATATCATTGATAGAGATATCATTGACTCTACAGTACAATTTCTGAGAATTTATCATACAATTATGCGTATGTATGCCCAAAAGAACATATGCATGTGGTTATTAATGGAACAGTTTATTGTAGCAAAGATGAAAACCAACCCAAATATTCATCAATATGAGACTATGTATTTATATGATGGGATCTCTACAGCTACAAAAAGAAAGGGAGTAGCTTCCCGTGAAATGATACGGAAAGATTTCCAAGAGATATTGATCAGATGAAAGGAATGAGTATCAGAATGGATTGCACAATGAGCCATACTTAATTAAGTGGGGGAGGGCACTAAGAAATACTATTAATTTGCTTGTGTGTACACAAATTAAGCAGAATGACATATAAGAAAGAAATAACTGTGGTTACCTGTGAGTGATGGATGGAGAATTGGAGAAACAAGAAGAGATTTTCCAAAGTATACCTTTGTACCATTCTATTTGTTTAACAATATGAATGCATTTATCTATCAATAAACAAACATTTAAAAATATTAAAGAGAGGCCACAGAGAAGCCTTTAGTTTTAAGCAGTGCCTGCACTTTTGTGGGTTTTAGCTCTAGAGTGCACCGTGTTCTCATGGAGAAGATCTGAGCAGGAAACCCTGTGGCTCTGGAAGTGGGAGAAGAGTAATCTTTGTGAAATGTACCCAGAACGTTCTACTCCACTTAGCCTTCTTTCCAGGGAAAAAGAATTTACCAGAGCCTCATCCTGACTAAGGAAAGGGAATTTCTCCCTCTTCTGCCTCCTCCAGCCTTCCCAAGGGTGAAAAAAATAAAAGGTGAAAAAAACCCTAGTGCTTTGAAAGGTCCCAGCCCCAAGGCACAAGTTCATTATAAGACCAGGATTTAACCATAAGACTGTAGAATACTCTTTCCCACACCTTTCCATCACACCAAGAGAGTTCCAGTATGATAAGAGAGGATTAAAGCTAAAAGAGCTGCATGATGCAAACTCTGTGGGGAGGAGTTTTTGGGAAAGCACAAAGTTAACAGGGGAGAAAACAAAGAGAATGCTAGAAGAATTTGAAACTTATAGCACCTACAGCTATAGCAAATTAAACATACCTGAACTTCTAGCCAGATCAACATAAGTCTTCACACTAAAGGCCTATGTATCTTAGTTCCTGATACTGAATACATCATGTCTAGCTTTTAATTAAAAAAAAAAAAAAACACAAGTCATGTGAGAAGGCATAATAAAAACTGAAATGTTTCATCACCAGCAGATACACCCTGCAAAAAATGCTAAAATAAGTTCTTCTGGGAGAAGGAAATGATAAACACCTTGAATAGTCAAAATAAATAAATAAATAAATAAATAAATAATGAATAAAATAAAAATCTTGAGGAAGATCAAAGTGGGAAGAATAATGCTCTCTAATTTCAAATGAAACTATAGTAATTAAAACTATGGATTGGCATAAAAACAGACACATGGATCAACAGAATAGAATACAGAGCCTAGAAATAAACCCATGCATAAATGGTCACTTAATTAATAACAAAGGAGCCAAGAATATACCATAGGGAGAGGATTACCTTTTCAATAAATGGCATTGAGAAAACTGGACAGCAACATGCAAAAGAAGGAAACTGGACTACTATGATATGCCATACACAAAAAATAACTCAAAATGGATTAAAGTCTTAAATGTAAGCCCTGAAACCATGAAACTGCTAGAAGAAAATACAGGCAGTAAACTCCTTGGCATAGGTCTTGGCAGTGGTTTCTTGGATTTGACACCAAAAGCAAAGGCAAAAAAAGCAAATATAAACAAGTGGGACTACATCAAACTAAAAAGTTTCTGCATATCAAAGGAACTCATCAACAAAATGCAAAGGCAATCTACTGAAGGGAAACGTTTTGCCAGCAACATATCCAAAAGGGATTAATATTCAAAATATATAAAAAACTTATACAACTCAAGAATAAAAAGAAACAATCTAATTAAAACATGGGCAGAGGAGCTAGACATTTTCCAAAGACATACAGATGGCCAACAGGTACTGAAGAAGTGCTTAACATCACCAATTCTCAGAAAAATGCAAATCAAAGCCACAAGAAGGAGGTGACTAGGTAGCTTAGTTGGTTACGCGTCTGATTCTTGATTTCAACTCAGATCATGATCTCAGGGTCCTGGGATGGAGCCCCACATTGGGCTCCCTGCTCAGCAGGGAGTCTGCTTGTCTCCCTCTCCTTCCATCTCTCTTCCTGCTCTCTCTCTCTCACTCTCTCTCTCTGTGTTAATTAATTAATTAAAAGAAAGAACACAAGATCTCACTTCACATCTCTTAGAATGGCTATTTCAAAAGGAAAAGAAATAACAAGTATGGTGAAGAGGTAGAGAAAAGAGAGCTCTTGTGCACTTAGTAGGAATGTAAGTAGGTGCAGCCACTATAGAAAACAGTGTGGAATCTTTTAAAAAAATTAAAAATAGAACTACAATATGATCCAGTAATTCCACTTCTGGGTATTTATCCTAAGAAAGCAAACACTAACTTGAAAAGGTATATGCCTCCCCATGTTTACTGCAGCATTATTTATAATAGTTAAGATATGGAAACAACCTATAGCCATTGGTGGATGGATTGGGTAAAGAAAATGAAGTATTTAGGGGGCCTGGGTGGCTCAGTTGATTAAGCAACTGCCTTCAGCTCAGGTCATGATCCTGGAGTCCAGAGACTGAGTCCCACATTGGGCTGCCAGCTCCATGGGGAGTCCGGTTCTCACTCTGACCTCCCTTCTCATGCTCTCTCTCACTCTCTCTCTTTCCTAATAAATAAATAAATAAATAAATAAAATCTTTAAAAAAAAAGAAAATGAAGTATTTATATGTTGTTTGTGTGTGTGCGTGAACATGTACATGTGTGTAGGACTATTATCTGGCCATAAGAAGGAAAGAAATCTAATCTTGCCATTGCGATAACACAGATGGATCTTGAGGGCATTATACTAAGTGAAATAAATCAAACAAAGAAAGACATATACTATATGATCCCACTTATATATGGAATCTAAAAATAACAACAACAGAAACCAAACCAAAACAAAAACAAGCTCATGGATACAGAGTATGGTTTGGTAGTTGTTACAGGTAGGATGGGGGAATTGGTGAAATGGGTGAAGGGGTCAAAAAGAACACCCTTGTAGTTATAAAATAAATAACTCATGGGGATGTAATGTATAGCATGGTGCCTGTAGTTAATAATACTGTAATGCATATTTGAAAATTCCTTAGATTTTAAAAGCTCTCAACACAAGAAAAATATTTTTGTAAATCTGTAATGTGGCTGATAATAAGTAGACTTAATGTGGTGATCATTTAGTAATATATTCAAATATTGAATCACTATGAAACATGTCAATTATACCTCAATAAAAAATTTAAAATTCTTATATGAAAATTTTAAGCTGTCACCTCAATAAACCAGAAAAATTAAAACAAAAAATAAATCCAGGAGAAAGAAGACATTAGTAACCAAAAACAGAAATCAATGAGATTGAAAACTGAAAAAAAAATTAACAAAATCCAAAAGTTGGTTTTAGAAAAAGCAATAAAATTGACATGTGTAGCAATGCTAAGAACTAAAAAGGAGAGATGACATAAAGTACTTTTTTAGAGCTCAATAAATGGAGTTATATCATGTTTATGGATTATAACTCAACAATACAAATATGTCACTTCTCCCCAAATTGATTTATAGATTAAATATAATCCCAGTCACGATCCTGGCAGGATTTTTTATAGATATAGATGAACTGATTAAAAATGTTTTATGAAAAGTCTAGAACAACAAAGATAATTTTGAAAAAAAAAGAGGAAAGTTGAAAAATCACATTACCTGTTTCTCGGACTTACTCTAAAGCTATAGTAATGTAGTCAGTGTGGTATTTTCAATGGATAAACATACAAATCAAAGGAACACAGTAGAAAGTCAACACACACCCAATAAATTGTTTTTAGACAAGAATATAAAAACAAAATGGAAGATAGTTTTTTTCAACAAATGGTGTTTGATTAATCATATATCCTTATGCAAAAAAAGTTTGATTTAACCCTTATAAAAATATAACAAAAATGTATTATGGATTTAAATATATAACTTAAAACTAGAATTTTACTTTTAATTTAATTTTTAAATTTTTTTCAGAGAGTAGATTTTATTTTTTTTAAAGATTTTATTTATTTATTTGTCAGAGAGAGAGAGCAAGAGAGCACAAGCAGGGGGTGTTGCAGCAGAGGGAGAAGCAGGCTCCCCACTGAGCAGGGAGTCTGATGTGGAGCTAGATCCCAGGACCCTGGAATCATGACCTGAGCCGAAGGCAGACGCTTAACCCATTGAGCCACACAGGCATCCCTAGAATTTTAGTTTTGATTTTATAATAAATAAGGGATTAAACCTTCTTGAACTGGGTCAAAAGGCACCAAAAGCACAATTCATAAAAGAAAAAAAAATAAATTGGAATTTGCCAAATGAAAAAAAAAAGGAAAACTTTGTTTTACAAAATACATGAGCATGAAAAGATAGATAACAGTTAGCTCTTAACACATAGTTAAGAGCATGAAAAGATAGATAACAGATTAAAAGAAAGTATTTGCAAGTCACATGTACAAGAAAGAGCTTATATCCAGAAGATACAAAAAAGTCTTAAAACTCAAGAATAAGAAAATGACACAGATAGAAAGTGGGCGGGCGCCTGGGTGGCTCAGTTGGTTAAGCAACTGCCTTCGGCTCAGGTCATGATCCCGGAGTCCCGAGATTGAGTCCCACATCGGGCTCCCAGCTCCATGGGGAGTCTGCTTCTCACTCTGATCTTCTCCCTTCTCACCTTCTCACGCTCTCTCTTACTCTCTAAAAAAAAAAAAAAAAAAGTGGGCAATCTTAGATCTTAACTTTTGGCATTGTATCAAAATGATGGCAGTAAGTACAAGATGTTCAATCAACAACATTGCCCATTACAGAAATGCAAATTGAAACTGCAATAAACTACATCTACACACCTATCACAATGGATTGAAAACATTTTGATCATCTTGAGTGCTGGTGAGTATGTGCAGCAACCAAATTGCTGGTAGATTGCTGGTGGGAATGTAAAATGACCACTCTGCAAGATAGGTAGGTAGTTTCTCATGAAGGTAAACATACAAGCTTACATGGTCCAACAACCCAACACCTAGTGCTATCTACATGGGTAGATAGAGCTAACAATGGTCTAATAAGTCACATAAATACCTGTACACAAATGTTTATAGTAGCTCTACTCATAGTAACTAACAACTGAAAACCACTCAAGTCCCCTCCAACTGGTGACTGGCAGAGGGAATTGCAGCATATGCATGACTACTACACAGCAATAAGGAATAAACTATTAATGCACAAAATAACTTGGATAACTCTCAGAGACATCATGATAAGGGAAAGAAGCCATTCTTAAAAGGTTACACATTGTATAATTTTGTTTATATGACATTCTCAAAGAGACAGAAATGTAGTGACAGAGACCAGACCAGGGGTTAGGGAGAGGAAGAGGGTGTGACTTCAAAGAGATAACACAAAGGAGTGTTCTGGGTTGCTGGAACTCTTCCATATCCTGATTATCCTGTTTATACAAATCTATACCTGTGTTAAACCTCACAAAATTTACAGAAATAAAAGTGTATTTTACTGTGTATTAATTTAAAAAGATCCCTAATCCATTAGCACTTTAGTTCAACTTAATAGGTGCTTGTCAAACACCTACTATGTGCTAAGACTGTGCTTACATAATCAGGCGCAAATGGTCCTTGCTGCTTCCCCTCAGGAGCCCTCCTTTTACAGAGGTTTTCTGTTTACGAAGTGAGTGCTGAGCACATCCCCCCAGAGGCCTTGTGAGGTGGGAGGCTGGCATTACTATGGAGCTCTGAGAAGCTGAATGGGTTGCAGAAAGCCCAGTAAGTGGCAGAGTGTCTCCTGGGCCAGTATCTGTCCTTCTAGGCCCACCCTCTTCCTGCCTGCAGAGAGGCCCCTTGCTGAGGCTACAGATGGTATTCAAGGAGCAGGTACAGCAGCCTAGAGGCTGATTAGTATGTAAAGATGATGTATTTGGCCTAATTATGGTAAGGGATCCTTAATTGGGTTATGGCTGAGTTATGAAGGACACAAAGATGCCTGTCAGGTTCCTGTCAGAGAGTATAATGTGTTTGACAGAGGTCAGCAGCAAAAATAGAGGAGACAGACTCTGTAATCAGTAAGAGCTGGTTTTAGTCTCAGCTTTGCTACTTAAAAGCTTATAAACCTGCCACTAAGAGACTCCCTCTGTCAGTCAGAAAAAGGAGATAATAATACATCACTGTAGGTTGTTGTGAAGATTAAATTAGATGACATAATTTACCTAAAACATACTACTCAGATCCTGGCCCTTTAAGGAGCACACAATTAGTGACAACCTCCTGTCTTTGTGTGAGAATACAGTCATGAGATATTAATGAAAATTACCTTAGTGCTACTTTAATTTTACTGCTATTAAGTACATACATGTGATTACTAATTTCTCCAAATCATTTCAATCATTTTTTATAGTGCCCATTTAAGAATAGTTACTGGCACCCAAGTTTAGAAATATAAGTTAGGACTGATCCCAGGTCTTTGTATGCCCAGGATTGGGATCCTCTCAGTGAGTCTGTTAGCTCCTTGCCCCAGGCACCCAGGTGGCTATTACAGCTGCCGATGCACTGTTCTGTGACTTCCCGAGGACAGTGACCCTGGGAGAGCTACAGTGGCATGACCCTTTGTTCTTATAATAAACATGCTTGAACTGTTCTGAGATTTTCCAACTGTGGGTG
The DNA here is from genome assembly GCA_028533885.1 of Nasua narica. Lineage (NCBI taxonomy): Eukaryota > Metazoa > Chordata > Mammalia > Carnivora > Procyonidae > Nasua > Nasua narica. Next base: position 74,022,371 of record CM052810.1, on the reverse strand, counting down.
GTGGTGGTGGTGGGGGGAAGGAAATAGATATTTGTTGGTCCCCAATCATGCACTGAGTTCTTAATTTCACTAGCTTCTTTGAGCTTTTTGGCAGCTGCATGGGACATGGGTTGTAATACCCATTCTATAATGGCATAGTTTTTAGCCCTGAGCTTACAGTTCTCTTTGGAAGTGACCAAATGTAAATATCCACATGATCAAATCTTTCCTTCCTCAGGCTTGCATAAACCATTTATCATTTGCCTACTTTATAGGCAATTTTAATTTATTCCCTTGGGCTCAGGATTTCTGATTCAATTCACAGTCCCCTAGTAGTTCTCCCAATGTGTTGCATACTTGTCAGTGGATGAAACTGTTAATTTGTGGAGGGAAAGGCCATCTGTAAGTGGGTAGGGCTATTATTTCAGTTCTCACCCACTGAAATCTGACACCTAACACTGACAGTGCTGGGGCTACATCTCTGAAATTCTTCTCTAGAAGCCTGGTGCAGAAGAGCAAGCCTTTGTGTAATTGCTATGGCACTATAAATTGGAAAATTCAAAGAAGAGGCTCCTATATGGTTATGCTTCGATTTGAGGAGGTTACACTTTTCCATTAGGTTGAGCATCCATTATTTTATGTGATATCATACTTTTATATTTTCTCACTGTAGCATAAAACAGTGTAGAGCTTTCCATCTGTTTTCGTTAGTAGCTCTAATAAATTTGGTCCAAAATGAGAAATTCAGTATGACACACAGAAAACCACCTAAGTTATATTCCACCAGTTCTAACAGTAAAACACAATGACTCTCAGTGCGGTCAATGAATTGTTTTTATTTGTCACATTGGTCACCGGATTTCTTGTTTGATGTTGACATTGAAAACAAGTTCTCATCCCTTTGCCATCAGATTTGGGGTAGGCATATCTACCTCTTTCCTCTACTAGACTGGAACTCTCCAAAAATATTAAGTCTTTGTAAAAAATATTGAGTTAAAACAGAGTGATATAATGGCAAGAGCACACACTTAGAACTCATCACAGACCTGTACCTACCCCTCAAACAAATAATATATTATATGTTAATAAAAAAAGGAACTCAGTGAGGCTAGAGGTGATAAGAGATGTGACCCCTGTTGGATGTGCATGCCTTTGGAATAATACTTATAATATTCCTGTACTTCCATTTATGCAAGCATAAAATGGGAGTACATATGCTTATCTTTTCAGAGTTATGAAAATTAAAAATTTTAATACATGAGATGATATTATCTGTTCCTCAAAAATTAATATTCCTTTTACTTCCCCACTACCTAGAGGAATTTTACTCGGATGGTATGTTGGCTATCAACTTATTGCCTCTCAGCTCTGACTGAACCCTTCAATATGTACTCTGTGACAAACCATGGAGTTTCACTAAGCATTTCTCCTGAACAGTGATATAGATCAACATTAAGCTTTTCAGTAGAGTGTTCTGGTAGCACATTGCTAGAGAAAGAAGTTCTCCTGCAGTTTCCAGGAGAGTTTCCACCAACTGGGAGTTGGTCATGTGGGTATAAAAATTAAAGGCCATCCAGACTGGAAAAAGCTCACCTATGTCCCCACCCCATTCCCCTCTAAAAACCTGTTTGTTTCTCTGAGTCCACAGTCTCTTATGATTTGTCTCCCCCTCAGATTTCCCCCAATTCACTTTTCCTTTCTTTCTCCTAATGTCCTCCATGTTATTCCTTATGGTCCACAAGTAAGTGAAACCATATGATAATTGACTTTCTCTGCTTATTTCACTCAGCATAATCTTCTCTAGTTCCATCCATGTTGATGAAAAGCTGGGTATTCATCCATTCTGATGGTGGAGTAATATTCCATTGTGCATATGGACCACATCTTCTGTATCCATTTGTCTGTTGAAGGTCATCTCAGGTCCTTCCACAGTTTGGCTATTGTGGACATTGCTACTATGAACATTGATGTGTATAGGGTCCTTCTTTTACTACATCTGAATCTTTGAGATAAATACCCAGTGGTGCAATTGCCAGGTCATAGGGTAGCTCTTTTTTTTTTTTAATTTTTGAGGAATCTCTACACTGTTTTCCAACGTGGCTGTACCAACTTGCATTCCCACCAACAGTGTAAGAGCATTCCCCTTTCTCCACATCCTATTTTTTCCCAAATATGTTTATTTTATTTTTTCAGCGTTACACGATTGATTGTTCATGCACCACACCCAGCGTTCCACTCAATACGTGCCCTTCTCAATACCCACCATCAGGCTCTCCAACATTTGTTTCTTGCCTTGTTAATTTTTTCCATTCTAAGTGGTGTAAGGTGATATCTGAATGTGGTTTTGATTTGAATTTACCTGATGGCTAATGATGATGAACATTTTTTCATGTGGTCAATAGATTTTTGACAAGAGTACTGACAATTCAATGTGGAAAACAATAGTCCTTTCTACAAATGGTACTGGGACAATTGGATATCTAATTGCAAATTCAGAACAATGAAGTTGGAGCTCTTCTTCATACCTTACTTAAAAATTAACTCATGGAACTAAATGTAGGAGCTAACATAAAACTCTTTAAGAAATCATGAATAGATCTTTGTCATCTTGGCTTTGGCAATGTATCCTTAGACTGGAGACCAAAAATATAACCAAAAAGGAAAAAGTTGATAAATTGGACTTCATCAAAATTAAAAACTGTTGGGTATTAAAGAACATCAGTAAAGTGAAAAGAAAATCTATAAAATGGGAGTAAATATTCATATAAATGATAAAAAAATTAACATCCAGAATATATAACAAATATATTTTACAACCCAACAATAAAAAGATAAAACAACTCAATTTAAAAACAGACTTGAATAGACATTTCTCAATAAAAGATGTACAAATCGCCAGCAAGCATATGACATGATGTTCAACATCTTTGGTCATTAAGAAAATGCAAATAAAAACCATAATAAGATATTCCTCTATATCCATCATTATAGCTATAATTTAAAAAAAATGGAAAACAGCAAGTGTTGGTAAGAGATGTGGAAAAATAGGAAGCTTCAGATATTCCTAGTGGGGATCAAAATGATACACCACTGTGGAAAACAATTTGGTAGTTTTCCAAGAAGGTAAACAGAATTACCACATGATGAACAATTTCACAATATATTCAAGAAAAATAAAAACGTTTGTCCACACCACACACACAAAAGTACCTTGTACATGAATTTTCATAGCACCATTTTTCATAATAGCCATAATAATGATGGCCAAATGTCCATCAACTGCTGAATGGATAAATCAAAGTGATATATCTCTACAATGGATTAATGAAGCTCTGATGCACGGATAAACATGGATGAACCTGAGAATATTATGTTCAGTGGATGAAGTCAGTCACAAGGACTATATATTATATGATTTTATAGATATGAGATATTCAAAATAGGCCAATCCATAGAAGCAGAAAGTAAACTCCTATTTGTCTAGGGATGGGGAAATTTGGAAGTGACTACCAATTGGTTTCTTTTTGGGATGACAAAAATAAATTGCAGTGGGGTTGTATATTTCTGTAGATGTACTAAACACCAGTGAAGTGTACATTTATCTAGGTGCATTGTATGGTACGTGAATTACAGATCAGTGAAGCTGTTACAACAGAAAGAAAGGGGGAGGAGAGAAGAGGAAGGGAAAGGAAGGGAAGGTGAGCTCAGGTGTCGAAGCTCACACCCTCAGTGACACCTTACAGGCATTGCCTGATGCCCACCTTTAACACCTCCTGTAGACTGGCAATGATTATTCTTCTTTGCTTTCTCACCACCTCAACAAATGGATATGTGAGGAAAATCAGAGTGCCCCTCCCGTGTAGCAGCAACATTGGTGACATTACATTTCACGTTGCATCTGCCAGCTATTAATTAAATCTGCCTGGTGCCCTCTGGGAGCTGCCCTGGCTTCCTAAAGGAGCTCTTCACTGATTTTCAACTCTCTCAAGTGCCTTACTTAATATTTCCTCTCCCCTGACTGGCACACACCTAACCAAGCTCATGCCAGTCAGTGTTTAGATTTTACACTTGCATTTTAATAGCAAAGAAATTTATTAAATTTTAACAAATCCCTGAGTGACACAATGTGGAAATTTACTGATGAGGTTATAAATTTAAGTCCACAAACTGTAGAAAGAGACAGGATGACTTTTCTCATAATGAAACATGTTTGATAATGAAAAAGACATGTTAACTTCATGGTTTTAACTAGTACCCTAGTTCTGTAATTTTTTTTGTAAAGGAAAATTATGTTATTATGAATGGGACTATGTTGCCAGAGGATTCTAACATGCTCAAATCTTGTTTTAATTAAGTGGTTCTATTATAACATAATTGTGGCCCTTTCTTTCTTCAGTTTACATACAATATTATTTACAGTGCAGGCACACAGGCTTGCTAAACAGACACTTGTCTTTTGGGGACAATTAGGGAATATTTTTTTTAAATTAATTTTTTATATTTTATTTTTTCAGTGTTCAAAGATTCATTGTTCATGCACCACACCCAGTGCTCCATGCACTATGCCCTCCTCAATACTCACCACCAGGCTCGCACAACCCCTTACCCCTCCAAAACCCTCAGTTTGTTGCTCAGAGTCCACAGTCTCTCTCGGTTCATCTCCCCCTCTGATTTCCCCCAATTCACACTTTCTTTCCTTCTCCCAATGTCCTCCATCTTTTTCCTTATGCTCCACACATAAGTGAAAACATATAATTGACTCTCTTTCCTTGACTTATTTCACTCAGCATAATCTCTTCCAATCCTGTCCATGTTGATACAAAAGTTGTATATTCATCCTTTCTGATGGAGGCATAATATTCCATTGCATATATGGACCATATTTCTTCTTTATTTATTCATCTGTTGCAGGGCATCTTGGCTCTCTCCACAGTTTGGTGATTGTGGCCATTGCTGCTATGAACATTGGGGTACATGTGGCCCTTCTTTGTACTGCATCTGCTTTTTTGGGGTAAATACCCAGAAGTGCAATTGCAGGGTCATAGGGTAGCTCTATTTTTAATTACTTGAGGAATCTCCACACTGTTTTTCAAAGTGGCTGCACCAACTTGCATTCCCACCAACAGTGGAGGAGGGTTCCCCTTTCTCCACATTCTCTCCAGCATTTGTTGTTTATTGTCTTGTTGATTTTGGCCATTCTAACTGGTGTAAGGTGGTATCTCAGTGTGCTTTTGATTTGAATCTCCCTGATGGCTAAAGATGATAAACATTTTTTCATGTGTCTGTTAGCCATTTGTATGTCTTCTTTGGAGAAGTGTCTGTTCATGTCTTCTTCCCATTTTTTGATGTGATTATCTGTTTTGTGAATGTTGAGTTTGAGGAGTTCTTTATAGATCTTAGATATCAGCCCTTTGTCTGTAGTGTCATTTGTGAATATCTTCTCCCATTCTGTGGGTTGCCTGTTTGTTTTGTTAACTGTTTCCTTCACTGTGCAGAAGCTTTTATTTTGATGAAGTCCCAAAAGTTCGTTTTTGCTTTTGTTTACTTTCCCTTTGGAGATATGTCCTGAAAGAAGGAGCTGTGGCTGATGTTGAAGAGGTTGCTGCCTATGTTCTCCTCTAGGATTTTGATAGAATCCTGCCTCATTTTGAGGTCTTTTATACATTTCAAGATTATCTTTGTGTATGGTGTAAAAGAATGGTCAAGTTTCATTCTACTATATATAGCTGTCCAATTTCCCCAGAACCATTTATTGAAGAGACTATCTTTTTACCACTGGATATTTTTTCCTGCTTTGTCAAAGATTATTTGACCATAGAGTTGTGGGTCCATATCTGGGCTCTCTACTCTGTTCCACTGGTCTATGTGTCTATTTTTGTGCCATGCTGCCTTGGTGATCACCGCTTTGTAGTTAAGCTTGAAATCAGGCAATGTGATGCCACAAGCTTTGTTTTTCTTTTTCAACATTTCCTTAGCAATTCGGAATCTTTTCTGGTTCCATACAAATTTTAGAATTGTTTGTTTTAGCACTTTGAAAAATGCTGGTGGAATTTTGATAGGCATAGCATTGAAAGTATAGATTGCTCTGGGCAGTGTAGACATTTTAACAATGTTTATTCTTCCAATCCATGAGCATGGAATGCTTTTCCACCTTTTATGTCTTCTTCAATTTCTTTCATGAGTGTTCTGTAGTTCCTTGAGTACAGATCCTTTACCTCTTTGGTTAGGTTTATTCCCAGGTATCTTATGGTTCTTGGTGCAATAGTAAATGGAATCAATTCTCTAATTTCCCTTTCCGTATTTTCATTGTCAGTGTATAGGAAAGCAACTGATTTTTGTGCATTGATTTTGTATCCTGACACATTACTGAATTCCTTTATGAGTTCTAGTAGTTTGGGGGTGGAGACTTTTGGGTTTTCCATATAAAGTATCATGTCATCTGTGAGAAGAGAGAGTTTGACTTCTTCACTGCCAATTTGAATACCTTTTATTTCTTTTTGTTGTCTGATTGCTATCGCTAGGACTTCTAGTACTATGTTGAACAAGAATGGTGAGAGTGGGCATCCTTGTCATGTTCCTGATCTCAAAGGGAAGGCTTTCAGCTTTGCCTCATTGAGAATGCTATTCACTGTGGGCTTTTCATGGATAGATTTTACGAAGTTGAGGAATGTTCCCTCTATCCCTTTACTTTGAAGAGTTTTAATCAGGATCTGATGTTAATAAATCCATTCAAAATACATACCGGACAAAAGACATATTGTCAAATGCCTTTTCTGCATCAGTTGAGAGAACCAGGTTGTTCTTCTTTCTTCTCTCATTGATTTGTTCTATCACATTGGTTGATTTGCAAATGATGAGCCACCCTTGCATCCAGGGATAAATCCCACCTGGTCATGGTGGATAATCTTTTGAATGTGCTGTTGGATCCTATTAGCTAGGATCTTGTTGAGAATCTTGGCATCCATATTTATCAGGGATATTGGTTTGAAATTCTCCTTTTTGATGGGTTCTTTGCCTGGTTTGGGGATAAGGATAATGCTGGCTTCATAGAATGAGTCTGGAAGTTTTCCTTCTGTTTCTATTTTTTGAAACAGTTTCAGGAGAATAGGTATTATTTTGTTCGTGAATGTTTGGTAGAATTCCCCAGGAAATCTGTCAGGTCCTGGACTCTTGTTTTTTGGGAGGTTTTTGAACACTGCTTCAGTCTCATTACTAGATATTGGTCTATTCAGGTTGTCAGTTTCTTCCTGTTTCAATCTTGGAAAATTATGGGTTTCCAGGAATGCATCCATTTCTTCTAGGTTGTTTAGCTTATTGGCATATAGCTATTGATAATAATTTCTTATGATTGTTTAAATTTCCTTTGGATTAGTTGTGATCTCTCCCCTTTCATTCAAAATTTTGTTAATTTGGGTCCTCTTTTCTTTTGGATTAGTTTCATCAGTGGGTTATTGATCTTATTGATTCTTTCAAAAAACCAACTTCTGGATTCATTGATGTGTTCTACTGTTTCTCTAGTTTCTAGCTCATTCATCTTTGCTCTAATCTTGCTTATTTCCCTTCTTGTGTGTGTGGTTGACTTGATTTGTTGTTGATTTTCCAGTTCATTAAGGTATAAAGAAAGCTGGTATATTCAGGCTTTTTCAATTTTTTTTGAGTGAGGCTTGGATGGCTATGTATTTCCCCCTTAGGACTGCCTTTGCCGTATCCCATAGGTTTTTTACTCATGTGTCTTCATTTTCATTGGTTTTCATGAATTGTTTCAGGTCATCTTTGATTTCCTGGTTGATCCAAACATTCCTGAGCAGATTGGTCTTACCCTCCAAGTGTTTGAATTCTTTCCAAACTTTTTCTTGTTGTTGAGTACCAGTTTCAGAGCATTGTGGACTGAGAATAGTCTCGGAATCATCTCAATCTTTTGGTATTGGTTAAGTCCTGATTTGTGACCCAGTACATGGTCTATTCTGGAGAAAATTGCATTTGTGCTTGAGAGAAATGAGTATTCTGTTGTTTTAGGGTGGAATGCTCTGTATATCTCTATGTGGTCCATTTGGTCTAATGTGTCATTCAAAGCTCTTGTTTCTTGATTGATTTTCTGCTTTGATGATTTGTCTGTTACTGAGAGTGGCATGCTAAAATCTCCAATAATTAATGTATTCATATCATTATGACTCTTTATTTTGATTAACAGATGGCTTAGGTAGCTGGATGCTCCTCTACTGGGGACATAAATATTTACATTTGTTGGATCTTCTTGGAGGATAGACCCTTTAAGAATGATGTAGTATCCTTCTGTATCTCTGACTACAGTCTTAAACTTAAAATCTAATTTACCTGATATGAGAATTGTCACCATAGCTTTCTTTTGAGGCCTGTTGGCATGAAAGATGGTTCTCCATCCCTTCACTTTCAGTCTGGATATATCTTTAAATTCCAAATGTATCTCTGGTAGACAGCATATGGACAGGTCCTGTTATTTTATCCATTCTGCAACCCTGTGCTCTTTTATGGGAACATTTAGGCCATTCACGTTGAGAGTGATTATTGAAAGATAAGTGTTTATTGAGATCATGTTGCCTGTGAAGTCCTTGTTTCTATAGATTGCAAGTTTCTGTTCTGTGTCACTCATGTGTCCTTTCCTTTTTTATTGAATCCCCTTTAATATTTCTTGTAGTGCCGGCTTGTTGGTCACATACTCTTTTAAACTTTGTCGGTCTTAGAAGTTCTTTTTCTCTCCATCCATTTTGAATGTCAGCCTCGCTGGATAAAGTATTCTTGGCTTCATGTTCTTCTCATTTAGTGCCCTGAATATGTCTTTCCAGCTCTTTCTGGCTTGCCAGGTTTCTGTGGACAGTTCTGACATTATTCTGATGGGTCTTCCTCTTTATGTAAGGAATCTCTTCCCCCTAGCTGCCCTCAGGATCCCTTGTCTAAAATTAGAATTCACAAATTTTACAATTATGTGTCTGGGTGTATTTCTAGACTCGTTGATCTTGGGGAATTGTCCTTTCTGCCTCTAGGACATGAACACTTCTTCCATTCATCAGACTGGGAAATTTTCATCTAGAATTTATTCAGCTATATCTTCTAATCTTCTGTCTTTCTACAATCCCTCAGGGATTCCAATAATTCTGACATAGGAACGTTTTATGGCATCATTTATTTCCCTAAGTCTCTTCTCATGGTTCCTAAGCAGTTTGTTCCAGCCCTCCTCCTGATCTTTTTTCTCTACCATCTTGTCTCTAGATCACCTCCCCCTTCTGTTTATTTTCTGATATAGGTCCAAGTGTTCCACTGCATTTTACTTCTCCACTGCTGCTTTCAGCTCCTGTAGAGATCCAGAAGTGAATAATCTTACTTCTCAGTCTGATTTTATGGGTGTTCAGTGTATTTTGGTAGATATCCAACTCACTTTGGAGGACCGGTTTGAAAAGGGTCTCCTACTTCTCCACCATCTTACCCCTCCTCCTCAATTAGGGAATATCTTTGGGGCAATGGTCATGTTATTTACTCAGTTATAATCCTTGCCAGTTTAAGCATTCTACCTAATGACTTTTTAATGTTTCTGAAGTGTTACTTTATTTTTAAAAAATATCCTGTCTGTCAAATAATGGAACTCTTCATTACATATACACGGGGTAGAGCTGTTTTGAAAATGCTTTCACATTCGTGGTCCATTTCATCCGTCTGAAGGCCTCCAAGGTGGTGGCCAGGCATGGACTGGGGTCTTACTCCTGGGCTCTTCCTCTTTCCCCCTGCTTCATTTGACTCTTCAGCCTGGCTGACCACTTAAGCTGCCTTCTCCCTACCATCCTGCTGGTCTATGGCTGAGAAGGACTCCAAGCTGGGGAGTTGCATGAGCTAAGTCACTTTGAAGAAGATGGCAATTATAAAATAATTTGCAATATCCAGTGCCTAAATTGGGACATTTACAATTTTATTTCCTTCCTTCTTTCCTTTCTTCCTCCCACCAACAAATAAATACATTTTGAGCAGCTGTGCTGTGTCAGGCAGAGTGCTGTGTGCCGGGGAAATTGCTTGGCTCCTCTGCTTTAAACTAGTCTCAGCTTTGTAGCAGGCATCCCACCAGAGGCCAGGTGTTAGCTCACTCAGCAAAAGTTGGGTCTGCCCCACCAACTTCCCCCTGCCCAGTACAGGCTGTACAGCTACTAACCCTGCTCTGTCCTATCCTTGGGGCTTGTTAAGAGCCTTGATTATGACCCCTGATCCCTCCATGCATGGACTCACTTGTTTGGACTTCAGCCCCAGCTCCACCTCCAGCCTTGCCCAGTACAGCTATGGCCTTGCTCAGCCCCACTCTGGCCTCCCTGAGGGTGGTCCTTCCCTGACAATGCTCTGCTCACCTGCATCACTTATTAAAATAGCATGGGGCGCCTGGGTGGCTCAGTTGGCTAAGCGACTGCCTTCGGCTCAGGTCATGATCCCAGAGTCCCAGGATGGAGTCCCATATTGGACTCCCGGCTCTGCGGGAGGTCTGCTTCTCCCTCTGACCTTCTCCCTTCTCGTTCTCAGTCTCTCTCTCTCTAAAAAAAAAAAAAAATCCTTCAATAAAATAGCATGTTCCTAAGCTCCAGGTCATACCTCAACAATCAGGATATCTGTAGGTAAGAAGTATGAATCTGCATTTTTCATAAGCTCAGCAGGTACAGTACAGTTTGAGAACTACTGGCTTAGACAAGAAAGAAAAAATACAAAGACAAATAGAAAAACTGCTTAGAAGTCTATTATGAGAAATATATGGCTCTTTCTTTTCACTGTGGCTCAGGAAACTATAATTTATATAGCACCTGTATATCCTGGTCCCTGAGAAATCTGCATTCATTTAATCCTCAAAGTGCCCCTGACGGGATAGATTGTACCTGCTCACTGCCAGAATGTGATGTGCTGGAAGACACTGTTAGCTCAGGAAGGCCAGAATTCTACCCTAGAACACATTTCTTTACTCCAGAGTAATAAGGCACAAGGAACCAAGGAGAGGCCAAGGGACCCTGGATCCTTACCTGTAGCTTTGACACCCAGCTAGCTGGGGGACAGGAATTTGCATGTGTAAAATGCCATTTTCCTAAGCAGATTTGGCTTAGGCCAAAAAATGCGGTCAGACCCGCTCATCTGCCAGTGGCCACTTCCACTCCCCGCCTGCAACACACATACCCATACACTTGCCAGACCCAAATTTCACCTGGATGTGAGGAAAGCTGCAGGGTGGATACACAAAGCCAGGTGTTAAGCTGACTTACGACAAAGCCAACCTGGCACTGCCCAGCCCCACCTCTAGTTGGTTCCTTGAGGCAAGAGAAAGACCTCAGGCAGGTATCATATGGAAGTGGCTCCTGGCCCTCAGAGTTCCCACTGAAGAGAGGCAGGGTGGAAGGAGAGCCATATTCACACCTGAATGTAATGACGTCCATTGTACATCTGCTTCCATCCATAGGTGCACAACCCAGGCAGGGCCTGGGATATGAGCCAGCTTTCTAATCATTATAGTCTTTGTTAAGAATGTGAGCCACTCCCCTGGAAATTTGATTTGCTCTGTCTGGAAGAAGTTCTGGCATTTGATAAGAACCAAGCAGTTCCTATCATTAGGGAGATCTGGCTTATGAAAAGCATAAAGAGGGTGATGAGGAAAAGAGAAGAGAATGGCCTTAATCCATGTGACACAGGGTCCAATCAGGCTTGTCCCTGAAATCCTTGCTTCTGTCTTTCCCTTTTTTGTCAGCCTTCACTGTACCTGGGAGAGGCTCAAGTCCCTCCTACATAGTGGTTTAGGTGAGCAGATAGTCAACAATGCTCAGGAAAATGTTGGAAATGCAAGCCAAAGGTGCCGGGGAGACTGAGGTGAGCTGGGCTAGGGGCACAGACCAGTCCATCTGTGTCTGTGACAAGCATCCCAGGAGAGGCCCAAGGCAGGCTCTGGAATGTCTACCTTTCCATCCCCGTCTGTGGGATGATTCACTCTCAGGAATTATGAATAAATCACCCTGAAATTTTAAGTATTTCCTTCCTAGTCCAAAATCCCTGGCAACACTTTCCCCACTGCCATCTGTGGGTGAACAAGAACATGACAACATGGTTGAAACACACTTCAAGAGATTGACATTTCCAGCCACCTGGGGCTTGTCTGTGCCTTTATCTCTTTCCTTCCTGAAGGCACTAACCTGCTGGAAGCTGGGCTCCCTGCCCTGTGTCACTCACTGGGCCCCAATGCATGGAGAACAAATGAACATCTGGGTCTGTGCTCATCTTCTGTGATCTTAGGCACTCCCCAAATCTCTCCGAGTCTCATTTTCATTATCTGTAAATGAAGCATGCTCTGTGTGTGATGGCAGTCCCTCATACCCTCAGGTACTGTGCTCTCAGGCATGCCAGCAGGGGTCCAGGGACACTCAGATGACATTCTCATGTCCTCCTTCACTGTGAGTGTTAGGTAGCTGTTGCTCAAGGAAGTTAGTGCTGCTCAAAGTGATTCTTCTCATTGTAAATCATGGTGCTGCTTTGCAGTTTATTTTGTGCAGTGTTTATTTTTTCCTAACAAATAATCCATTTAAGAAATTGAGCTAGAAGTCAAATGAGTAGAGAAAAAAAAGGAAGCAGTGTCTCATGAAAAGCTATAATAAAAGTAATTGTTCAGAGGGTTTTGATCAATGATTTCCCCCCCTTTTTTTTCTCAGAAAACAAAAGGCCCTATGGTGAATTCGAAAGAGGCTACAGTGTAGGGAGGCCTGGGTGTGGCCTCACCCTGCCTGGACTTGCACATGACTGAGCATCAGTCCTGCCCCATCTCTGTTTGCAGCTGGTAGACTGCCACTCTGAACCTCATTGTTATTGAATAGGGGGTTAGAAAAGACAAACTCAGACAAGGAACTCAACTGGAGACTTCAGTCAGCAAGGACTTATTGAACATCAGATATTCCCAGAGTTCTCTGCATTGTGGTGCCTGCTTACCTATACATGGCTCCATGGAAGTCTTCCCAAAGCACACAGTAAGAGAGAGAGGCAGTGCTAGCCATGTGTGATGAGGGGCTGAGTCACTTACAGGTAAGAAGAACATACAGAGAAAGTTCACCTCAGTGGAGGACCGCAGCATGAAGGCCAAGCATTTAAGGATAGAGGGAGCTTGTTTCCAGTGTGGAAGAGCAGAGGCCCCTGGGCAGGAGGTCATGTGAGCTGAGAGCAAAGGTGAAGAGTAGGGACCTATAGATCCTGTGCCTTATCCTTTGTGTCCAATATCTGGTGAGCAACAGGAAACACAGAAGATTTGGCAGGGAGGTATGGGTGGGCTGGGGGATAATATGATCCTTTATGTCATCTGGGAGTAAATCAAGTAATATTTTCCTCCTTTTTTACAGCTGAAGTCTAAAAAAGTGTAGGTGATTTTTTCTAAGCTTCACAGCTCCCATATAGTAGAGAAAATCCTTCAGCCTTGGTTTTCTGACTGCTAATGCTAAGTGATGCTCTGCTCATGAGACCAAGATGATTCCAACTCAAGGAAGAAGTTTCTGCCTATAATGGGCTTGATATGCAAATAGCAGTTCCTGGCTCATGTTCAGGTGTCAGGCGGTTCTGATGTTTACTGACTGCACACTCTGTCTTAGGTGCTTGTGGGGTGTTAGGGACAAAAAAGAAGGGAAAAAACCCTCCAACCATTCAAAGAACAGAAGACACAAAGAGACCATGAAAGGTAGACTCTGAGTTCATAGTGAGCGAGCCCTGATCCCAACAATGACAAGTGTGGAGACAGGAGGATAGAGTTGAAGATAAGAACCTCTAAGGACACCTAGCCAAGTGATGAGCAGGAAGAGTAGTTTTAGGCTGACTGAGAAATAGGACCCATTAGAACACAACCTGTCCATCTAAAGGCCAGGGTGGACCAGGTATTCCTGCTTCTGGTGTGGACACTGGTTAACTGTGAACCCATGTGTCATGGAGAGAGGAGTCTCAGCTTCTAGAAGGTAAGACCACCCACAAGAATCTAGGTCTTGCAAAAGCAGGAAAATTGACTCATGGTTTCTTTCCCTTTGAGCAGGGGAAAGATATAATTTACTTCCAAACCAGAAAACTTTTGAGCATAAAAGTATATGCTATTAATAATTATACTGGGTCAACTGTCATTCAAAGGGCAATGAACAAACCCTTACTTAGAAGGTGCCCCCAGGCCTGCTATGGGGTGATAGGCAGCTGTTAACAAGGGCTGGGCAACCGTGATTCCTGAGGTTGGAACCTCAAAAGCCATTTGCTCCAGAGGATTTGGCATGTGTATTAGGCAAAATTCTTGCTCCTTGGAGCTGGAGATTGAATTTTAGTTCCCATTTGCTCTCCTGTGTACCTGGATTGTCCTTTCCTACTGCCTGCCTCTGTGTGGATATCTCTGTTGTCAGTATTGGGAGCTGGTGAGGGAGGCCAGAATTCAAACCACAGCTTTATCCTTATCTCCTGTGTGAGCTTAGGCACATTATCTAATAGACTAAACCCTCCCACCTTTGAAATGGGGGTGTGAAAATTCCCACATCAAAGAGAAATTGTAAGGTCCATCATGATGGTAGGTGTCCTTGTGTGAGGGCACATATACTAAAGAAGAAGGTAAACTCAAAAATAACAGAAGAAGGATTTTAAGGAAGAATGTTAGCATTGAGAAGAAGTTGTTCATACATGAACTTTCTGCTCTTCAAGGTTTGTACCAGGGGCCTCGAAGAGCACAAACCCCCCTTAGAAGATCTCACATGAGGAGCCCCCACTTGGACTTTCTTTTCTTCAGACTCACTCACAGTAGCTCTGCTCTTAGTCCCTGACCCCATCCTGTGGCCTCACTACCCTCCCTTGCAAGATGCAAGGGTCCTCAAGAAAATGATTTCTCTATTCAGAACCCTAGCTGCAGAAGAGGATGAGTATCCCCAATTCTCCATTTTCCACTGAGCTAAGCACATAGATCACCCTGCTTTAAAAGTTATACTGTTTATCCCTAAAGAAAAATAGACAAAGATTTAACAAAATTCAGGTTCAGAAAAGAGAATGAGAAGATCCTCAACTCAGAAGATTTTCTCCTCTTGGTATCTAAGCTCTGGCTCCTGCCTGAAATTCAGAGGACTTGAAGGATCCCAACTTTGAAAGTTTAAGCCTAAAAGTAGAAGTCATCCAACTTTCCTCAGCCTCTTCCTCTTCCAGCTTACCTCAGTGCCTGGGATTCTGCCATTTGGAGCAGTGTTCCAGGAAGTGTGGATGATTAGCACTGTCAGACATGCTTGTTCTCTAGGACACCTCACACCTGCTCTACTATGGGCACCCATCATCTGTGTAGCTCTTACGAGTGTAAAGTTTGGGACATTCTGACTTAGAGAGCTTCTTTCTATGTGTCGAGTGTGTGCGTGCAAGTTGCTGTCAGCCAAAGAACATCTCCTAATTCAAGTAGATAACCAATGTTTTGCTTAGCAAGTGACAGGACATTGGATCCACGGGAACAATAGAAAACATTTAGACCTGCATTATTATTTCACAAAAAAAGGAAGAGAAGCTTAGGGAGGGGAGGTTTCCTTAATGGCTCTTCCATTCTTAGTTCCACCTTCCACTTGATTGGAGTGATAGGGCCATTGTCTACTCCCCATTTCTATTGCCAGTGTCACCTCACAGACCCACTTCTTCTTCATTAGTACATCTACTCAAAAACGATTGCTATGTGCCAGGCCCTGTGCCAGATGCTGGAATGTGGCCCTCATGATGCCCATTCTGGACTGTAGTCATGGGCACTCTTGGGTCTGCCTGCTTCCAGTGCAACCAGCATGAAGAGTCTTCTGGAGAAGAATCTGGGCAGGATTATTTTATATTATAGCAATCTTGATTATATTATAAAATTATTATATATATATAATATATATATATTATATAGCAGTCTCCAGACTATATATATATATATATATATATATATATATATATATATAATAGCCCTGAATAATCCAGCCCTGATACTCCCATGCTGTGAATAAGGATGTTTTCTAAGTCAAGATGTGACTGTACTCTGCCATTAAAGATGAAGTCGCATACTTGGAGCAAGGTGCCTGTAGATCTGACCCTTTCTACCTCTCCAGGCTCTCCTCTGATCTCACTGCAGCTCATAACCAACAGTAAGCTGGAATAAAACTAGGCGCAATATGGCACATGCTTGATGCATTCTCTTACCTCTCAACCTTTTCTTAAACCTCTCTTCCCACTGACAATGTCCTTTCTGCCTGGAGAGTACTGATTCTGCCGTTTACAATTCAGTTTGACAATCCATTCTTGAACACCATCCCTAACTTGTCCCCAAGCAAGAGTGGTCCCATTTTGGCATCTCACTATGCCTTACTACCAGTGCATCTGGGACCACTTCCTCACCTTCTCACTCTAAGTTCTGGAAGGCTAGGAGGATGCCTGCTGCCTTCTGGGTCTACCACTCCCGGCCTAGTGTCTGACCCATGCTGGTACATGATATGTTTCTGCTGAGAGGGTACAGATGCCTAGATTTCCTCATCAGGCACCTAAGTGAAAATGTAGATTGTTGATGGTAAGAAGAATGAAAATAAGATCAGTCCAGACATTTTTTGAAGCCAGGACTGTGTCTTGTTGTCTACATTCATGTCTGACACAATATATGCTCGCAAACCTGTTGCTGGATAAAATGAAAAGATGAGAGAATGAGAATTCAGGTTTCTAGATCCCATCCCAGGGTTTCTCCTCCCACTGAAAGGCATATTCGACAGTGTCTTGGCACCATTTGAGACAATCATACCCTTTAATCACAGTTGTGTCCTGGCATAGGTCCTATTACTACATAGGAACAGGGTCATTGTTCTCTATCAGGTCACGTTTTGTTGTTGTTGTTGTTGTTGCTTTATTTTTTTTTTTCTACTTTTTGCTTTCATGTGAGTGCAGAGTAGGAAACGCTCAGTCTGCCTTCCTGGATCAGGGAAGGCAATTCAGGGATGAGAAGCTGTGTGCCCTGACTCTCCCCTCCGTCACCCTTGCTCCTCTGGCACACATGGATCTTTTTTCTACTAAGCAAAGATGGAGCACGGAATCCTTCTTAACACAAGGATACAATCAATTACTCTAAATCAATAATACATAAGTTGAAGTTTGTTCCAACATCCTTGTCCAAAAGCTTCCCAGCCCTCTCTTTGACAGATTTCTCCCTCTCCATCCTCAGATACCCCTGTGCAGGCTCAAGAACACCTTGAAATACCTTGGTTCCTAGTAGGGCTTTGGGGTAGTCTATAACGCCCTGAAGAAAGTGAAGCAGATCTTGCAGGACCATTACACTGTAGCCTGTCTGGGAGACAGGGGGACCTGGCATGGGGAGCAGCTCAGCTTCAGCTTTGGGACTCTCCACCCAGGTTTTCAGAGCTCTCCTGGCTACTGCAATTGCACACCTGGGATAACATTAACAATGTTAATTCTCTGTAAAACTTTCTATGTGTGAGAATCTCACCTAAGAAGGAAAGGAGATGAGCCCATAATGGCTGGCTTTTCATCTTCTTGATGGATTTTATTATAGCAGTAACAAGAGCAATTCCACTTAAAGGACTTTTTTCAGGTAACCGTTACAGTAGATTATAAGTCAGAATGGGAAATTGTCTCTATCTTGTACACATTTGGAGTGGCCAGGGGGAAAAATGAGCATCAGGAAATAAAGCTCACTGGTATTACAACTTATGGAACATTTGGAGGGCAATGAGGATGGGTATGAACTGGGAGTCAGCTAATTAAGGAGGCAAACCTCATGACTCTGTTGAGTCGGTCATCGGCAGAACACAAAATGGGCTTTTAAGAGGAGTTTGACATTATAATTTTTATTACACAAAAACTGCACCTAACAGTGGGGCAGAGCACTTGCCAGGCCTGTTATAAAAGCAAAATTGGCACTGGTAATTTTAAGTAGTCAAGACAGCACACTTACCTTGGAAGGGGAAAAGGGATTTTCACCACCAAGCAAATGACCAAACAATTTTGTGGAGGTATCTTAGCAGGAGAGATGGTATCATATTCCTGGAATTTCCTGTCACTTGGCTGATACATACCACCTATATTCCCTGTGATGTGCCATGGCCTTTCTTGATGCCAGGCAAAATCCAGTAGCAGTAGTCCTGTGGTGTGAATCCAGCCAGTGGTTGATTTTATCTTTGGTTTTGTTTGCCAGTGATTTCAAGACTGGCTTTACCATGTGCTTGCAGTGGGCAGTAGCCAAAACCTCACTGAGCAGCAGCCTTGCACGCAAGAGCCATTTGTAAGAACCATGTAGATAACCTGGCCAGAGTCTTTGGGGTCAAGCTCATCTCTCAGCAGAGCCTTGGTCTCTGATCCCCTTTCTCAGCTGTCTGTGGCAGGCTGATGTCAAGTTCCAGGTCCTCTGTGTTAGAAGATAATGCAGTATCTGGGACCATGTCTGGACTTAACTGAGATAAACTGGAGTTGTAAAAAAATGCCTGGTTTATGTGATACACCAAAATTTCTGAGTATTATTGTTAGAGGGAAGCCAGATCACAGAATCTCTTGTACAAACATTATGAAGAAATTAACCCCAACAATAAAAGCCAGGACAAATTTAGTAGCAAT
This sequence comes from Nasua narica, assembly GCA_028533885.1. Classification (NCBI taxonomy): domain Eukaryota; kingdom Metazoa; phylum Chordata; class Mammalia; order Carnivora; family Procyonidae; genus Nasua; species Nasua narica. Next base: position 74,003,792 of record CM052810.1, on the reverse strand, counting down.
CCAACCCAGAAATGTCATGTACCTCAAAGCTGTAGTAAAGAAGGAAAAAGAAGATTCTGGCACATTGTGGCTCTCTATATAACCAAAGGTCTCCGAGGAATCATTGCTAGTGTTTTTTTTTTTTTAGGTGTTGAAGATAGGGAAATGTGTAATTAAACTATTATACATCTGTTTAATTATGATCAAGCCATTAAAATAATGTTTGCAAATAGTTTATAACAACATGAAAATGCTAATGTTAGTATAAGACTCAAAATTATATATGTGACATTTTTCAAATTATAAGTAAAAAACTATATATTAAAAACCCTGAGAGAAGACAGATTAAGACTATTTTTTAAATAAACTTTTAAGAACATTTTAGAATAGTTTTAGATTCACAAAAAATGTGCAAAGATACTACAGTTTCCATATACCTCCCCCAAGTTCCCCCTACTGTTCACATCTTACATTACCACGGTACTTTTGTCACAGCTAACAAATCTATATAATGCTGTTTTTAAGCAGAGAAGATGACTCAAAATCTCTTGTGGTAGAGAAATCTATTTTACTTTTGCATGAAATCCACAAGTCTGATCCCCATTGTTTTGTCATGTGTACTCATATGTCCCATTACAGGATAACCAAGCATCACGTAGAAATGCAAATTATCTGTATGCTGGGACCAGTGAAACAAGCTTGGGCCCCCACAGAGAAGTTTCACAGGTTCACAGAGGTTAAAGTAAGCTGGCAGGTCTGTCTTCCCATTTTCTTGCATGGTTGGTTTCAGAGGTGGGAAGGACTTGAGCTCACCCTTGCAGGATCTAGGCACAAATGAAGCCAGGGCCTCAGGCTAATGGTCCCAGCTGGCCTCACCTCCTGGCCCAAGTTCAAGGTGGTCATTAGAGTGCTATTTCCTTTTATCTGCTTTGCTTTTATCTGCTTTTCAATAATGGTTTCATGGTAGACACAGATATAGATGAGTAGAGAACTGCCAAAGTGCTAGAATCTGAGGCTTCTAGTTGGGAAAAGATAAGTATGAAGCTAATGAAATGAATTTTGTTGGACTTGAAATTATTTTCACAGAACTGAGGCAGAAGCAGTTTTCCACTTTGTCTCTGGTACACTCATCAAAATGTTTGATTAGATGCTATGTGCTTAGAATTATAGAAGGATGGCTTTTAAAGTCAAATTTGCCATGGCCCTTCCTCTTACGTTGAATAATTTAGAAGGCTGTCCATGTTTGATCAAAATTTTAAAAGTCTCACTTTCTTGGTGGAGATACATCCTAAAAGTCCCCATCTGATATATTTGAAATCTATCCTACAGACATGTTCCAAATAAAGGCTGAAATAGGTAAATGTCTTACATTATATTGTAGGTGAACTAGGAAGCAAGGGGTTCTTGGAAGGAATACCACCTTTCCAAGCCAAATGTGGTTATAACCATCACTGGGAAAACCCATCTAGCAAAATCATGCCTTGTCTTTCAACCTGACTTCCAAAAGCTAAATGTAGTTTGCTTCATCCTTGCTTTCTGAGGTGATTATAGGAAGTCTAAATAGGTCTGAGGGCCTAGACTGAAACTCAGACTTTGTACCCAACAAACAAACAGTTAAAGTCATCCAATTTTTTGCTGGAATTTGCCAGGAAAGTGGTGACTTAGCACCCCACCAGGGAGGCCTGCTGGGAACTGAAGCTTAGATCAGTAAGAACTGATCTGCCCAAGGGAAGAAAGAAATACAGGGATAAGAAATTTATCCAAAGAGAGTTAGTTTAGGGATAAGTTTGGAAAAGTAAATGAAATCACCAGAAATGATAATGATTTTGCTGGACAAAAATACCAAGACGTTTTGTATATAAGTGTTGAAGTCTAAGAAAGGTTGTTGGCCAGAGAAAAGTAGAATGTAATATATTCATCATAATAGCTATAATTATGGTAATCAACCAACAGCAGCCCACAGGCCCTTAGTGCCTGGTATGAGATAGGCTGAGTGTTAGTGTTTCCCATGCATCTTCCCATTCAATCTTGTTGAATTGGCACAGCTAGTCTGTGATGTGAGAATTATAAGCTGTGCCTCCCAAAGGAGGCTGTGTGTTAAACACATAGAGGTGAATATTGACTTGCCTGAAGTCAAGTTGTCTGCCTTACTTCAAAGTCCCTCCTTATGAATGTTGCACTCATCTATCCATCTATTATCCATCCTTCTACCCAGCCATCTGCTTATCCATCCATCTAACCACCCACCCATTTATCCATCCATCCATCATCCATCCACCCATCCATTCATTGATCCATCCATCCATGTGGAAGGCTGGAAGTACCAGCTGATAGTGAGCACTGGGTGTTTCGGAGTCACTGTTGGGAGCCTCCTGCTTGGCTGGATGATGAAGTGGGGCTCAGAAGACCATGATATGGGCAAAGTTTAAATAGGAGATTAATTATTTCTTGAGAGTAACTATGAAAGCACTTGGAACTTGTGACAGGAGATGGGTAAAGGCTTTTTCTCTCACTGAAGGATTTAAAACTAGATTTTCACCTCACTTGACCAAGTAATATTTTTCTCCAACTAAGGCAAAGAAATGAGTGAGATGAATATTTCTGTTCTCTCTGAGTCCTAAGATTCAGTATTTTTTTTTCTGAGAGTGACTTACAACATCTCTATGTGGAGGAGGTATTGGGAGGTTTGCTTTTGCTATTTCATGCCTCATTTTTCATAAAGGAGAAGATGGCTTAGAACACTGAAACAGTGTACTCTAATGAACCAAATAGGTTTCAGGAATCACAAATGGTATCACTTTTCAAATGGTTACATCAAAACATTCAATTTTAAAATATGTATCTTAGCACAAGTTTAATTGCAAAATAACTTTTTTTATAGCCAACTTATAAACTCCTTCAGAAGTGCTTTATAATAAAACTGCCAGAATACCTTTAACTATAGTGGCACAAATGTTGCCCCTGCAATAAAGGGAATAAAAGCATCATCAGACCTGCCTTTTTACATATCCTTTGATGTCCTCAGTCTGTAAAAGGATGGAGGACTTCTCATATTCGTGGACTCCTCAGAGTTATAAAAACATCGACAAATATATGGCTGTGTACAGAGTATCCCAAATGAAATATTTTTACCCCACAATTCAGCCCTGGCTGCTGACAAAGAGAGAGATCAGGGTATGCCAAGCCTCTGCATTATTTATTATGGATGTTGTTGCTTTTATCAAGGTGTGAGCAATATTACAAGGCATTTGAGTGGACAAACTGATTATTTTGTTATTTTGTGCCTTTGTTACATGGCGTTCTTCATGTTGGTTATCCTGGGACATTTCATGCTGTTAGCAAAGACTATTTTTCCATGATGACAAGACTTCTGTACAGCAAGATAGTAATCTTATTAAACATTATGAAGCTGGGTTCATTAAAAAGAGGGCAAGCGTTCCATGAAGCATCCACAGTGGCCTCCTTCATACTGGGTGTTCATTCTCTGTAAAGAATCACATTCTATCATGATGATAGATCAGGCAGATAATTGTTGGGATCCAGAAGAAGAGGTGTGCAATGAACTGAAAGGGATATAATGAGGAGATGAAGTTGACAGGGAATTCTACCGTGGCAAAAATTTGATAGTGGATCTTGTTCTCATGGCTAGAAAAACCTAATATGTTCTGGGCTCTGCCAGACCAGGAGGTAGTTTTGTTTATTCAGACAACCTAGACTGTATAGTTGAAGAAAAACTCCAAATTATAATTAATAGGGATAGTTGATTTCATACCTAGGAATGTTGGATCCTGTTGGATCCTGGAAAGGAGGACAAGCCCCTGGACAGGATGTAGATCATTTGAACCCCAAGAATACCAGGTTGGTGGGATCCATCTTTAGAGCACTGGGACAGGTGTTCTAAGTCTTGAGATGAGGAAAAGGAGAGTGAAGGTCGACTCCAATGGGTGCTGACTTGGGGTGTAGGCCGGCTCTGATGGGTGCTGACTTTGTAATGAATACCGGAGTTACTCTGTATTATATAATCCATGGGTAGCTCCTGCCTCCCCTCATAGTGTGTAACCTGCCTCACACATGGGCTCTACTCCAGTGGAAGCTGAAGTGTGTGCCTGAGCTCTAAGTAAGAACAGCACTGCTGCCCTTGCCAGCTGGCATTCCTGTCGCACTGGACTGTGGTCACCTGGAAGGAAAGACTGTGGATTACACATTAGTTTCTCAGGAACTGAGCAAAACATCCCTCACAAAGTAAGTGCTCTTCAGTTGCTGGGACACTAAATAATAAAGTATCTAGTGTTATAGAGGCTCCATTACTTCCTGATTTATCCTAAGTTCCTAAAAGGTAAGGATGTCCCTTCTCTTTTAATTGAACTTGTTCTAGGGTATCATTTAAACATAATTGCATTTGTATATACAAGAATGAATACATTTATAAATTTATTAAACTTGAACTGTTCCCCAATGACATTAAGCTCCTTAAAGATAAGGGCTATATTTCCTTTATATATGACCCATTACCTAGCACAGTGACCCACATATAAGGATTTAGTAAATTTTGCAGAATGGAAGGAGGAGAAATATGACAAATACTGCATAAGTTTATTTTCTGAATTAGACCTTTATTTTTTAAGGTTTTTTTTAAATTCCAGTTAGTTAGCATAAAACGTAATATTAGTTTCAGATGTAAAATTTTGTGATTCAACACACAACACTCAGTGCTCACCATGACAAGTGGACTCCTCAATTCCTATCACCTGTTTAACCCCTTTCCTTACCCACCTCCCCTCTAGTATCTATTAGGATGTCATCTATAGTTAAAAGTATGTTTCTTGATTTTTCTCTCTCCTTTCTCCCTATTTTTTTCCCTTCCACTCATTTGTTGTTTCTTAAATTCCACATATGAGTGAAATAATATAGTATTAGCCTTTCTCTGACTGGCTTATTTCACCTAGCATAATACTTTTAAGTCCATCCACATTGTTGCAAATAGCAAGATTTTATTCCTTTTTATGACTGAATAATATTCCATTACACACACACGCACACACACATACACACACACACACACACACACACACACACACAAAACACTTCTTTATCCATTCATCAATGTACATTTGGGATATTTCTATAACTTGGCTATTATACATAATGCTGCTATGAATATTGGAGTACATGTATCTTTTTAAATTGGTATTTTTATGTTCTTTGGGTAAATAACTAAGTAGTGCAGTGGCTGGATTATAGGGCAGTTCTAGTTTTAACTTTTCTTTTTTTTCCCCCCAAATATGTTTATTTTATTTTTTCAGTGTTACAAGATAGATTGTTCATGTGCCACACCTAGTGCTCCATGCAATACGTGCCCGTCTCAATATGCACCACCAGGCTCGCCCAACCCCCCAACACCTCCCCTCCAAAATTCTCAGGTTGCTGCTCAGAGTCCACAGTCTCTCTTGGTTCATCACCGCCTCTGATTTCCCCCCGTTCACCCTTCCCTTCCTTCTCACAATGCCCTCCATGATTTTCTTTATACTCCATACGTAAGTGAGACCATAAGATAATGGACTCTCTCCGCTTGACTTATTTCACTCTGCATAATCTCTTCTAGTCCCGTCCATGTTGATACAAAAATTGGATATTCATCCTTTCTGATGGAGGCATAATATTCCATTGTATAGATGTACCACGTCTTCCTTATCCATTCATCTGTTGAAAGGCATTTTGGTTCTTTCCACAGTTTGGCGATTGTGGCCATTGCTGCTATGAACATTGAGGTACATGTGGCCCTTCTTTGTACTGCATCTGCTTTTTTGGGGTAAATACCCAGTAGTGCAATTGCAGGGTCATAGGGTAGCTCTATTTTTAATTTCTTGAGGAATCTCCACACTGTTTTCCAAAGTGGCTGCACCAACTCGCATTCCCACTAACAGTGGAAGAGGGTTCCCCTTTCTCCAGATCCTCTCCAGCATTTGTTGTTTACTGTCTTATTGATTTTGGCTATTCTAACTGGTGTAAGGTGGTATCTCGGTGTGGTTTTGATTGGAATCTCTCTGATGGCTAAAGATGATGAACATTTTTTCATGTGTCTGTTAGTCATTTGTATGTCTTCTTTGGAGAAGTGTCCGTTCATGTCTTCTGCCCATTTTTTGATGTGATTATCTGTTTTGTGAGTTTGAGTTTGAGGAGTTCTTTATAGATCTTAGATATCAGCCCTTTGTCTGTAGTGTCATTTGTGAATATCTTCTCCTTTTCTGTGGGTTGCCTGTTTGTTTTTTTGACTGTTTCTTTCACTGTGCAAAAGCTTTTTATCTTGATGAAGTTCCTAATGAAGTCCCAAAGTATAATTTTGCTTTTTTTTTCCTTTGGCTTGGGACACATGTCCTGAAAGAAGTTGCTGTGGCTAATGTCATAGAGGTGACTGCCTATGTTCTTCTTTAGGGTTTTGAAAGATTCGTGCCTCACGTTGAGGTCTTTTACCCATTTTGAGTTTATCTTTTTGTATGGTGTAAGAGAATGTCAAGTTTCATTCTTCTACATATAGCTGTCCAGTTTTCCCAGCACCATTTATTGAAGAGACTGTCTTTTTTATCCACCGGATATTTTTGCCCGTTTTGTCAAAGATGATTTGACATAGAGTTGCGAGTCCATCTCTGGGCTCTCTACTCTGTTCCACTGGTCTATGTGTCTGTTTTTGTGCCAGTACCATGCTGTCTTGGTGATCACAGCTATGTAGTAAAGTTCAAAATCAGGCAATGTGATGCCCCAGATTTGTTTTTCTTTTTGAACATTTCCTTAGCAATTCAGGGTCTTTTCTGGTTCCATACAAATTTTAGAATTGTTTTTTCCAGCTCTTTGAAAAAAGCTCGTGGAATTTTGATCAGATGGCATTGAAAGTATAGATTGCTCTGGGCAGTATAGACATTTTAACAATGTTTATTCTTCCAATCCATGAGCATGAATTGCTTTTCCACCTTTTTGTGACTTCTTCAATTTCTTTCATGAGCGTTCTGTAGTTCCTCAAGTACAGATCCTTTACCTCTTTGGTTAGATTTATCACCAGGTATCTTATGGTTCTTGGTACTACATTAAACGGAATCGATTCTCTAATTTCCTTTTCCATATTTTCATTGTTAGCGTATAGGAAAGCAACTGATTTTTGTGCATTGATTTTGTATCCTGACACATTACTGAATTGCTGTATGAGTTCTAGTAGTTTTGGGGTGGAGTCTTTTGCATTTGCCACGTAAAGTATCATGTCATCTGTGAAGAGAGAGTTTGACTTCTTCATTGCCAATTTGAATACCTTTTATTTCTTTTTGCTGCTTGATTGCTGTCGCTAGGGCTTCTAGTGCTATATTGAACAAAAGTGGCGAGAGTGGGCATCCTTGACGTGTTCCTGATCTCAATGGGAAGGCTGTCAGCTTTTCCCCATTGAGAATGATATTAGCTGTGGACTTTTCGTAGATAGACTTTATGATATTGAGGAATGTTCCTTCTATCCCTATACTTTGAAGAGTTTTAATCAGGAATGGATACTGATTTTTGTCAAATGCTTTTTCTGCATCAATTGAGAGGACCATGTGGTTCTTCTCTCTTCTCTTGTTGATTTGTTCTATCACATTGATTGATTTGTGAATGTTGAACCACCCTTGCATCCCAGGGATAAATCACACCTGGTCATGATGAATAATCTTTTTAATGTGCTGTTGGATCCTCTTAGCCAGGATCTTGTTGAGAATCTTGTCATCCACGTTCATCAGGGATATTGGTCTGAAATTCTCCTTTTTGATGGGGTATTTGCCTGGTTTGGGGATCAGGGTAATGCTGGCTTCATAGAAAGAGTCTGGAAGTTTTCCTTCTGTTTCTATTTTTTGAAGTAGTTTCAGGAGAATAGGTACTATTTCATTCGTGAATGTTTGGTAGAATTCCCCAGGGAATCTGTCAGGTCCTGGACCTTTGTTTTTGGGAGGTTTTTATCATTGCTTCAATCTCATTACTAGATATTGGTCTATTCGGTTTGTCAGTATCTTCCTGTTTCCTTCTTGGAAGATTATGGGTTTCCAGGAATGCATCCATTTCTTCTAGGTTGTTTAGCTTATTGGCATATAGCTATATTTTTAACTTTTCAAGGAAACCCCATCCTGGTTCCCACAGTGGCTGCACCAGTTTTCATTCCCACCAACAGAGCAAGGGGTGCCCTTTCTTTACATCCTTGCCAACACCTGTGGCTTCTTGTGTGGTTGATTTTAGCCATTCTAACAGGTGTGTGATGATATGTCATTGCGGTTTTGATTTGTTTTTCCCTGGTTATAAATGATGATGAACATCTTTTTACGTGTCTGTTGGCCATCTGTATGTCTTCTTTGGAAAAGTGTCTATTCATATCTTCTTCCCGTTGTAATTGGGTTTTTCATTTTTGTGGTGTTGACTTTTATACGTTCTTTATATATTTTGGATACTAACCCTTTATCAGATATATCATTTGCAAATATCTTCTCCCATTCCATTGGTTGCCTTTTAGTTTTGTCAATTGTTTCCTTCACTGTGCAGAAGCTTTTTATTTTGGTATAGTCCCAGTAGTTTATTTTTGCTTTTGTTTTCCTATCCTCAGGAGATATATCTAGAAGGAAGTTCCTACAGCTGATGTCAGATAAATTACTGCCTATATCTTCTAAGATTATTATGGTTTCACGTCTCACATTTAGGTCTTTAATCTAGTTTTAATTTATTTTTGTGTATGATGTAAGATAGTCATCCCTTTAAACCTGGTCAATGACTTAGATTATTTGTTTAACTTTCGGATAGGGGTATAAAATAAGACCCTGAAGGAGCCCACAGATTGAGAACACTACAACATATCTTCAAAAATAAAAATGGGAAGACCCCAAGATTTATGTTGGGTGATATCTTGCTTTCACACTGATCAGCACTCCTGTGTCCATCTTGAAGCCTTATATTCAACTGTGAGCATCAGATTTTTTTGCTTAGGACAAGACCCACACCTCTCAGAGATATATCTTGTTGAAGAATGGCAGCATGCAGTGTGCAAAGTCCAGGCCCCAGAGCCAGCAGCCTAAGATGGTAGTCCTAGCCTTATGACCTCAGGTAAATTCCGTTAACCCTGTGAGCCTCAGACTCCTCACATGAGAAACGGGATGGCAATTTTTACTTTGCTTGTTTATGTATGGAAATTGACATTAACATTTTCAATTCCTTACATGCAGTTGATTCTCAATAATTGGTAACTAAAACATTGATTTATGATTTTGTGAAGTTTTTATATACAATGAATCATTTCTTCTTTTTATAATTTACAGAAGGAAATTACAAATGCAGTATCATTTCAAAAGTTCAAAATATATAAAAAATGTGAAAATTATCCTTCTCCACTACAGGCTTCTAGTATGAATTTATCCTAAAGTTGTCTAGGTAAGCATTAATTACATGCATTTAATATATGTGTATGTAATATATGTGTATTATTTATAAATAGGGGTGTTCTTCACATAATGATAACATTATGTGGTATAATAATATGTTCTTCATATATCATTCTACCTATTTCATATTTCAATCAATAATCAGTTGGATATCACTCTAAGACACACCTTTATAATGATTGTGTGGTATTCCCTGATATGGAAACATCATAATTCATTAACTACTATCCAGGGTTGAAGACAATTTAGGTTGTTTGTAGGACACTGAAGTGAACATCCTTGCACATGCCACTCCAAGCCTCTGTGAGAAAATTTCCCTAGGAGTTACAGTGGTTTCCCACTTCACTGTGGCCCAGCATCCTCATGTCACAAGAGCAATCTGCCTCCTTGGTTGTGTGGTGCCTAGCTTCATGTAAGGGTTTATCCTCCATGCAGGGTTCTTTCTTTATAAACAACAAGTAATCAGCTGACATGATTTTTAGTACTAGCTGAGCAATTTATGCATCTTTCCAGCCTTGGTTTCAATCACTTTTTTTAATGGACTATGTTTTAGAGCAGTTTTCATGTTACCTCAAAATTAAGTGGAAGGTACAGAGATTTCCCATATACCTCCTTCCCCTATACACACATACTCTTGCTATTATCAACACATCTCACTACAATGGGACATTTGTTTAATTGATGATCCTACATGAACACATTATTATCACCTACAGTCCATAGTTTATATTAAGGTTCACTCTTGGTGTTGTACATTCTATGGAAATGGATAAATCTATCCACCATGGCTTCAATTATTTTTAAAATGAGAGCCTCAATGGGAAATGAAAAAAAAATGATGTTTTTCTCCTTAGAGACTCAGTAACAGCTTTCTGTTGACTCTGCTTCTGATTTTCTGCTTAAAGACACTGCCACAAAGGGAAATTGCAGGAGGATTTCTCAGAAGGATGGCCATGAGAGGAGTGAGCATGTCTTATTGGAGGTGGGCCTGTGGAGGTGCCTGTGTGGGCACTGGGAGAGCCACTGAGCTGGATGTTTTGCCCTGGAAACCTGGCTGCTCTAGAAATTAAATGTAATGGACTCAATCTTCACTTTGTGACTAGCTTCATACTAGGTTCTTGGTGCATTACGAGAGCAGTAAACAACTCCCTCAAAATCAAGGAACTAGGGGGTGTGTGTGTGTGTGTGTGTGTGTGTGTGGATGTGTGTATATGATTATATGTGTGTATATGTGTTTGGGGGTGTATGAATGTATATATGTGCATGGACATGGGTGTGTATGTCTAGTTGTCTATGTGTATGTGCATTCATGTATGTATGTGTATACTCTTGTATGTGTGTATATATGTCTATATGTGGGGATATATGTGTAAGTGTGGACATGTATATATGTATATATCTAAGTATGAACATGGGTATGCATAGTATCTGTGTATGTGTGCCTGTGTGTGTGTGTGTGCATGTGAGTATGTTTGGAGACTGACACCTGTCTCAAAGGCCACCATTATAGGAGTAGGTGCCACCATGGATGATTCCAGTGGAAGAGAAGAGTGCTATGATGTGGGGCCCAGGGGGTGATAGATGAGGGGTCCTGAGCTAAGTTGGACCCAGGGAACCAGGCAAGGGTGGGAACATGAGGCTTAGGAGCTAGAGAGGCAGAATTGGACAATCATGTTGGAGGAATTATGAAATGGGTACCCAGAACCTGTGCTCCATAGACTGGCAATGTCTCCTTAAGCCTCAGCTTCCTCTTAGAACAATGAAGATACAAGATTATCTAGGAGATGAAATGATAAATACACAAGGATTTTGTAAATTTAAGGTACCATATAACAGTTATTAGTCAAATTCAGATGTGAGGCAGTGGGTTAGAGGTCAGGACAGGGTTAGAAGAAAGGGGAATTGGGGTAAGCAAGGCATAGGATAGAGTCTGATTCCAGACACAGTTGGCCTTAGGGATCCAGCCTGTGTGGTCAGCCTGACTAGTCAACAAGCGTCAGCCCTGGAGGTACCAGGATGAGCAAGAACCTGTGTGGGATACAGAGGTGAAAATAGAACACCCACACAGTAGGCTGTGCAGATGGCCTCCATAGGGAGGCTGAGGACAGGCATTGAGGTCAAGCTGGGGGAGGGGTAATCCCCCAGGGAAGGCTGACTTCCACTAGTGCTTGAAGGGCAACTATATGTGAACTCCCCAGCAAATCAGGGGGAGCTCCAGGGCTGGGGGTTGGGTAGCAGGAACAACTACATGGTATCTGGAAAGGACATGGGTAAACCTGGGTTCCCCTGAGCAGCCATGGGCTCCCTGTATTCCCTGCTTGTGCATACCCAGCACCCAACACAGCTCCTGGCTTAATGTCCAGTGAGGATTGCCAAATATTCATGCCTGTCAATGGGGGCATAGAGACAAGCTCCAACCAGAGTCTGTCATCCAAGTTTTCTCATCAGCATCTGACTATGATTCTTCTGGATCCTCACTTTCTGCAGGTGTGGGAGCAGTATCAGTCAGGCTTCCAGGCACTCATGAGACAGAACTGTTGTAGATTTGTCCTTGGAGGGCTCTGGTTCGTTCCTTGCTCTTATAAGTCTCCATGATAGAAGTGTCAAGTTGGCAAAGAAAAATCAAAAATTATTGTTGCACTAATTCTTCAAAAAAGCAAACCCCAAACCCTGTCTGAAAAAAAATTGCTTGCTATGCCAATTTCCTTATTTATTTTTATTCCAGATAAAATGCTTCAAAAGAGTACATAGTTCAACTGATGATACTCAATTGAAAACAGAAGATTATATTTATTTTAACACATACAAAAATGAGTTATATTTCATTTGTGAGTCATTTGCTATTTCCTTCTTTTTCAGATAATTTATTTTGAGAATCCTCACCATTGGTATCTAGTGACATTGATATAGTTGGTAAGATGAGTGCACACACACACACACACCCCTTCCTAAGCAGCCAGCTGAAAGCTTATAAATCAGTCCAAGATCTGAATGTATACCAATATCTTGCAGCTTTATTTATTTTCCCTCCAGGGTTTGACAAGCCTTGCTTGCTCCCTTACTTTTACTTGAGGCTCTGAAGCCTTGAGTCCCCACTGCTGTGGGCATCATTTATACTGTATTTGAAATTAAGACTGCTGTGTCAGTCTTGAAGAGTATTCTGAGGATACATGCTATAAAAATGGAGGCTCATGATCTGGGACTGCTCTTCAAAGAAGTTGATGAATCTCTGATATAAATACAAACCTTTGAAGCCTTCCAAACAGAATGGTCAGTGAGAGCTTCCCAGAACTGGTGAAACTGGAACTATGATGAATTTCACTATCAATGGGGCATCCTTGATTAACTGATAGTGGAAGGTGGCATTTCCCCAAGGAGAAACAGAGTCTTGAATATGCATATTTCAGAGAATACTTTTCTATTGGTCAGTCTTTTTTTTTTAAATTTTATTTATTTATTCGACAGAGTGAGATCACAAGTAGGCAGAGAGGCAGGCAGAAAGAGGGAGAAGCAAGCAGAGAGCCCGATGTGGAGCTTGATCCCAGGACCCTGAGCTCATGATCTGAGCTGAAGGGAGAGGCTTTAACTCACTGAGCCATCACGGCGCCTCTCTATTGATCAGTCTTTTTTGAATTCTGGGAGAATGTTTAAGGTTCGGGGAATGGGGGTTTTCTGGCCACCTCTAAGTCATGCCATGCTGGCAGCCTCTTCCTGTTTCTAAAGAAGAATCCAGGGAAAACTGAGATCCACAGGTGTTGCAGGTGGGTACCAACACCTTTGATGCACCAACACAGTGTTTCCTCTATTCAGCCTTTCCAATGTGTGCACCCTAGGATGCTGGTAGAGCACCTGCAGCATGCAGCAATCCACTTTCCTGTCTCCACTGTGGTTGGAAGTTCCTTGAAATTTGGAGCTTTCTTTAACAGTCTTTGGTTTCTCTGCATCTGCCCTAAGAACTGGAATATTAGTATTGCTGAGGAAATTTCTGTTATGTGAATGGGAACCCCTAATGTTGCCCATGTCTGCCATGTGCTCCTGGACTTTTGCCCTCATCATCTCACCCGCACCTCAAGATGCGTATGTAGGTGTGGTCCATTAGCCCATTTCACATTTGAGGAAACCAACACCATCGCTGCTGCCAGTTCTGCCCACCCACTTTCCTGGCCCTAAGCATTTAGAAATGTTTTAATTTTTCACAAAGGAAATATAAATGACTTTAGAAAAAAATTCTCTGCCATGTGTGCCTTGGAGTACAGATTGTACTCATCTTATGAATCAAAGCCAAGTTACCCATCTCTTTGTGACACACAAACTTAAAGAGAGTTTAAATAATTGATCATGCCCATTTCTCAGTTGACTTGTTTTTGCTCTCCTGTTTGGTTTCCTATCACCTCTCCTCACACTGTATTCAGAGTTACTCACATTAACCAGAGCTTTAAACCTCAAATAATTCAGTTTTAAGAGGCCTCAGAGCTATGGAATTCATCCTAAATTTTCTAGCAAGAGAGGGGACTCCCTGAGCAGTGCAGTGTGACAAATAGCCAGGCTCTTCCTATCCACCAAGAGAGAAGGCAATCTGAGCCTGGGGTGGACATATGTGCAAGGAAGCCAGAGAGCTGCATAGAAAGGACAGCTCTGCAGGGCATGCAGACCTAGGGAAGCATCCCCTGGATGCTGATTCCAAACCTGAAGCCTGCTTAAATTAAAGAGTGGGGGGAGAGAGAATTTTAAGGATTTTTCCACAGGTTTTTTTTTTTTATTTTCCCTTCCTTATGATTTTCTTTTTTTTTTTTAATTTTTTTATTAACATATAATGTATTATTTACCCCAGGGTACAAGTCTGTGAATCATCAGGCTTACACATTTCACAGCATTTGCCATAGCACATACCCTCCCCAGTGTCCATATCCCCATCCACCCCCCCAACTCCCAGCAACCCTTAGTTTGTTTTGTGAGTTTAGGAGCCTCTCATGGTTTGTCTCCTTCCCCATCCCATCTTGTTTCATTTCTCTTCCCCAGCCCCCCCATAACCCCTGACCTGCCTCTCAAATTCTTCATATCGGAGCGAACATGTGATAATTGTCTTGCTCTGACTGAC
>CM052810.1:73962508-73988781 GCA_028533885.1 Nasua narica | reverse complement strand
GAGCTTGGTGGTGGGTATTGAGAAGGGCACGTATTGCATGGAGCCCTGGGTGTGGTGTATGAACAATCAATCTTGTAACACTGAAAAATTAAAATAAACATATTTTGGGAGAAAAAAAAGACTTCTACTTTATTCCAATTTTTGAAAGCTAAGCCTATAATATAAAAAAAATCTTCACTTCCACTTGAAGGAAACAAAATAAGCTTAATACTGAGCTGCATGATGCTGCATTACATGTTTTACATACTGCCATGAAGTTAGAGAAGAAAAAGGAAATGGTCATTCAACCAAGTAGTTACAGAGTCAAGGAATCCAATTCTGAAGTTGTCACTTTACTGTGCGTTTCAATCATGGCATTCACAAAACAGGAACAGTGGAACAATGGAATTATAAACTATAATCATGGATCCTGCCTATTACTGAGATATGTGTGTCATAGTGGAAAACTGTGGGCTTGGGGAACAGGTGTACTTAGATCCGAATCTGGAATATTCTCTTACTAAGTACTTGACACCAGGATTATTTAAATTCTATGAGCCTCCATTCTTCTGAAAGAATTACCTCTTGAAATTGTAATGAAAAAAATAGAGAATGAACCTAAAGTGTTTTTGTACATTGGGTACTATTTAATGAGTGCTTAAAATATCATAGCTTCTTTTATTGAATCTAATTGAATCTTTATAAATCTAGGTAGTAGAATCTTGTTGCTCTTTGGCCCAACATTGCCTTCTGGCTGTTTGGTTTACAAAGATTTGCGATTTTCCAAATTGGGTAAGTCACGGTATTTTCCACTTCATAAACATAAGGATGAGAGGTACTGCAGGCAAGATGAGGGACTCTAGAGGCAGCATAATGAAGCTGTATGAGGTGAAGCTCAATGCTAATTCCTGTGTTTGGATTTAGTAACTGTGGAGTGCTGGCATCCACCAAAATACTAAGTCATGAAGAAACAACAATTTTGGGTGTAGATCGCTTGTATAAATTGCCTCACTTGGTTCAGTTTGTTATTCAGGTCTGAAACTAAAGAAAATTCTTTGGGCTGGAGATAATGAATTGGGTAGAATCTTTATCTGGGGAGAGCTGAGGAAAGGGAAAGTAGAGCCAAGCATTTGGAACAAGACCTGTCAAAGAAAATTCTCCATCAGTAGAGTTGGGGCAGAGAAAGCTGAGCCTGTGGAAGGACCAAGAGGAATAAGCAAAAACCCAGAGAAGAGCCTGAAGGTTGCAAGTGCACAGACCAAGGGAGAATAGTGAGTACTTGAATGAACAGGACCTAGGCACACCAGAGACTCTACTTGAGAAATGTAATTAGTATGCACACAGATGGGGTGAAAAATCTCAAAAAAGAAGGTTAGTCAGTCCTGAAAGCAAAGGTGGGGGAAGGAAGGTAAAAAAGAATGTGGGCATGAGTGAGGAAGAAGGGAGAGAGAGAAACCCAGGAGGTGCTGGTAGTGAGAATGTTACAGTAGTGAGAATGTTGCAGGTACATGCAGAAAAATGGAGCTTAACACATTTGAAGTGAAATGAGAATAATCACGTGAAATATACAGAGATATACAAAAAATAAAGTATATATAATGAGTATAGACTATTAAAAATGTGCTTTAAAGTGAAAAAAAGTTTTTAAAAGAGAAGAAATCAAACTTGCAAGAGAAAATCTGGAATAAAAAGGGAACTAATGTTGACCACAGCTTCAGGGGAATTCCATAGATTTTGCCATAAATTGTGCAGTATTTGCCAAATTTTGCCAAATATTGGGCAAGAAAGGTTGTCCAGAGGTGGGAGAACACAGACCTTTATTGAAGGTTCATTTATTTTTGTTTTTGTTTTTGCTTTTATGCAAGTAACTATATGATTTGGAAATTTTTCCCACTATATTGCAATAACAGGAAATTGATATTTTACAATGTCAGTTCTTGACAAAAATAAGAGGAAATTTTTTTCTGGGGAAAAGAGCAAAGAGCAATTAACTAGCCAGCAAGAGAATTGAAATGGAATTCCCTCATCAATGGGGATAATCACACCTATGCCATGAAGTTATGGGGATTAACTAAGGCAGAGATTGCAGACCACTGAGAGCTGTGCTCAACCAACAAAGACAATTTGCTACTTCCCCATCACATTCTAGTATATTGTCTCCCTTGACAAGAGTCACCTTTTGTAAAATTATAGGCAAGGGAATGGACTAAAAGGTATTCTTTTTTTTTTTTAAGTAAAGAAGTATTATATGCATATGGTAAAGCAAATAAACAACAAAAATTCTTACATAGTATGAAGTTGAACCTCTGTCCATTGGGAGGAGAAAAACAAAAAAAAAAAAAATGAAAAGATAAACAGGGAGAGAATATCTGCAACACATAGAAAATACCAATGAATATCAAAAGCTGAAGAATTACTATATATCAATAATAACAGACAAGCAATCCAGCAGAAAGATGAGCAAACAATTTGAATAGGAATTGCACAGAATTTGAATGATCACTAAACATACGAAAAGATACCTAACTGCTTTAGTGATCAGATAACTGCATACATAGTGAAATTACAATCAGATTGCATTTCACACCCATCAGATCTGGGCAAATTAAAAGTTTTCAATACCTAGTATTGGTGATATTATAGAGCAATGGGAGTTTATATCCTGCCGGTGAAATAGTGAATTGGTGTTTTAAAAATACCATTTATTAGACTAAAGCTTGGCAATACCCACTAATGTAGGGCAAGATTCTACATTTTGGCTAGGACATAATAGCTTGTTCACATTAATCCTCATTTTAAGAAAAAAAAAGCTAGAAAAAATACAAACAGAAAAACAAACAAACAAACAAAAACACATCCACTTAAACCCACAAAAGCACCCAGCGTTTGAATAATCAAAATCCAAGAGAAAAGAAACACATGGACACCTCAAATTTACAACTATTTTGCCCATAGGACATTTGCAAAATTTCAACATAGGGCACAAAGACCAACCAGAAAGCAATTTGCTATGTCTTTCAGCAGTCTTACTGGGATAGGGAGCCACAAGTTGGAGTTCGGAACTACCAACACAGCGAGGATATCAGGACCCTAAAAAACCTGATCTAAGTACCCATTTCAATTATCTCGAAAGCCAAAAGAAAAAGAAAAAAATAATAAAATGGGAGGAAGAAAATAATAAAGGTCAGAGAAGAAAATTATGAAAAGGGAAAGAAGCAGAAAATAGAAAAAGACCAGCAAAGCAGAAAGGTATTTCTTTTTTTTTTTTAATTTTTTTTAATTATTTTATTTATTTATTTATTTATTTATTTGACAGAGAGAGAGATCACAAGTAGGCAGAGAGAGATGGGGAAGCAGGCTCCTCGATGAGCCAGAAAGCCCAATGCGGGGCTCGATCCCAGGACTCTGAGATCACGACCTGAGCCGAAGGCAGAGGTTTTAACCCACTGAGCCACCCAGGCGCCCCCAGAAAAGTATTTCTAAGGAGACAAATAAAGGTGCTAAATTTCTCTTTTGTAAAATGATTTTATTTACTTATTTATTTGAGAGAGAGAGAGAAAGAGTATGAGTGGGGGAAGGGAAGAGAGAGAGTGTGAAGCAGATTCCCCGCTGAGCAGGGAGTCTGACTAGGGGCTTGATCACAGAGCTTCAAGAACACTTTAGCCAAAAGCAGATGCTTAACTGACTGAGCCACCCAGATGCCCCAAGGCAGTAAATTTCTAAAGAGAGAGAGACAGAAAGAGAGAGAGGAGACAGAGAGAGAGAAATAAAAGATTAAAAAAAGAAAATACAGTAACCCCAAACAGGAATTAATAATAAGAACATTATAGATTCAATAGACACCAAAAAATAGAAGGCATAATGAAAAATTTTACACCAAAACTTTAAAACTTCAGATGAAAAGGAGAGATACATTAAAAATAAGCTTACGGGGGAGGGGGGGCAAGATGGCAGAGAAGTAGGTGGTCCTGTTGCAACTTGTCCCCTAAAGTGAGCTGGATATCTACCAGAACACACTGAACACCCATGAAATCACACCGAAGAGCAAGATTTTTCATTTTTAGATCTCTACAGGAGCAGAAGACAGGAGTGGAGAGGTAAATCAAAGTGGGAACACTCAAACCAATATTGGAGGATAAACAAAAGGGGAAGGGAGCCACCAAAAGTGATCCAAAGACAGTAATACCCCAATGGAAAGTGCCTGGTGGTTGGGGACCAGCATTATCTTAGAGTCCAGTTAAAAACACTTAAAAAGAGCAAAAGTTTCTGAGGACCAACTAGTAGAAGGGGGTGGCTGTGGGCACAGGGCTGAGCTCACGTTCCCAGGAAGGAAACCACTTGCCTCAAAGAGAGACTGGTGGGGGGGGGGGGTCCAGTCAATGGTTCATCAACCTGCAGCTTTCCTCTCCTTGCACCATTTTGTGGGTGGGGCACACTCCTGGAAGCCCCATAGAGAGTCTGGTGTGGTCCAGGAGCCTACAACTTTTCTCTGTGTACAGAACTCTGTGCACTGTGCACCCTCAACTGCAAGACATTCATGGCTCATGGAAGGGTCTGGGCACTCCCAGCTGGCACCAGAGAGAACACGGACGGTGGCCTAATCTCAGGTGGGAATCTGAACACACCCTGCTTAGGCCTGGAGCCTGAACAGCACTCACGGATCCACTGAATGGTGGCTGGGGGTGCACACCACTTCCAACAGGCTGCACTGTGAGCAGAATTTTGCAGAGGAAAGCGTGTATTCTGGACTACCCAGAGGAGAACAGACTGAGTCTTCTCTGTGATGTGGAAGTCTGGGTGCATAGGGGCAGATACCTTGCTAGGACTCTCTGAATAGGTGAAAAAGCAACAAAAGGCCAAAAACCTTCAGAGAGTGAAAGACTGAGAAATGGTTTCCATAGAGCACAGCCCCTTGATTTGGGAGCAGGGTAATTCAACCCAACCAAGATTGACTGGAAGGTAAGTGTGACTGGGGGGAAATAAGAGGGGCCATTGAACCATGAGAGACTGTGGATTCTGAGCAATAAACTAAGGGTTTTGGAGGGGAGGGGGTGGGGGTTTGGGTGGGCCTGGTGGTGGGTATTGAGGAGGGCACGCATTGCATAGAGCACTGGGTGTGATGCATGAACGATTAATCTTGTAACACTGAAAAAATAAATTAAACATATTTGGGGGAAAAAAAAGATTGACTGGAAAACAACTTGGCAGGCCCCTCCCCCAAAGACAATTCAAAAACAAAAGGACAATAACCACAGGGTTCCCATAAAATTTTAAATCCCCCAAATCAGGGGAAATCAATATATTAAGCTCCTGATAATACACTAAAACCTGTATATTTCATTAATACAAGTTTTTTTTCTTTCTTATTTTCCTTCTTTTTTTATTGACTCATTTTCTCATTTCTTGTTTTTTTTTAATTTTTTAAACTACTTAACATTACAACTAGAGACATAATACAACAATAAACTCAGGAAGACCTGAAATAACCTTCCACACCCATGAGGAGTTATAACCAACCTCCCATCATATCCTTCTGTCAGTGTTTCTATGTATTTGCTTTTGTTCTGGTATTATATAAAACTTACTCTTGGGGTTCATTCTGACTAGGTTCTTTTATTGTCATTTACTTTTGTCGGTCTATAAGTTTGTTCATGCTTGTTCATATACCATATAAATCTTATTTTTGGCGCCCATTCTAGCTGGGATTTCTTCTTTTTGTCTTTCTATCCTTTTTTATCCTTATTCGTTCTTTTTGGTGGTGAATCCCAATTCCTCCAAAACCTTCCAGGGTGCACCCTGCCTGTATTGTGGGCAATATATCCAGCTATACATCCTCTCATCCACTTCACATCAAAATGATTAGGAGGAGGAACAGCCAACAGATGAAAAACCCAGAGACTGCACCCTTTCCCGCAGAACTCTTGGGCATGGACATAAACAGTATGTCAGAAAGGGAATTCAGGGGGACAATTATCCAGGCAATGGCTCGAATGGAGAAAAGAAATAATGACAACATAGAACTCTAAGGGCAGAAATGAGAACCAGCATAGCAGATGTAAAAAATGCTATTAATGAGATCCAATCTAATCTAAATAGTATAACAGCTAGACTTACAGAGACAGAGGATAGAATTAGTGATCTAGAGGATGAAATGGTTGAGATGAAATGTCAGGAGGAGAGCTGGAACAAACTGCTCAGGAATCATGAGAACAGACATAGGGAAATAAATGACACCATGAAAAGTTCCAATGTCATAATTATTGGAATCCCAGAGGGGGTAGAGAAGGACAGAAGACTAGAAGATATAGGAGACCAAATTCTGAATGAAAATTTCCCCAATTTGGGGAATGCAAAAAGTGTTCATATCCTAGAGGCGGAAATGCCACCCCCCAAGATCAATGAGTATAGAAAGACACCAACACACAAAATCATAAAATTTGCAAATTATACTTTTAGACACAAGGTCCTGAGGGCAGCTTGGGGGAAGAGAATACTTACATACGGAGGAAGACCCATCAGAATAAAGTCAGAACTGTCCACAGAAACCTGGCAAGACAGAAAGGTATGGCATGATATATTCAGGGCACTAAACAAGAAGAACATGCAGCCAAGAATACTTTATCCAGCAAGGCTGACATTCAAAATGGATGTAGAGATAAAGAGCTTCCAAGACCGGCAAAGATTAAAAGAGTATGTGACCACCAAGCGGGCACTGCAGGAAATATTAAAAGAGGTTCTATAAAAGTAGAAAGAACCCATAAGTGACATAGAACTGAAATTTGCCATCTATAGAAACGAGGACTTCACAGGCAACGTGATATAAATAAACACTTATCTTTAAATATTCACTCTCAATGTGAACGGCCTAAATGCTCCTATAAAATGGCACAGGGTTGTAGAATGGATGAAATGACAGGACGCATCCATACGCTGTCTACAGGAGACACATTTGGAACCAAAAGATACATCCAGACTGAAAGTAAAAAGATGGAGATCCATCTTGGATGCCAACGGGCCTCAAAAGAAAGCTAGGTAGTGATTCTCATATCAGATAAGTTATATTTTAAGCTAAAGTCTGTTGTCAGAGATACAGAAGGACACTACATCATTCTTAAAGGGTCTATCCTCCAAGAAGAGCTAACAATTGTAAACATTTATGTCCCCAATAGAGGAGCAGCCAACTACATAAGCCAACTGTTAATCAAAATAAAGAGTCATACCGATATGAATACATTAATAGTAGGAGATCTTAACACATCACTCTCAGTAACAGACATATCATCTAAATGGAAAATCAAAGAAACAAGAGTTTTGAATGACACATTGGACCAGGTAGACTTCATAGATATATACAGAACATTCCACCCTAAAACAACAGAATACTCATTCTTCTCAAGTGCACAACCAAAATTTTCTCCAGAATAGACCACATACTGGGTCACAAATCAGGACTCAACCGATACCAAAAATTGAGATGATTCCCTGCATTTTCTCAGACCACAATGCTTTAACTGGAACTCAATCACAAGAAAAAGTTCAGAAGGAATTCAAACACTTGGAGGCTAAAGACCAACCTGTTCAAGAATGATGGGATCAACCAGGAAATAAATGATGAACATAAACAATTCATGGAGACCAATGAGAATGAAAACACATGGGTCCAAAACATGGGACATGGCAAAGGCAGCCCTAAGGGGAAAATACATAGCCATCCAAGCCTCACTCAAAAAAAAATTTAAAAATCTCAAATACACCAGCTCACTTTACAACTTAAAGAACTGGAAAATCAACAACAAATTAAGCCAACACCATTCCCAAGAAGGGAAATAATCGAGATTAGATTAAATATAAACAAGTTAGAAATTAGAGAAATAGTAGAATGCATCAATGAACCCGAAGTTGGTTTCTTGAAAGAAACAATAAGAGCAATAAATCACTGGCTAAACTAACCCAAAACAAAAGAGAAAAGTCCCTAATTAACAAAATTATGGATGAAAGAGAAGAAATAACAACTAATCCTAATGAAAGAGAAATAATCATCAAAAATTATTATCAACAGCTATATGCCAATAAACTAAACAAACTAGAAGAAATGGGTCCATTCCTGGAAACCCATAATCTTCCAAGACTGAAACAGGCAGATATTGACAACCTGAATAGAGAAATACCTACTAACGAGATTGAAGCAGTGATCAAAAACCTCCCAAAAAACAAGAGTCCAGGACCTGACAAATTCCCTGGGGAATTCTACCAAACATTCACGAACAAAATAATAACTATTCTCCTGAAAGTGTTTTAAAAAACAGAAACGGAAGGAAAAAGTCCAGACTCTTTCTATGAAGCCAGCATTACCCTGATCCCCAAACCAGGTAAAGACCCCATCCAAAAGGAGAATTTCAGACCAATATCCCTGATGAATATGGACGCCAAGATTCTCAACAAGATCCTAGCTAATAGGATCCAACAGCACATTAAAAAGATTATTCATCATGACCAGGTGGGATTTATCCCTGGGATGCAAGAGTGGTTCAACATTCGCAAATCAATCCATGTGATAGAACAAATCAACAAGAGAAGAGAGCAGAACCACATGATCCTGTCAATAGATGCAGAAAAAGCATTTGACAAAATTCAGCATCCGTTCCTGATTAAAACCCTTCAAAGTATAGAGATAGAAGGAACATTTCTCAACATCATAAAGTCTATCTATGAAAAGCCCACAGCAAATATCATTCTCAATGGGGAAAAGCTGACAGCCTTCCCTTTGAGATCAGGAACACGACAAGGATGCACACTCTCACCACTCTTATTCAACATAGTACTAGAAGTCCTAGCAACAGCAATCAGACAACAAAAAGAAATAAAAGGTATTCAAATTGGCAATGAAGAAGTCATCAAACTCTCTCTCTTCGCAGATTACATGATACTTTATATGGAAAACCCAAAAGTCTCCACCCCCAAACTACTAGAACTCATACAGCAATTCAGTAATGTGTCAGGATACAAAATCAATGCACAAAAATCAGTTGCTTTCCTATACACTGACAATGAAAATACAGAAAGGGAAATTAGAGAATTGATTCGATTTACTGTGGCACCAAGAACCATTAGATACCTGGGAATAAACCTAATCAAAGAGTGAAGGATCTGTCCTCGAGGAACTACAGAATGCTCATGAAAGAAATTGAAGAAGACACAAAAAGGTGGAAAAGCATTCCATGCTCATGGATCAGAAGAATAAACATTGTTAAAATGTCTATACTTCCTAGAGCAATCTATACTTTCAATGCCATCCCAATCAAAATTCCACCGTTTTTTTTTTCAAAGAGCTCTAACAAACAATCCTAAAATTTTATGGAACCAGAAAAGACCCCGAATTGCTAAGGAAATGTTGAAAAAGAAAAAACAAAGCTGGGGGTATCACATTGCCTGATTTCAAACTTCACTACAAAACTTTGATCACCAAGACTGCACGGTACTGGTACAAAAACAGACACATGGACCAGTGGAACAGAGTAGAGAGCCCAGAGATGGACCCACAACTCTATGGTCAAATCATCTTTGACAAAACCGACAAAAATATCCAGTGGAAAAAAGACAGTCTCTTCAATAAATGGTGCTGGGAAAACTGGACAGCCATATGTAGAAGAATGAAACTTGACCATTCTCTTACACCATACAGGAAAATAAACTTAAAATGGATAAAAGACCTCAACATGAGGCAGGAATCTATCAAAACCCTAGAGGAGAACATAGACACTAACCTCTTCGACATCAGCCACAGTAACTTCTCTCAGAACATGTCTCCAAAGGCAAAGGATACAAAAGCAAAAATAAACTTTTGGGATTTCATCAAAATAAAAAGCTTCTGCACAGTGAAGGAAACAGTCAACAAAACAAACAGGCAACCCACAGAAAAGGAGAAGATATTCGCAAATGACACTACAGACAGAGGGCTGATATCTAAGATCTATAAAGAACTCCTCAAACTCAACACTCACAAAACAGATAAGCACATCAAAAAATGGGCAGAAGACATGAACAGACACTTCTCCAAAGAAGACATACGAATGGCTAACAGACACATGAAAAAATGTTCATCATCATTAGCCATCAGAGAGATTCAAATCAAAACCACACTAAGATACCACCTTACACCAGTTAGAATGGCCAAAATCAACAAGACAGTAAGCAACAAATGCTGGAGAGGATGTGGAGAAGGGGGAACCCTCCTCCACTGTTGATGAGAATGCAAGTTATTGCAGCCACTTTGGAAAACAGTTTGGAGATTCCTCAAGAAAAAAAAATAGAGCTTCCCTATGATCCTGTAATTGCACTACTGAGTGTTTACCCCAAAGATGCAGATGCAGTACAAGGAAGGGCCACATGTACCCCAATGTTCATAGCAGCAATGGCCACAATCGCCAAACTGTGGAAAGAACCAAAATGCCCTTCAATAGATGAGTGGATAAGGAAGAGTGGTACATCTATACAATGGAATATTATGCCTCCATCAGAAAGGATGAATATCCAACTTTTGTATCAACATGGACGGCACTAGAACAGATTATGTGGAGTGAAATAAGTCAAGCGGAGAGAGTCAATTATCTTATGGTCTCACTTACATGTGGAGCATAACGAAAATCATGGAAGGCATTGTGAGAATGAAGCGAAGAGGGAATGGGGGATTTTGGCAGGGGGGAGATGAACCGTGAGAGACTCTGGACTCTGAGCAACAGACTGGGGGGTCTGGAGGGGAGGGGTTGGGCGGTTGGGCAAGCCTGCTGGTCGGTATGGAGAAGGGCACGTATTGCATGGAGCACTGGATATGGTGCATGAACAATCAATCTTGTAACACTGAAAAAATAAAATAAACATATTTGGGGGAAAAAATAAAACTATCAGAGTGAAAAAAAAAGAGAGAAACCACTGGCCCAACCAATCTAAAAGAAAGACAGAGGATCCAAATTAATAAATTATGAATGAAAGGGGAGAGATCATGACTAACCCCACGGAAATAGAAACAATCATCAGAAATTATTTTCAACAGTTATATTCCAATCAGTTAAGCAACTAGCGGAAATGGATACATTTCCAGAAACCTGTAAACTTCCAAGACCGAAACATGAAGATATTGATAGTCTGAATAGATCCCTATCTAGTATCAAGGTTGAAGCACTGATCAAAAACATCCCAAAAAAAAAGAGCCCATGACCTAACAGATTCCCTGGGGAATTCTACCAAACATTCAAAGAGGAAATTATACCTATTTTCCTGAAGCTGTTTAAAAAATATATATGAATTTATTTTCCATGATTCTTGGTTTGGTATTCCATTGTATTCTTTATCATTTCTGGCAATTTTATCTATGCAGGTACCCCCCCCCTTCAGTGTGTATTTTGTCCTTCTGAGGAAAGATGATATGATAGATTTGTGTTAGGGATTTACCCTCTGTCATCCATGTTTCTTATATTCTATCAAAAATTTCAATCTTCTTTCCTGTACTGTGTTCTGCAATTTTTTTAAAATCCGTTTTATACTTTATTGATTTTTTTATCTTTAATCTGCCACTTAACTTAAAAATTAACTTTTTATGTATGTATTATATATTTTAATTTCCAAAGTTCTGTTCAAACTCCTCTGGCCTACCTCATAGTCTTCTACTATTTACAAATATTTTCAGTACGTTCTTTATGTATTTACTATATATTCAGTATCAAAAAATTTCAGTATCTGGAGTGTTTGTCAGTCTGATGCATCTGTTGTTTCTATTGACACTCCCTCATATGCTTTATTTTCTTTTATCTTTGGTTATTTTATTTTATTTATTTTAATAACATCATGTTTCTTAATATGTCATTTGTGTGAATTCTTTGGAGCCTCTGTTTAAATTGCTTTCTTCCTAGGAGAATTTCCTTTTACTTTATTAGGGTCAGGAGAACTAACAACAAAGAATGGAATTAGACTATGTTTTTGGTTTATTTTGGTCACAAGGATTCTAATTCTTTACTGATATCTCTGTAAAGGCTAGCTGTTACTGTTAAATTTTCAGGGAAGAAAATTTGTACTCCTTTAAACCAAAATAAATGCTAAGAGAATCAAAATTCCTCATGATCTCTCTCCATGGAGAAAAAGATGCTTTTGTTTCCTAGTTCGGTCACTGTGGCAGTATCCTTTTGAAGGTCTTATGTTTAGGTGGAAATCTTCCCTTTGAAGATTTGGGTTTCTCCCTCATGAGTAACACAGACTTTGTCTTCTATCCCATGCAATAAAAGTGACCTAGTTCGGTCACTAGTGACCTAGTTCGTGTCACTGTGGCAGTATCCTTTTGAAGGTCTTATGTTTAGGTGGAAATCTTCCCTTTGAAGATTTGGGTTTCTCCCTCATGAGTAACACAGACTTTGTCTTCTATCCCATGCAATAAAAGCCTGAGCATAGAAAAGATTGTTCCTTCCCACAGGAATCAGGTTCACTTGTTTGCTTTCTGAATTCATTCACTGCTGTTCTTTCTTTCCCTTTCTCCCTCACCATGTCCCTCTCATTTTCTTTCCCCCATATCTCTCTTTCTGGGGGAGAACTAGTGTCCTGAAGGATTTCCTATATATTCTTATATTTCCTATATATTCTATATATTATTTTTAAATATTTTATACAGCAGCTGTTCTAGTACTGAATTTTTGAGGCTACTTAAACTTTCATAATAGAAATTATTATTTATAAAAAAATACCATAGAGAAATCTATCCATTCAATAATGTACATCTCGTAATGGGGTTCTATGGAAAAAATACCCACAGGTATTTGTTATTCGGAGTCATTTTGGAGTTTTGAATGAACCACAGCTGAATGGAAATGACGGTTGACAGTTCTTGCTTAGTATATGAACACGTGGATTTCAAACATATAGACCATTTTTCTTTGCTGTGGAGTTCTTCCTATCCAAGATGGCCAATACAATGTAAATGATTGTTTTTGCTTCTATTGTATTTTTAATTACTGTAATAGGAAATACATCCATGTGTTTCAAAATTCAGGAGGTACAAAGCAATATACAGTATAAATTCTTTCAGTAGAAATTAATAATGAAAAAAGCTATGCATGTGTGAGAGCAGGGAAGTACACAGGAATTCTCTATACTTTCCACTAAATTTTGCAATGAACCTGAAACTGCTCTAAAAAATAAAGTCTATTAAAAAATTTTCCCATCCAAGAAAAAGGAACCTCTCACACTGTTGGTGGGAATGCAAGCCAGTGTAACCACTTTGGAAAACAATAGGAGGTTCCTCAAAAAGTTGAAAATAGATCTACCCTATGACACAGCAATTGCACTACTAGGTTTTTATCCCAAAGATACAAATGTAGTGATCTGAAGGGGCACCTGCACCCCAGTGTTTATAGTAACAATGTCCACAATAGCAAAACTATGGAAAGAGCCCAAATGTTCATCAACAGATGAATGGATAAAGAAGATATGAAGATACGGTGTATATATGGTATATTTCTCTCTCTCTCTCTCTCTCTCTCTATATATATATGTGTGTGTGTGTGTGTGTGTGTGTGTGTGTGTGTGTATAGAAGATATGGTGCATATATGTGTTTATATACACACATATATACACATACATAATAGAATATTACTTAGCTATCAAAAATGATGTTGATGGAACTACAGGGAATTATGGTAAGCAAAATAAGTCAATCAGAGAAAGACAGTTATCATATGATTTCATTCATATGTGGAATTTATGAAACAAAGCAGACAAGCATAAGGGAAGGGAGGGCAAAATAAAACAAGATGAAATCACAGAGGGAGTAAAACCATAAGAAATTCTTAATCAAGGGCGCCTGGGTGGCTCAGTGGGTTAAAGTCTCTGCCTTCGGCTCAGGTCATGATCTCAGGGTCCTGGGATCAAGCCCCACATGGGGCTCTCTGCTCAGTGGGGAGCCTGCTTCCCCCTCTCTCTCTGCCTGACTCTCTGGCTACTTATGATCTCTCTCTCTCTCTCTCTGTCAAATAAATAAAAGAAATTCTTAATCATAGCAAACAAACTGAGGGTTGCTGGAGGGGCAGTGGGTGGGGGGATCAGGTAACTGGGTGATGAACATTAAGGAGGACATAGGATGTAATGAGCATCAGGTGTTATATAAGACTGATGATGGGGTGCCTGGGTGACTCAGTGGGTTAAGCCTCTGTCTTCAGCTCAGGTCATGATCTCAGGGTCCTGGGATCGAGCCCCACATCGGGCTCTCTGCTCAGCAGGGAGCCTGCTTCCTCCTCCCTGCCTGCCTCTCTGCTTACTTGTGATCTGTCTGTCTGTCAAATAAATAAATAAAATCTTAAAAAAAAAAAACCTGATGAATCACTGAACTCTACCTCTAAAACTAATAATACACTTTATGCTAATTAGTTGAATTTAAATTAAAAAAAAAAAAAAAAAACCTTCGGTCCCACCTCCAGAGCTCCAGAGAGGAGAGAAGGACTGGAGATTGAATCAACCACCAATGGCCAATGATTTAATCAATTGTGCCTATGTAATGAAGCTTCTGGCTTGGAAAGAGTATGGAAGCTCCCACCCTTTTCCCCTTTTCCTATGTACTTCTTCCATCTGGTTGTTCCTGAGTTATGTCTTTTTTTTTTTCTCCCCAAATTTGTTTATTTTAATTTTTCAGTGTTACAAGATTGATTGTTCATGTACCACACCCAGTGCTCCATGCAGTACGTGCCTCCCCTTGTCTCTCTCTCTCTCTCAAAAAAAAAAAAAAAAAAAAAAAAAAGATGGAAGCTTTCACACTCTCAATACTAAGACATTTAGTGGGAACAAAGATTTAGTAAGCACCCAGTTTGTACAAGGAACTATATTATTGAACCTATCTGAAAAAGGTTAAATTGAAGAGATTAAGTAATATGTGCGAAGAGAAATTTTCAATGGCAAAGCAAAGGGTCACACTAAGCTCTGAATGATTTCAAAGCACACACTCTTATAGTTCCTACCTTGCCCCCTCTCCCATATTGGTGTTTCTTGATTACCACTTGAGAAGAAAATAACGTCTCTTATTTGAAGTTGCCAGATACTGATTCTCCTGCTAGACCTTTGATTTGGCAGTAACATAGGGGTTAAACAAAATCCAGAACTGTTGGGGTGCCTGGGTGACCCAGTGTCTTAAGCCTCTGCCTTCAGCTCAGGTCATGATCTCAGGTTCCTGGGATTGAGCCCTGCATTGGGCTATCTGCTGAGCAGGGAGCCTGCTTCCCTCCCTCTGCCTGCCTCTGTCAAATAAATAAATGAAATCTTTTTAAAAAAAATCCAGAACTGTTCTCCTCTTTTTGTTATGTGTTTCAGCACAGTCTTGAAGAGGTGAAACAGACTTTACACTAGCTGCACATGCTGTCCCAGTGAGCTCTCCTCTCCCACATGCCAGGCAAGTGCACCATTTGTTGGGCTCAAAGCAAGACTTGACATTGAAAGAAAGATGTCCGCTCAACTATATTAGAAGGACTGCCTGGAATCATTCAAATTATAGTGTGGGTTAGAAGCCAAATGTTAAGACTGACTTTTTCCTATATTTCTTGTGTGGTCTTATATAAAGCTTCCAAATTGCTGGACTTCAGTCTCTTCATCTCTAACCTGAAGAGTCAAACTAATTGATGTTCATGGTTTCCCCAGGCCACACATTAATACAGAAGGAGAGTAAATATTCTTCACCCACTCTCATCTCCTCGGGACAAAGAAGAGCTTTTCATCCAGAAAGGACAGAATCTCTTGGTGAGGAAGTCATCAACTATCTTCTTTTCACTAACTGAAGCTCAGCACCCAGAATTTTTCCAAAGAGGAGACCAAGCCAGGGGTACCCAATTAGAACTTGGTTTGTCCGAAAATTAAAGTTCCCCTTGAGGAGGAGTGAAGAAGTAAGCTAATTGTTTAAGGCCATCTACTAGCTGGTTTCACTGATTTTTTTTTTTTTCCTGAAGCAAGACTACATGTTTGTTCAGAGGTAGGTTTTAGAATCAGACCTGAGTTCAGGTCATTGTTCCACCATACATACTTCATGTAACCTCTGTTTCAGCTCTCTGAGACACCTGAAAATAAGAATTGGATAAGCCTCATAGTGCTGATAGGGCTAACGAAATAAAGCCTCTACCTAGTATCTGTTACACGTTCTGCTTCCAGTGTCCCCTGCATTCTCTACTCCTGCAGACTCTCTCTTACTTCTGGTTCTTGCACCCACTCATGCTGCCTCTTTGGCTTTTCACTGTTTCCATTTGGACACATGTTGGAATAAATAATTTCTCCTATTATATAAAGTAGAGGTTCTCAACCCAGGCTAAACCTTAGAACCACCTGGGGAGCTGTTAATAGGTACAGAAACATGGGATTTACCTCTAGAGGTTCTGATTTAATTGCTCTAATACTGTGACCCTGCTCTGGACTAAAGATTGGTGTTCCCCAAAATTAATTTTGAAGCCCTAACTCCCAGTGTGATGACATTAAGAAGTGGGGCCTTTGGGAGGTAAATAGGTTAAGATGAGGTCATGAGGGTAGTGCCATCACAATGAGACTAGTGCCCTTATGAAAAAAGGAAAATACATCAGGGCTATCCCCTGCCCCCTGTCTTTCTCTACTGTGTGAAGACACAGCAGGCAGACGGACTTGGAATAGAAGTAGGCTCTTGATAGACTATGGATCTGCCACACCTTGATCTTGGACCTCCCAGACTCTAGAACTGTGAAAAACAAATGTTTGTCATTTAAGCCACCAAGTCTGTGGTATTCTGCCATAGCAGCCTGAACTGATAGGAAAGGCTCCAATGATTCCATTGTGTAGGCACACTGAAATGGGAACCAACCTTAAGCCTTCTAAGGTTCCTTTTGGGAAGTTAAATGACCAAATTTGTGCAGCCTCAGTGTTCACCTGTGTGACATAAATTTGCTTAATCAATCTTAGTAGTTTTGTCCCACTGCTGGAGAACTGGAAATAGGGATCTGTATTGAATGGGGTCAGAGAAAGAGGTGACATACACAGAATTTATCGCCTTGCAGGAAAGGTTAGGACAATGAATTTTACCCTGCTCAGAGAAAAAGGCACTAGCAGCAATTATACAACTTTCTCTTGCATTTTAACTCATTGGATATCTTGGACCTATCAAAAACTAACTGCATTGCCTCTCCATTAAACACCTACGTATTTTTTTGTCCTGCTAATCTCTGCAAGTATTAGCCTAGAAGGTAGACATTTTAATCCCAGTTCAGAAAGATTAGTTAAATTGTTGAGGATCCTCTGGGTAGAAGTTTTGAAGTAAGGATTCAAAAACAGATCTATTTAGTTTCAAAATGGATGCCCTTTCAGCTCTGCTGTATGATGTTCTAATCACAGAAGAGGAAAACCAAAACTTTAAGACTTATAACATATATTATGTTATATGTTATAACATAAAAATATATATAAAACAAAGAAATTACAAAGAAATACAAACATTTTCTGAAAGTAGTAACACCAGAGGTCTGGACCTACATTCTCAATTTTCTCTGCAAGTGTGAGAGTACCTACAAAATGCTCAGATTCGAGATTCACAAAGTTCTCTTTGCTTTTTTATAAACAAAAAACTACAAATTGTTTCTGCATATTCAATCCTATGCCTAGGATTCCACTCAGCCCAAATATGGTGTTTCAAGATCTATTTCATGTCCTACCTTCTGAAAGAAGGTTTATCCCTTCATCAATTTATTTTTCCATTAATCTATAGATTTTAGTGATGAGAGACTGCATACACCAACGGATGATGATAGCCAGACCATATCTGACAAGAGAACTCTAACCCACAACTTCTGCTGTAAGTAGTCAAAAGCAGTCAGGACTTGATTAATAACTGAAAATTTTCCTAATTGTTGTCCTTACCTCCAACTTGTTGTCCTTACAAATCCTATAGGATGCCCTGCTTCTGGTTAGCCCACCTGATCTTCCTCATGTCAGCAGTCTCTAGTCAGAGGACACCTGAAGCCTTACCTGTTTCCACTATACAGTGTTCGCACTCTGCCTGCCATCGAGTCTCTGCCAGATTCAAGTGGTGGTTGCTGACTCCCTTGCTTTGTAGCAAGCTCAGATAAATATTCAGTTCCCATGTGAGTGGTCTTCTTCATTTTCAGCAATGATTTCAAAAAACCATAGCAATGATGTTAATAATACAGGGGACTTTAGTACACTCTGGGACTTGTGTTTTCTCCTGCTGACTCTTAACATACTCTCAAATGGTCAGAAGTCAGGCTGGACAAGGAGAAGGAATGTGAGATAATGATTCCAGATTGTACCTGGAAGTCTCTGCAACAACTAAATTGTGTGAAAAATCAATGGAAAGAGAGTGAGCTTTAGACCAAGTTAAACCTGAAGAGCCAGCTAGCACTGATACTCACTAACTGTGAACTCACATCTCTAAGCATCCATCTCCTCACCTATTCAACAGGGAAGAAAATTACTTACTCCATAGGACTGTTGGGAAGAATCAACAGAGTCAAAAAATCAGGTGGCCATCAGCATGCTTGCCATAGCAGGTGCTTAGACAATGCTGTCCCTTCATACTTTTTCCTTCCTAGACATAACTATGTAAACAGGTACCTGATATGACTTCAAGATCTATTTCATGTCCTATTTCATGCTTTGATATCATTTACTAATTTCAAATTGAAGAGTGATTTGCATTCATGTGGTTCTTTAAAACTAAAAGATCTTAATGTTTATTGACACAGTTTATTCACCCAAGACTTTTTTCTACAAGACAATTGGCTAGATGTTCAAGAAGCATGATGATACCTAAGGCATGCTCCCTACTTCCTCATGTAAGGGAAAAAACAAAAACAAAAACAAAAAACCTTTTCCCCTCTTTGCTTCTAGCTTCTTTGACTGGTCTAATTATTAAATTGACATAAGACAGATTGACAGGAGAAACAAAAAAGCTGATAGAATTTTCTATGTACAAGAGCTCCAAAGATATGAGGTTCTCAGACAGTCAAGTAATTGAGGCCTATGTGTTCCCCTGAGCTGAGGAGAAGGGGGTAGGGTTCTGGGACTTCAAAGAGGAACACCACAATCATAGGAAGATGAGGAGAGCAAATATTTGGTAAACAAGTGTTTGCCATGCTATGCAGAGAAACTGTTCTGATGTAAAAAGTTATCTCTGGTAATAATTCTTTTCATTACAGAGTCCCACTATCCAAATTCTTTAAGCCAGTTACAGGGAAGTAAGGGACAGACACACACACACACACACACACACACACACCAAAACAAACAAACAAACAAAAAACCTCTTCCTGAGTCTCTTGGGACTCAACTGCCATCAGTTCAAAATAATTCACATGCCAAAGTGGCACATTTTGGGACCACATACTTTGCTCCCCTTCACTCACAATTTAACCAGGGGGAAGAGACATCACCCAAACAAAGCAGATGATGTCGTAGGATAGGCCCAACTTGTGACAAAGGTGATGAATGTCACTGTATTTCAAGAGAAAGGCCAAATATTTGTCTGGTGACCTAACAGTGAAGTGAGGCCAGGACGGAGGTTCATCTGGGTGTTAAGCACGCATAGAATTGGCCAAAATCTACAAGTATAGTTTTTAAAAAGTCTTTGTGTTGGGGCGCCTGGGTGGCTCAGTGGGTTAAAGCTTCTGCCTTCAGCTCAGGTCATGATCTCCGGTACTAGGATCAAGCCCCTCATAGGGCTCTTTGCTCTGTGGGGAGCCTGCTTCCTCCTCTCTCTGCCTGCTTCTCTGTCTACTTGTGATCTCTTTCTCTCTGTTTAATAAATAAATAAAATCTTAAAAAATTAAATAACAATGTCTTTGTGGACATCACATTGCCTGATTTCAAACTTTACTACAAAGCTGTGATCACCAAGACAGCATGGTACTGGTACAAAAACAGACACATAGACCAGTGGAACAGAATAGAGAGCCCAGAGATGGACCCACAACTCTATGTCAAATCATCTTTGACAAGACAGGCAAAAATATCCAGTGGAAAAAAGACAGTCTATTCAATAAATGGTGCTGGGAAAACGGGACAGCTATATCTAGAAGAATGAAACTTGACCATTCTCTTATACCATTCACAAAGATAGACTCAAAATGGATAAAAGACCTCAACGTGAGGCAGGAATCTATCAAAACCCTAGAGAAGAACATAGGCAGTAACCTCTATGACATTAGACAGCAACTTCTCTCAGGACATGTCTCCAAAGGCAAAGGAAACAAAAACGAAAATAAACTTTTGGGATTTCATCAAAATAAAAAGCTTCTGCACAGTGAAGGAAACAGTTAACAAAACCAACAGGCAACCCACAGAATGGGAGAAGATATTCTCAAATGACACTACAGACAAAGGGCTAATATCTAAGATCTATAAAGAACTCCTCAAACTCAACACTCACAAAACAGATAATCACATCAAAAAATGGGCAGAAGACATGAACAGACACTTCTCCAAAGAAGACATACAAATGACTAACAGACACATGAAAAAATGTTCATCATCTTTAGCCATAAGAGAGATTCAAATCAAAACCACACTGAAATACCACCTTACACCAGTTAGAATGGCCAAAACCAACAAGACAGTAAACAACAAATGCTGGAGAGGATGTGGAGAAAGGGGAACCCTCCTCCACTGTTAGTGGGAATGCGAGTTGGTGCAGCCGCTTTGGAAAACAGTATGGAGATTCCTCAAGAAGTTAAAAATAGAGCTACCCTATGACCCTGCAATTGCACTACTGGGTATTTACCCCAAAAAAGCAGATTGCAGTACAAAGAAGGGCCACATGTACCCCAAAGTTCATAGTAGCAGTGGCCACAATCGCCAAACCATGGAAAGAACCAAAATGTCTTTCAACAGAGGAGTAGATAAGGAAGATGTGGTACATCTATACAATGGAATATTATGCCTCCATCAGAAAGGATGAATATCCAACTTTTGTATCAACATGGAACGGGACTAGAAGAGATTATGCAGAGTGAAATAAGTCAAGTGGAGAGAGGCAATTATCTTATGGTCTCACTTACGTGTGGAGTATAAAGAAAATCACGGAGGGCATTGTGAGAAGGAAGGGAAGGGTGAATGGGGCAAAATCAGAGGCGGTGATGAACCAGGAGAGACTGTGGACTCTGAGCAACAAACTAAGGGTTTTGGAGGGGAGGGGGTGGGAGGGTGGGCAAGCCTGGTGGTGGGTATTGAGAAGGGCATGTATTGCATGGAGCACTGGGTGTGATGCATGAACAATCAGTCTTTTAACACTGAAAAAATAAAATAAACATAATGGGGAGAAAAAAAATTTTAGAAAAAGAAAGTCTTTGTGGATACAATTCATGCTTTTTATATATATCCAATGAAATTTTGGAAGACACAAAAAGAAGTGAACAAAGAAATTATACATTATACACATTTTAGAGATAATCACTGGTAATATACTGATATATTTACCCTTAGTCTTTTTTGCTGTATATAATTTTAAAATTATGTGTTCAACATTTACAAAAATTTTAAATGCAAGATATATAAAATTTAAGAGTACATAGTATATATATAATAAATATAAATTTTATAAATATATACACATATATGTGGTTTCAGTATGATTTGTTTTCAAAGAATTTATGATGGACATTTCCTCATATTATCATAAGGTTTTGTATTTAGAAATCAAACAGTTGTGTAATATTCTTCAAGGCATAAGAAATAGCTTAAAGGTCTCCTGTTATTAACCACATCAAGTTGTTATGTTATTATGTGTATCCTTCTATTATTCATACTGTTTCCATGTTTCCAATATTTTGAATAAGGCAGGTAAATAAGGCAACAATGTGGATCTTTACACAAAATCTATTACTCTGGGTAGCCTGGGTGTCTCAGTCCATTGAGAATCCAAATATTCATTTCAGCTCTGGTGATGATCTCAGGGTCACAAGATCAAACCCTGTGTCCAGGTCCAAGCTCAGGGAAAAGTCTGCTTGAGATTCTATCTCTCCCTCTCCCTCTGCCCTTCCTCCCTGCTCATGCTCACACTCCCTCTTTCTTTCCTACACAAATAAATAAATAAATCTTAAAGAAAAAACACTATTTCTCTGAAGTTTGGGTGACATTTTTAGATTTCCCAAATGTGGGATTTCTTGTTCAAAGAGCAAAAAGAACTTTGAGGTGCTCAGTATACTGAGAAACGTTTTTCACAGGGTCAGGTGCACGCTGTCTCACTGCAGGGTTTCAAGACAAGGGGATCACAAAGAAGAGGGGAGGCCACCCTGATGCAAAACAACATAAGTGAGTGAGTGGGTTTCTCAGGGGGAAGAGATGGAGTCACCAGCAAGACCTAGAACAGTTCCTGGAACTGAACATTGGCCTGATAATTATTTGATGAATAAATGAATCTTGCAAAGCTGAAGAACTGTTGACATGTTGGGAAAGGTAGAATGGAATATTCTTTTGGAAAGGGATGAGGCCTTTGAATATCGTGGGAGAAGTTTGGAGTAGATTATGACATGTCTATAATACCAGAGTGAGGGTTTGGAATTTAAATCCATACACCAAAGGGAGCCACAAAAGAATTTTGCAAAGGAACAATGTGACGAGAGTAATGAATTTTGCAAATAACCCTCAGGGTAGCTATGAGAGGGTTGGAAAAGGCCAACAGCAAGTCAATAAACCTCTGGTTTGAACTTATATGACTCAGGAGTTTCCCTTGGGCTACTTCAATAATCTCGATGTAAAGTAAGACTATCTGGGACGGGGATGAAAAAGAGGTTGTGAGGAAAGAAACCTGGGATGGTTAACTTATTGGACATGGGAGGGAGTGTAGGAGGAGCCTCAGCAATCTTTGCTGGAGAAGGGGATCCTTTCTGGAGGAATGGGGGGCCCCAGAAGGAAGCTAGTTTGGAATGCAGTGAGTGTGATTTTGGATATATTGACATTATATGGACAGCTGGCATCTGTATCTCAAGAGAGATTGGAAACAGATCCAAGGATTTGGGGATCGTCTATGAAAGAGCAATAGCTGAATATCCAGAAAGTGACAGAATTTGCTTGATAATGGATGCAGGAGAGCTGAGGCCTAATTAATTTGGGGGACTTTTTTTTTCAGATCAAAAGGAAACAAAAAGAAACAAAGAAATAAGTCATAGGATTTTTGCACAACTGATTATCATGAGGATAGTGACTTTCAACAGAAGGGTTTTGTTTACTACTGATAAGGATTAAATATATCCTTCATAAGAAGAAAGACTAATGGAACCTAGAGACAAACAGACTGACAAAAAGTCTTTTCTGCTGGAGTATCCCAAGTTATAAGCAATGCATTCCATTATGGTTTTCCAGTCAGCACCCACAGTCACAAAGCCAAATGGGCTAGAGGACAGGAAGGGAAGTTTCCTCCAGGATCGTTCATGATCTGTGGAGCTTAGAAGAATCCATCTCATCAGCAAGTAGTCTGGAAATCTGAGAGGAAAACGGAGACCAAAGACTAAAGCACGAAGGGATCATAAGGGGTTAGAGGAAAAATAGACATATGGGTCCTTGCCAGGGTGTTTTGCGACTATGCCAGACTGTTGTGACAATTAGCCACCTGTATGACCTTACTGTGAGTGTCATTGTGATGATTTTCATGGGGGAATAGGAAAGCACCTCCTGTGGGAGGTGTGGAGACAATCTTGATACCACCCCAGCACTACTGTAACTACATCTGTGACATACTCTCAGCTCCCTACTCTGCGCTCAGAAGGGCTGTTCAGCTACCTTGTGTGGTTCACCACCCTAACAGATGAACTGACAGTGGATGAACATGAGGAACTTCAGAACACTTACACCCAATTCAGATGAACATAATGTGTCCTCATTATGGAAAGACAACTACAGGAAACCATACATGAGTGCAACAAACCAAGATGTGCTCATGGCAGGGAGGGTCTTTGAGAGTCTAAGGCGAGTCAGAGCAAGGACAATAATAGGCGATGTACTGAGAACTTGTTTGGGCCCAGGCCCCTACCAAGCTACTTCCCATATGATGCCTCAATAGCTTCTCATAATGGCTCCACCCTCCCCTTGAAAACAGAGATCCTGAAGCATTAAATAGATGGCTAGAGTGTGGGAGTCTGGGAGTTCTGAGCACTGTTCTAGCTACCTCCCCATGTGGCTCTTTCTGTGTATCCCAGGCTGTGGCAAAGCCAGACAGAGAACTTGGTAAGTGTTTTCCTCTAGTAATATTCCAATTTTTAATTTAAAGTTAGTCTGGTATCAGGAGACTTGGCTTTAGCCTAGAGATTACCCCTTACTCACTTTGTGGTCTTGGAATGTTCACTGTGTCCCTCAGGACACTGGGGACAGGAAAAGGAAAACTGATGGGTGGAAAGAGCCTGACATCTGGCTCAAAGATGCATCAAGCCTGGGCCTCCACTCCTGCACCCACAGACATGGATAATGACCTAATTACCTGAGTCTGGCACTGTCCCAGTCTGGACATGGGATTAGAATGCCCAACTTCTGGAGCAGTGGTAGGGTCAAATGTGAAATATGCCTGCAAGGACTTTATCAACTCTCGAGGGCTACACAGGGGTGAGGCAAATATGTTTCAGAATGGTTACTATCTTACACATACCTCTCATCTTGGGCTTGTATGTATGCATGGGTTCCATCCAAAGATGGTACTGTGGGGTGCTACACATTCATTCCAATGACACAGTCTGTCCTTGGGCCTTCCTGGAGTGCATAGACCAACCAGGAAGGGAGGTCTCTGAGCACAGTTTAATCCGCAAAGGATGAAAAGCCAGAGGCATAGCAGTGGGAGACAAGAAATTACCCTAAGTGGGAGCAAGAGGGAATAAGAACAGAAGGAGACAGGCTCTG
Organism: Nasua narica; assembly: GCA_028533885.1. Lineage (NCBI taxonomy): Eukaryota > Metazoa > Chordata > Mammalia > Carnivora > Procyonidae > Nasua > Nasua narica. Next base: position 73,963,928 of record CM052810.1, on the reverse strand, counting down.
GAGATAACTGTGCTGACACAGATCTCTGCCATCCCACTGCCTATGCCCAACAAATAATCAAATCACCAAAACCTCTCTGGTCATCCTTTCTTCACTGGCACACGGGGTCACAGCATCTTTATTGCAAGCTTACCTCAAAATTAATTTGGATAATGTCTCTAAATGCCTGGCACAACATAGTGACACATAACAAACAGTGGCTGATAATGCCAGGAAGAAGTTCTGAGGCTTTCAATCTTTCCACCGAAGTCCCTTTCAGACAGTAACCTCCAGTGGCCCCTAGGGACTCTATCTCATCTTTTCTTATGTCAGACTTTCCTTGTGTGAGAGTTCAAAGGGGAAAAAAAGATGAAAACAGGTAGGCAACTGACCAATGGGTTATTCCTTCAGGATTACTTCAGAGCCAGATTAAAACATACTAAAGGATATGTGTTTCATACTATAACTAGACCTCTTATTCGATTGACTATCACAGTGTCTGGTTTAAGCAATCCCTCAGTGACCAGACCTGGGCTGTTGAAAGAATGATGTGAGATTATGTGATTGAAAGAATTTCTCATAGGGTCACAATGACTTTATTCAAATTTGAACAGCAATGAGCTCTTTACAGTTGAATCGACTTTACTGAGAAGGTTACATGAAGGAAGCAGTGACTAACTTAACTGTATAACTAGATGGGACAGAACGAATATCTTTTCCATCCTTTTAATTATTTTTTGTTTTTATTAATATAACATTTATTCATATGGTTTTCAGATTAAATTTCCATAAATGATTAAACCCTTTTTACAAACTTTGCTAAAGTCCCTCACACATTTTATACTATATTTACAAATTGAGTATGTCACCAGAAAGACACAAAAATCTCCTCAAGGACACATAGCAAATTTGGAATCAGAACTTGAACATTAGCCCACACCAACCTTAGAAGGCAACTTCTTCCATTTTTGTCACTTGAACATGAGAGAATGGAGACTTAGGGAATTTAAGTTATCTGTCCAAGGCGACATAGCTAACAAATGACAGGGCCAGAATTCAAACCCAGATGGTCTCAAGCATTGAGCTACCCTGCCTCTGAGTAAAGGCTGCCTGGAGGGTGAAGTGTACTCATCAACCCATTCCTTAGTGGTGTGTGGATAGCTTTAAAAACCTGTGGAGGCAGAAAATCGACCATCTTCGGAAAGGTAGGATGTTTGGAAAAGTGATTCCAAAGCAGCGGGAAGAGAGACCGCGGGGGGAGGGGCCGGCTCCCTGCAGCCACAGAGCCGCGGAGCACAAAATCGGAACTTTTAGAGTCCGCTCCGCTGAGGGACATTGCTCCAGAGGCTAGGCCAGAGGTCTGGCCCTTGCGGGAACAGAGTGGTTTCAGGACCCGCGAGATCATAAAGAGACCGGGGGTGTCTGAGTGCGGCAGAGCTCC
>CM052810.1:73934697-73962008 GCA_028533885.1 Nasua narica | reverse complement strand
TTTATAGTTGTATTAAACCTCTCGTTGTAATGTTACGTAGTTAAAAAAAGGATAAAAGATAAAAAGAAATGTGAAAGCAAGTGAAGACTAAAATAAAATAAAAAAAGAGAGAGAATAAGAAAGAGAAAACAAAAACAAAAACAAAAACTAAAACAAAAAGAAATTTGTATCTATGAAATATACAGGTTTGAGAGTATTACCAGGCGCTTAATATATTGATTCCCCCTGGCTTTGGGGGTTTAAAATTTTATGGGGACCCTGTGGTTATAGTCCTTTTGTTCTTTGGCTGGTCTTCCGGGGGAGGGGCCTGCCACATTGTTTTCCAATCAGTCTTGCTTGGGTTGAGTCACCCTGCCCCCCAGTCAAGAGGCTGAGCTCTGTGGAAACCGGTTTCTCAGTCTCTCGCTCTCTGAAGGTTTTTGGCCTTTTATAGCCTTTTCACCTTTTCAGGGAGTCCAATCAATGAATCTGCCCAGAAGCACTCAGACCTCTGAGTTGCAGGAAGCCTGAGTCTCTGCTCCCCTCTGTGTGGTTCAGAACACACACTCCCCTCTGTGAAATTTCTGCTCCCAGCGCAGCCTGTCAGAGGTGGCGCGCTACCCCAGCCGCCTTGCCTTTCTTGGCTCCCAAGTGCAGACCCGGGAGGCCTGCAGCGGGCCGGGAAAGACGCGATCCCAGCTGCCTTTCTGCAGCTCCACGAGGGGCACCTGGGAAGTTAGGCTGCTTGCCCACGTTCTCTCCACAGATGGCGGGGATGCTCAGGCTCTGCAGTGTGCTGCGAATGTTGCGGTGGCAGGCGCACACCGGGAAAAACTGCGGTTCGTGAACCATTGCAGACTCTCAAAAGGCGCTTACCAACCTGTTTGAGGTGGTGCACGACCCCATTCACCTTGCCTTTCTGCGGCTCCACAAGGGGCTCCCCGGAGGTTAGGCCGCTTGCCCGCGTTCTCTTCGCGGTCGGCGGGGATTGCTCAGGCTCTGCAGAGGGCCGCGAATGTCACGGTGGCGGGTGCACACCGGGAAAAACTGCGGCTTTGAACCACTGCAGGCTCTCAAAAAAAGGTGCTTGCAGCGGTGCGCCCGGCCCACAGGTTTTTGCAGAGAGCAGAAAGCTGCAGGTTCAGGAATCGCGGACTGGATCCCCCCACCCGTCTCACTTTGCAGCGCTCCTTCCTGGGAGAGTGGGTCCAAGCGCCGGTGCCCGCGACCACCCCCTTCCACTAGTTACTCCTCCGAACTTTTTGCCCTTTTTAAGTGTTTTTAACGGGCTCTACGTTAATGCTGGTCCCCCGCCACCGGGCACTTTCCTTTGGGATATTACTGTCCTTGGTTAGCTTCTGGTGGCTCCCTCCCCCTTTTGTTTATCTTCCGATATCAGCTTGAGTATTCTCACTTTGCTTTTACCTCTCCACTGCTGTCTTCTGCTCTCGGAGAGATCCCGGGGTTAGAAATCTTTCTCCTCAGGTTGATTTCATGGGTGTTCAGCATGTTCTGGTAGATTTCCAGCTCACTTTTGGGGACCGGTTGCTGCAGGATCTCTTACTTCTCTGCCATCTTGCCCCCCTCCTCCCCTAAAACCCACTCTCATCACTTTTATTCAACATAGTACTGGAAGTCCTAACCAGAGCAGTCAGACAACAAAAAAATAAAAGACATCCAAAATTGTAAGGAAGAAGTAAAACTTTATTTACAGATGATATGATACTCTATAGAGAAAATCCTAAAGGGGGAGCAAGATTCCAGTAGAGAAGGGGACCTCATTTCATCTGGTCCCTTGGGTTTATCTGGATATCTATCAAACCATCCTGAGCACACACAAATTCAACCTGAAATGTAAGAAGATTTATATGGATCTCCACAAGCAGAAAAATGACTACTTTTTGTGGTGCAGGAGGATTTATCCCCTGAATCTTCAAGGGATAAATCTTAAAATAAGCAGAGGGGTGAGGGAGCCTCCCTAAACTGGCTGCCAGAAAGTGATATAACACCTGAGCAAAAAGGTTTGGACCCTTGGAAATCTACTCTAGTGAGAAGCACCCCCTTCTGAAAAGGGCACAGGAGCGAGTACGGCAGAATTCTAAGTGGGTCACTGTGGTCTCAGGATTCCAGGAGACTCAGAAAGAATAGGGGAGCCTGAACCAATAGAGTCCCCAAGGAGTGGAATGGGGAGATTGGTTATGGTCAGTGAGCCCAGAGGAGACTTTCAGCTCAGGACACCATTAGCCATGAACCTAGCCAGTGTGGGAGTCCACCCTCTGCCAGAACACCCTGAAAAGAAGGTGTGGGCTAAGATTGTAGGGGGAATACAGAACCGCTTCTGCCCATGATGGACATTTCTCATGGCACTGTGAGCCATGAAAAGATGTTGGGGTGGCACCCAGCATAACCTAAGAGCTGCAGAGAAGGGTGCACACCCAAGTCTACAGCTAGGGGCAGTAGCAGAGTCACAAGGCACAGAAACACTTGTGGTTCCTGTAACTTCCCCGGGAGAAGTGCAGCTGGCAGAGCCATGAGATTTAGCAGTTTGACACACAAAAAGCCTGCATCCATGATTGGGCAATAGCTCTCAGAGCAGTGTGACCCCCAAGGGACACAAGGGCAGCATTCAGCATGACCTGGGAGCTGTTGAAGAGAATGCATATTCATGCCCACAGCAACTAGCAATTGTAAAGTAAAAACACACAGATGCTCATGGGTCTTCATGACTCCCCCAGGAGAGGTATGGCGGGCACAAATTGCACTGGTCTATAGAGTTTGGTGCACAGAGGTGGAGAACTTGTTGGGGGAAGGGGGAACTACAGCATTGCAGCTCTGGGCTGGAGATTCCTGCCCAGCCATGTTTGCTCTGACCCTCTAAAGAGAAGAAATATACCAAGGAACAAAAACTGCACAGTCAACAAGCTCACATTAAGCCCATCCCCTGACAAGGTATGGGGCAACTCCATCCAGGCAAAGATGCCTGAGAAGCTAAGTGACAGGACCCTCCCCCAGGAGACAGACTGGTAGAACAAGTGAATAAGCTTATTTCCCACAGGACTGTTAAACCAGTACCAGGGGAAAATAATATCAGGACCTCCAGGTGTTCCTTCATAACTGACTTATACTTCAAGCTAAAATTTTACATTTCTTTTTCAGTTTCTTTTCTTATTCTTTTCCTTATGTTTTAAACCCTGTTCTTGTCTCAAATAGATTAATATTTCCCAATCTATGTTTTTAAGTCACTTCTTAAATTTATATTTCTTCACATCTATGTTTTATAGATTTATGCCCCATACTAGCCTGTTTTCACTCTATTCAATTTTATCTTGATATGTGTGTGAGTTCTCATTTCCTTGCAATTTTGGGATACAGTGTCTTCTAACACACAGAGCAAAAATTAAGCAAGAATGGGCAGATCACCCTGCTGTGTCCACCCTGAGACATTATAATATCTCTCCCCACACCCTTCTTTTTAAAATCTTTTTTCCCTTTTTTATTATTGTGGATCATCTTGGCTTTAGTGCCATATCTGTGGTAGCTCTTGACCACTTTGGATTTTTTCTTCAGGTCATAGCTGGTATTTTGGACTCTTTTCATTCATTCAACCATCTCTTAACAGAATGACTATAAGGAGAAACTCCCAACAAAGAAAATAACTAGAAACAATGTCCTCTGCCACAGATCTAATGGCTATGGATATATGCAAGATGTCAGAGATAGATTTCAGAGTAGCAATCATGAAGTCAATAGCTAGGCTTGAGAAAAGCATTAATGACAATATGGAATCTCTAAGAGCAGAAATGAGATCTAATCAGGCCAAAATTTAAAATTCTATGAATGAGATCCAGTCTAAACTGGATACTCTTACAGTCAGGGTAAATAAGCCAGAAAAACAAATTAGTGATCTAGAAGATAAGCTGACAGAAAGGAAAGAAGCTGAGGAAGATAGGGATAGGCAGCTAGAAGAACATGAGAATGGACTTAGAGAGATCAATGATGCCATGAAAGATCCAAATGTCAAAATTATTGGGATACCTGAGGGCATGGAGAGAGAAAGAGAGGATTAGAAGGTATATTTGAGCAAATCATAGCTGAGAACTTTCCTAATATGGGGAAGGAAACAAGGATTCTTACCCAAAAAGCAGATAGGACCCCTCCCAAAATCAATAAAAATAGACCAACACCCCAGCATACAATAGTGAAACTTGCAAGTCTTAGAGCCAAGGAAGCTATCCTGAGAGCAGCTAGAAGGAAGAGATTTCTTACCTATGGAGGGAGGAACATCAGAATAACATCAGACCTACCCACAGAGACCTGGCAAGCCAGAAAGGGATGGCAAGACATATTCAGGGTACTAAATGAGAATAACATGCAAGAATACTTTATCTAGCAAGGCTGTCATTCAGAATGCACAGAGAGACAAAGAGCTTCCAAGACTGGCAGAAACTGAAAGAATATATGACCACCAAGCCATCCCTGTAAGAAATATTAAGGGGGATTCTATAAACAAAGAAGACCTCAAGAGTAATATAGACCAGAAATTTAGAGAGACAATCTATAGAAACAGGGACTTTACAGGAAATATGACAGTACTAAATTCATATCTTCCAATAGTCACTCTCAGTGTGAACAGCCTAATAATTCCATGGAACATCACAGAGCTGCAGATTGGATAAGAAGACAGGTCCCATCCATTTGCTTTCTATAAGAGACTAATTTCGAACCTAAAGACACCTCCAGATTGAAAGCCAGGGGATAGAGAATCATTTATCATAAATGAAAAACTTTTTTTCGAAAGAAAACTGAGGTAGCAATTCTTATATCAGACAAATTAGATTTAAAACCAAAGAGTGTAGGAAGAGATGTAGAAGGACACTAAATAATACCTAAAGGCTCTATCCAACAAGAAAATCTAACAATTGTAAATATCTGTGCCCCCAACATGGGAGCAACCAACTACATAAACCGACCATTAACCAAAATAAAGAATCATATTGATAACAATACATTAATAGTAGGAGACTTCAACACTCCATTCACAGCAATAGACAGACCATCTAAGCACATCAACAAAACAAAAAAACAAGAGCTTTGTCCAATGGACACATTGGACCAGATGGACTTGCCATCTGCAATGACATGGATGGAGCTAGAGAGTATTATACTGAGCAAAATAAGTCAGTCAGAGAAAGACAAATACCATATGATTTCACTCACACATGGTAGTTAAGAAACAAAGAAAATTTCTAAGAAAAGGAGAAAAAGTGAGAGAGAGAGAGAATGAAACCAAGAAACAGACTCTTAACTACAGAGAACACACTGTTACCAAAAGGGAGGTGGGGTGGGGGAATGGGTTAAATAGGTGATGGGGATTAGGGAGTGCATGTTGATGAGTGCTGTATGATGTAAGAAAATGTTGAATCAGTATATTGTACACCTGAAACTAACATAACACTTTATATTAACTAACTAGTGTTAAAATAACAACTCAAAAAAATACAAAAAATATGTTTTAAAATAATCTTGGGATCTATGGGACTAACATGTATAAAATTATATATCCTGGTGTACCATGACAAAAAATGGGAAAGGAAATTATTTGAATAAGTAATCATCAAATATTCCCAAATTTTTTATGAATTCTGATGAAATAATGCAAAAGGCAACCAAATATCTCTGAGTGATTATAAAGAAAAGGCAAATTGGTTTGGGTCTCAAGGACCAGACAAACTGCATAGTAACAGGATATTTTGCATCAGACACACAACAGGTGATATGGTACCTGATGTGGTATTTTCTGACTACTAAACTAGCAATAGTTGGCAACACAGGTAGGTTCAGTGCATTCTTGGATCAAATGAGGTTTTCCCTGCAAATAGCAGGTGATCAGAATTATTTGGGAGAGGAATAGAATGGAAATCCCACAGGAAATAAGTAACCAGCAGCAGCACTCTCTTTTACCGATAGGCTTGATACTCCCCTTTTGTACCTAGTGATACCAAGTCAAGTAGGCAGAGTCAGTATGTGGGATTTATCTATAACAAGTAGTTATGTTCAGCAAATCTCTTTTTCAACTGGCCAGAGGCTCTACTACCTTAATAAAAGACACCAGAAAACAGGTGGAACCAGCTGCAGCAAGGGATCTTTGTACCCATGAGACCTACACTCCTTCTGCACCCAGAGACACATGGGCAGGCAGGCACCAAGGCAGAGAGATCTCATCACACCCCTCTACCACTGAGATACAACCGGTGGTCCAACCTGTAGAATCTCCCTCTACCCACTCAAGCAACAGCAACAGAAACCTGTGGGAGTCCTAGTGGTACTGTATAAACTAACATCACCAAAAGAGCACTGCAAAGTCTCTGAGGGTTAAATTGCCATTGGAAATAGAGACAAAAGATGTAGGGGAAGACACGTCTACTAAACCTAAACAGAATGACTCCTTGCTAAAATAAAAAAAAAAATTAATAAATCCTAGAGTCTTCTAAGATATTTGAAAAATCTTTCCAGAATACAATAAAGAATAACACATCTTAAAAAGAACCAAGATTATACCTGTATGAAGGAAGACAATCAACTGATGATGACTTTTGGAGGAATAATCATGTTGGAATTATTTGAAAAAGTATTTAAGCAGCTGTCATAAAACTGGTTCAACATTCAGTTGCAAATTGTTTTGAAACAAATAAAAATATAGAAAACCACAGTAAATAAGTGGTTGTTTTTAAAAGGATCAAATAGAAATCATAGAACTATAGATTCATAGAAAATCATAGAAAAATATAATAAAAGAATTAAAAATAAGGAAACCTCAATGGATGATCTCAATGGTAGAGTAGTGATGACAAAGGATAGAATTAGTGACCTCGAGTAAAGTAAAATAGAATCCACCAGATATGAATGACAAAAAATAGATTGGGGAAAATAAAAGTGTAAGTGATCTTCAAAACAACCAAAGACTGAATATTTCTGTTGTCAAAGGCCCAGAAAAAGAAGAGAAAGAGAGTAAGATTAAAAACAACAAACTAGGGGCGCCTGGGTGGCTCAGTTGGTTAAGCAACTGCCTTCGGCTCAGGTCATGATCCCGGAGTCCCGGGATCGAGCCCCACATCGGGCTCTCTGCTCAGCAAGGAGCCTGCTTCCCCCTCTCCCTCTGCCTGTCTCCCTGCCTACTTGTGATCTCTGTCTCTGTCAAATAAATAAATAAAATCTTTAAAAAAAAAAAAAAACTAGTATTGAGGAGGGCATGTATTGCATGGAGCACTAGGTGTGGTACATGAACAATGAATCTTGGAATACTGAAAAAATAAAATAAAATCAATTAATTAAAAAAATAAAAAATAGGGTGCCTGGGTGGTTCAGTTGGTTAAGCAAACTGCCTTTGGCTCAGGTCGTGATCCTGGAGTCCCAGGATCGAGTCCCACATCTCCCCCTGCTGAGCGGGGAGCCCACTTCTCCCTCTGACCTCTCCCATCTCATGTTCTCTCTCTCTCTCAAATAAATAAATAAAATATTTAAAAATAAAAAAAAAATAAAAAAATAAAAGACAAAAAAAACCCACCACACTGGTGAAATGAGTGTGTGTGTACACAGAGGTTACTACTACATATGATACATTATATATTATATATTTTATACATTTATAAGATATATAAATAAGATAGATCGTATACAATATAACATTGACAAGAGCAACCACTACAAAAACCAGGTTACTACTATATATGATACATTATATATTATATAATTTATACATTTATAAGATATATATTATATAAGATAGATTATATATATATACAATTTAACATTGAAAAGAGCAACAACTACAAAAACCTATTAGAAATATAAAATTGAAGGCACTATAAATTTATCAATATGGAATTATAAAAAAAGAAAATATTCAAGAAGCTTATAGGTAGCCAAGGAAATACAAACAGAAAAACAAGAACAACAAAAAAAGGAAAAAATAATAAAATAAGTGCTGCTGGATCAATAATTGCCTTAAATGTAAGGGATTTAAACACAGCAATCAAAAGAAAAAAGATTGACAGAATGGATTTTAAAAAATGACCTAACTATGTCTTGCTTGCAAAAAATACTCACTTCACATTCAATGACAGTTTGGTTGGTAAAAAAACAATGAGAAAAAGTATATCATTCCAATATTAATCAAAAGAAGCAAGAGTGGTTATATCAATATTTTATAAGGTAGACTTTAAAAAAGGAAATTAAGGGGGCACCTGTGTGGCTCAGTCAGTTAAGCATCCCAGGGTTCTGGAATGGAGCCTCATGTCAGTCTCCCTGCTCAGTGGGGAATCTCATAGGGAATCTCCTTCTCCCTCTTCTTCTGCCTGCTGCTTCCCCTGCTTGAGCTCTCTCTCTCTCTCTCTGCCAAAAAAATAAAGTATTTTTAAAAATAAAAGACACCTTGGGGCACCTGGGTGGCTTAGTGGGTAAAAGCCTCTGCCTTCAGCTCAGGTCATGATTCCAGGGTCCTGGGATCGAGCCCCACATCGGGCTCTCTGCTCAGCAGGGAGCCTGCTTCCCCCCACCTCTCTCTGCCTGCCTCTCTGCCTACTTGTGATCTCTCTCTCTCTGTCAAATAAATAAATAAAATCTTTAAAAAAATAAAAAATAAATAAAAGACACCTTCTTTAAAAAAATAAATGTAAATTAAAAAAGAAAATTCCTGGGTTGCCTGGGTGGCCATGTTGATTAAGCATCTGACTCTTGATTTTGGCTCAGGTCATGATCTCAGGGTTGGGAGATTGAAACCTACATCAGGCTCTGCACTGGATATGGAGCCTCCTTAAGATTTTGTCCCTCTCCTTCTGCCTCTCCTTAAAAAAATTACTAGGAATAATATGGAAGCATTATATAAGGATTAAAGGATCAATCCACCAGGAAGATATTCTAAAGATAATTCTAAAATTTCTTTTATGCACCAAACAACATATCTTCAAAGTACATAAAACAAAAACTGACAAAGCTAAAAGAAACATTTAAAAAAAATCACAATTATAATTGGGGATTTCAACACTTTTGCATCAGAAGCTGATAAAGTCATGGGACAAAAAAATAAGCAATGATATATAAAATCTGAATGATATAGTTAAGCAGCAGTATCTAAGGACATATATAGAACACCCAACAATAGAATACATATTTTAAAGCACATATGTAATTATTCAGATTATACAGATCATTTCCTGTACTATAAAACCAACCTCAGAAAGTTTAAAAGAACTGATAGCATACAGAGTATGTTCTCTTACCATAATTCAATCATAGTAGAAATCAAAACAGAAAAAGGAAAGGATACTCTATAACAGTGTGGAAATTAAAGAACACACATTGGAATAATCCTCTTTGACACAAAGAAGTCTCAAAGGAAATTTCAAATATACATAGACTGAATAAAAATTTTAAAAAAATATGCAAGTTCCTCAAGACATTAAAAATAGGGTTATCATATGATCCAGCAAATGCACTACTAGTGTTTACCCCAACAATACAGATGTAGTGAAAAGAAAGGCCACACGTATCCCAATGTTCATAGCAGCAATGTCCAAAAAGGCCAAATGGTGGAAAGAGCTGAGATATCCATCAACAGATGAATGATAAAGATGTGGTTCCTATATACAATTAAATATTACTCATCCATCAGAAAGGATAAATTCAAATTGACATGGGTGGAACTGGAGGGGATTACACTAAATGTAATGTCAAGCAGAGAAAGACAATTACATATGGTTTCACTCATATGTGGAACATAAGGAATGGTGTGGAAGACCATAGGGGAAGGGAGGGAAAACTGAATGGGAAGAAACCAGAGAGGATCCAAATCATGACAGATTCTGGACTCCAGGAAATAAACAGTGTTACAGAAGTAGGAGGGTGAGGATATGGAGTAACTGGATGGTGGGTACTAAGAAGGGCACATGTTGGGGCGCCTGGGTGGCTCAGTTGGCTAAAGCCTCTGCCTTCAGCTCAGGTCCTGAGATCGAGCCCCACATCAGGCTCTCTGCTTAGCAGAGAGCCTGCTTCCCTCCTCTCCCTCTGCCTGTTTCTCTGCCTACTTGTGATCTCTCTCTCTTTGTCAAACAAACAAACAAACAAACAAAAACAAACAAACAAGGGCATATACTGTGAGAGCACTGGGTGTTATATGCAACTGATGAATCACTGAACACTACATCAAAAACTAACGATGTAATATATGTTGGCTAACTGAAAATAATAATAATAACAATAATAAAAAGCACAACATACTGCATTTGTAGAACGTAGCCAAAGGGAAATTTACAGCACTAAATGCTTAGATTAGAAGTGAGAGAAGATCTATAAAAAAGAAAATAGAAAATGTGGAGAAAAATCCAAAACAAGTAAAAGAAATAACAAAGAATAGAAAGAAATGAAAATGAAAACACAGTACAGAAAATGCATTAAACAATAAAGCAAAAAGTTGGTTCTACAAAAAATGGCATAACTAAAAAAATAAGGACAGAGAACACATTAATATCAAGAAGGAAATAGTAGATATCACTATACATCTTATAGCTATTAATGAGATAATTAAGGGGATATTACAGACAACATAACACTTATGAATTTTACAACCTAGAATAAATGAACCAAGTCATCAAAAAAGAGAAACTACCCTGTCAACCAAGATGACACACTCTTGTATAGCTCTATAACCATCAAAAGAATTGAACTATAGAGCAAATTAAACTGAATATAAGCAAAAGAAAAGAAATTGTAATGACAAAACAATAAAATTGAGTAAAAATCAGAGAGAGCAAAAAATAGAATCAATAAAATCAACAGGTGTTTATTAAGATAAATGAACTGTATAAATATCATATTGATCAAGCCAAGAAAGGAAGGTACAATTTACCTAAATCAATAATTAAATAGAGATCGGCACTACAAATCGTATGTCTTTAAAAGGATAATAATTTATTTACAATAAATGAGAAAACTTAAATGCTATGGTTAATTTCTTGGATGCAAACTACTTCAGAAGTAGATAACCTGAATAATCCTATACCTATGAAAAATTATAATAAAAGTCTCACAATGGAAAAATATGATCCAGAAATCTTCACTGATGAATTTAATTAAGTATCTCAGGAAGCTAGAATACAATTTCCTTTTATAAGACATTTTATTTATTTATTTGTCAGAGAGAGAGAGAGAGCACAAGCAGGAAAACAGCAGGCAGATAGAAAAGCAGGCTCCCCACTGAGCAAAGGGCCTGATGTAGAACTTGATCCCAAGACCCTGGGATCATGACTGAGCTGAAGGCAGATGCTTAACTGACTGAGCCACCCAAGCACCACTAACATACAATTTCTACAAACAATTTTCCAGAAAATAGTAAAAGTAGGAACAATTTTCAAATTATTTTATGAGGACAGAATTACCTTGATGTCAAACTCAAACCAAGAAGAGACATTACCAGAAAAAATAACCTCCAGAAGAGTAACTCTCATAGTTGCAAAAATCTTCAATGAAACATTGATGTAAATAGCATCAAAGTTGATTCAACTTCTAAGAAATAAAAGAATCCTATTCCAAAGGAAAAATCATGTAATTATGTCAACAAATTTAAAAAAAAAACACACTTTTGACCATACTTTACATTCTTTATGAAACATTTTTCAGCAAATTAGGAATAGTAATGTGTTCCCTTAGTCAGAAAAGAGTATCTATGAAAACCTACAGATAATATAATAATTATGAAAGACTGAATACTTTTATCCTAATATCAGAAATAAAACAAAGGTGTTTACTTTTACCATTCTATTCAACAAAGTCCCAGTAAATGTAGCCTTTAGTATGAAAAACCCACAGGAGCAAAGATAGTTGTTCATTTGCTGGGCATTCAATAATTTCTTAGTAAATATTTGTGGTTTTTTTTACATTTCTTTTTTCCTCCAAATACTTTTATTTTTTCAGTGTTACAAGATTAATTGTTCATATTTGTTAAATAAACAAATGACTGGAGGAAAAAATTGATATATGTTGAGGAATGAATTATAAAGAGAAAGAAAGAAGAGCTGAGTGGAAGTCATAGCCTTTCCATTTAAAGCTTGTAAACAAATCCTTATGGAAAGCTGCTTCTTTGATGTCCTTGAACCCCCACAGTTTTTCAGAAACCTGCTGCCTAAGCATGGGTAATTAAAATTGTTGTGTTTGACAAATTGCCAGAATATACTCCACTCTATAATTTAAGAATCAAATAGCCTACTAAATTTTCTGCATAGCATCAACCCCTAGTGGGTCTCAAAAGAAAATCATGTTAACAGTGGATTTCTACACTCTTTGTCCCCTGGCCTATGAAATGCCATACTGTAGAATTTCATACTTTAGAAGTCAAAGAGAATGGAGTAAACTACATGTGTCACTTTGTCATTTCATCTGGTCCATCCCACACATATCGTGAGGCCTAGACCTCAGCAACTCTGGGGTTCGAAAGATCAGGAACATGACCTTCTGCCCACAAGAGCTTAGTTACGGGTATTGCAGTTTCAAGTGAAGCCCTGAGTATGGGGTCTTGGCTCTCAGGATCTGAGATAAGAACAGAATGCTTAGCCTATGATAACAGGAGGGATAAACCAAGCAAAATATGTTTCAAAAGTTTAGGTCCAAGTACCATATATGGCATTCTCACCCAACATCCATCCATATACCACAGAAGCCCTTACCAGAAACTGAAGTTCCTGGCCTGTGATGGGTATTAAATGGATGTGAGATGCAAATTCTCACAAGTTAAGGACTGAAATAGAGGTTGAAGTTGGTGGGCAAAATAATGTCCAGGTCTATGCCCTATTTCCAGAACTGTGAATGTGTTACCTTACATGGCAAAAAAAAGATGTTGCAGATGTGATTAAATTGTGATCTTAGGGTGGGGAAATTATTTTTAATCACTCATGTAGGCCCAGTCTAATCACATGAATCTTTAAAAGCTGAAAACCTCTTCTGGCTGTGGTCAGAAAGATAACATGGGACAAGGTCTCAACCTCCTATTGGTGGCTTTGAAAATAAAGAAAGGAGCCACAAGCCAAGGAAGGTGGATGATGATTTCTAGAATTTAGAATGGACCTCAGATTACAGCCAGCAAGAATATGGAGGCCCCAGTTCTATAACCACAAGATTGAATTCTACCAACAACATAAATGATCAAGGAAACTGATTCTTCCTGAGAGCCTCCAGAAAGGAATGCAGCCCTGGTGAGACCAGTGTTGAACTCTGACTTACAGAACTGTAAGATCATAAATTTGTGTTGTTTTAAGTCTCTGTAGTGGTGAAAATTTGTTGCAAAAGTAATAGAAAACTAACATAGCAACCAAAATTTCAGATAACTATAAGCAAAATCAAAATAAAGGCAAGGTGACAATTTGTAGATCAAGAGCTTTCTTAAAACATTGACTGGGACATGAAACTCACTGTCCTTGGGTGCTGGTCCATGGTACAGACACAAGTTCAGTTGACTAAGTGAATTGGATACTGGATAGAAAAATGTACTTAGAAATTTCTCTCTTGGGTGCCTGAGTGGCTCAGTCAGTTAAGGATCTGCCTTCAACATGGGTCATGATCCTGGGGTCCTGGGATCAAGTCCGACATCAGGCTTTTTGCTCGGTGGGGAGCCTGCTTTTTCCTCTGCCTGCTGCTCCCTTTACTTGTGTGCTCAATTGCTCACTCTCTCTCTCTCTCTGACAATAAATAAATAAAATCTTTTAAAAAATTCTGTCTTATTCCCAATCTCTCAAGCCCCTGGTTTTGGTTATGACCAAAGAAAGAGAAAAAAAAAAAAATAGTAGTGAGTTACTAGGAACTGAAGTACAAACTGGGGATAGAATTCACAGAGGGCAACAGAAAGTAAACTCAAGAAATGATAAGGAAAAACTAGATGTTCACCAATTAAAAAGAAAAATTGATTTCTAAGGTAGCAGTCCTCATTTAAGTTGCACATTATACCTACCTGTGAGCTAAAAGAAAATAAACCAAAACAAAACAAAACCAAACCAACCAACCAACCAAACAAACAAAAAAACCCTGTTGATGCGCTACTTCATTTTTATTTAGTTGTTATTTTGTTTTATTAAACATTTTTATTTAAATTCAATTAATTAACATATAATGCACTATTGCTTTCAGAGGTATAGTCCTATGATTCATCAGTGTTGTATAACACACAGTGCTTATTATAACACATGCCCTCCTTAATGTCCATCACCCATTTACCCCATTCCTCTACCCCTAACCCTTCAGCAATGCTGTTTCCTATGATTAAGAGTCTCGTGATTTCATCTTACTTTATTTTCACCTCTCTTCCCTTATGATCTTCTCTTTTGTTTCTTAAATTTCTCACATCAGTGAGATTATATGATAATTGTCTTTCTCTGATTGACTTATTTTGCTTATCATAATACCCTCTAATTCCATCGACAACATTATTATTTTTTAATATTTCAAAAGATTATTTTCCTATTGTTTAATTGTTTATGTTTAATTAAAACATAAAATGTTTTAATTGGATTTTAATGGAAATAAATTTATTTAATGGAATTTTATAAATAAATAATTTAATGGAAATAAAAATGCACTGCAGCCCCTTCCACTAGCAGGTAGGATTCACTGCGGTGACTTAAAGAGAGCAGGAAATACAAGATTAATACAAGAGTATAATATATATATACACCTCTTCTTTATTCATTCATGTGGTGATGGACCTCTTGGCTCTTTCCGTAGTTTGGCTACTGTGGACATTGCTACTATAAAATCAGGTACAGATGCCCCTTCTGATCACTATATTTGTATCTTTGGAGATGTTTCACCTATACCACAGCTCATCACAGGTACAGCCAGACAGGACATGTTATCTGGAATTTTATTCCCATTATTAGAAAAGAGCTCTGAGCTTTACCCTTGAAGAAATTGAGTGAGCAGAGGCTGTGGGAGTGTGGGGGGAAGCAAGCATCAGATCTCTATGAACTGTGATAGATCTGGACAGGGACAAAAGTGATGGACAGCACTCTGGGTAGTGCCTACATATAAGATACACTCATCTTGGATCTTGAAGTCCTCTCTACAGAACTCACAAATATCCACCCACCAGGGAGTTTTATAACCAAGTCAGCCAGCTTCACAAAGACGTGGGTCACAAGTGCAGGTCAGTCTAATTCCAATAGGCCTGCTCTTCCACTAGCCAGCCCATTTCATTCATGTTGAAATACTAGGAATTTCATAGAAATTCCCCCAAATAATTTACATGTTAAAATATTAAGTCTGGAGAAGGCAATGCTTGAATTAAAGGTTAAAGGTTTGAATTCCTGACTGTTCATTGAAATTATATGCTGTTTATTATCCTTCTAGATATTTTTTTCTGTCATTGGAAGACAATTGCCTAAACATTACCATTACCCACATATACAAACTACAAGATAATCATCATTCAACACAGACACCCCCGATTACTCATGCCCTGGTTAGAACATAAAAGACCATTTGGCCTGATTAGCTATTTTCAGCTTCCAGTCAATTAGCTGAGTAATCTCTGTTTGTCTTACTCTGTTAGTGTTCTGCACAGATCTGGAGGAAAGTGCGCCAGGAAGGACACTCTGGCTACTTTTGCATTCATACAGCAGCCAGTATAGCTTTGTTAATAAAATTTGCAGCCATTCTAACTCCCTTAACCTTAACCTTTCAAAGTTCATTTGTGGTAGATCTGTGCTATGATTTTCCTCAATTCATGCCAGGGAGAAAATTTGGTCTGGATTTCATTTTTCCAAAAATTAACACTTCATTAGAGTAAGGAAAGCTTTTTTTCTATATTTCTATGGAAAACGAAAGCTCGCGGCAATTAATAACAGGTTACAGATCCACTGAGGTATTATGAGTCCTCAACCGCAGACCCACCCAATTTTCCACAAGTTCCCCAAGGTATGATAATGACATTATTCTGTATAAAAATGTTAGATGTTCAAAGTCCCAAACTAAACGTATTTCATGTCTGAAGAAAATGAAGATTTAAAAATATTAATTGTAAAGTTCATTTTCCTTTCTAATCCCAAACCTACTTGTCAATTTAAGGCAGTTGTGTAGGAAAAACTCACTGCTTTCCTCTGCCGACATGCAGCACTACTCACACTATTAGTGTGGGTTTATTTCCACATCAACCAATTCTCTGACAACAGGTGGATATCGTAAAATTAAGTTATGACACTACCTACTCTAGGTTGGCATCAGATCTCACAAATTAAGGACCTAGTTCCACAAGATTGTTCCTACTTCAAATGCCAACAAGTCCCAAGTATCCCTGGTACTTCTGACAGACCAACTGTAAATCAAGGTTCCCATGATATTATATAGGTACAGATAAACAGCCTGATAAAGAGATACACAACACAAGTTATGGGAAAGGGGTACAGAAGTCCAGTGACCTCTTTGGGCATGCCAGTCTTCCAGCACTTCCCTATGTTCAGTAACCCAGAAGCTCCATGAATTCCGTACTTTTGAATTTGTATGGAAGTTTCATCCCATAGGCATAATCAATCACTAGCTCAATCTCCACCTCCTCTCCCCTTCCTAAAGGTTGGGTAGGTGGGGTTGAAATTTCTAAGCTTCTACCCATGGTTGATCTTTCTGGTAACTGGCTCCCATTCTGAAACTGTGTAGGAGTCTACCAAGAACCACTTCATTAAAAAAAAACTTATCTCTGTAGAAGAAGAAGAAGAAGAAGAAGAAGAAGAAAAAGAAGAAGAAGAAGAAAAGAAAGAAAGAAAGAAAGAAAGAAAGAAAGAAAGAAAGAAAGAAAGAAAGAAAGAAAGAAAAAGAAAGAAAGAAAGGAAAGAAAGGAGAAAGAAAGGAAGGAGAAAGAGAAGAAAGGAGGAGAAGAAAGAAAAAGGAGGAGGAGGAGAAGGAGGAGGAGGAGGAGGATGCCTGGGTGGCTCAGTTGGTTGGGCAACTGCCTTTGGCTCAGGTCATGATCCCAGAGTCCTGGGATCGAGTCCCACATCAGGAAGAGGAAGAAGATGATAATGACAAAACTGCTATCACTCAGGAAATTCCAAGAGAGCCAAGATCTCTATGTCAGAAACAAGAGTCAGAGATCAAGTATTAGAATGAAAGATGTGCTTGGAACTCTTTTTACTTAGAATATCTCAAAGATTCAGAAGCTCTGTGCCAAGAATATATATATGCATGTATACACACACACATATGATTGTATGCACGGTATAGTGCATAATTTTACAGTAGTGTTTGTCAAACACTGACCTTTTGTAGGTCAAACTAGTGTTTGTCAAACATTGCTGACCTTGTAATCTAGTTATTCTAGTTTTAAGAGTCTTTTGTAGGAAATAATGAGGATAATGACATATATAATTGTGGATATTAATTGTAACAGTTTATAAACACTTAAATACACAAAAATACAGACATGTTTTAAAAGAAGATTAAGGACCTTGGAAAATTTGCCTCTCAATAAAGCCAATGAAAAAGATGGGGAAAAAATGACGAAAATCAACATTCTCAAGATCCCTGAAAGTAAACCAAAGATATACGACAACCCGAGTAGGACAAGAAAAGTAAGTGCATCTTGGTAGCATTTTAAAGTACACCATTCATATTGCCCATTCCCAGCTCTGTGGTAGCCTTGGAAATGACTGTATTCCTGGTAAGATAGGAAACTTTATTTTCAAAGAACTATTTTTCTTTTCTTTTTTTCTTTTCTTTTCTTTTCCTTTTTCTTTCCTTTTCTCTTCTTTTCTTTTTCTTTTTTCTTTATTTTTCTTTTTCTTTCATTCTTTATATTACATAGCTATATAATTTCCTCTCAGGACTGACTTCCTGTGTCCCAGAGATTTTGAACAGTTGTGTTTTCATTTTCATTTGTTTCCATGAATTTTTTTTTAATTCTTCTTTAATTTCATGGTTAACCCATTCATTCTTTAGTAGGATGCTCTCTAGCTTCCATGTATTTGAGTTCTTTACAACTTTCCTCTTGTGATTGAGTTCTAGTTTCATGGCGTTGTGGTCAGAAAATATGCAGGGAATGATCCCAATCTTTTGGTGCCAATTGAGACGTGATTTGTGTCCCAGGATGTGATCTATTCTGGAGAATGTTCCATGTGTACTAAAGAAGAAAATGTATTCTGTTGCTTTGGGATGGAATGTTCTGAATATATCTGTGATGTCCATCTGGTCCAGTGTGTCATTTAGAGCCTTTATTTCCTTGTTGATCTTTTGCTTAGATGATCTGTCTATTTCGGTAAGGGGGGTATTAAAGTCCCCTGATATTATTGTATTATTGTTGATGCATTTCTTCGACTTTGTTATTAATTGGTCTATATAATTGGCTACTCCCTTGTTAGGAGCATAGATGTTTACAATTGTTAGATCTTCTTGTGGTACAGTCCTTTTAAGTATGATATAGTGTCCTTCCTCATCTCTTACTTTAGTCTTTGCCTTAAAATCTAATTTATCTGATATAAGGATCGCCACCCAGCTTTCTTTTGATGTCTATTAGCATGGTAAATTGTGTTCCGCCCCCTCACTTTGAAGCTGGAGGTGGTCTTTGGGTCTAAGATGACTTTCTTGTAAACAGCATATCAATGGGTCTTTTTTTTTTAAAGATTTATTTAGTCATTTGGCACAGAAAAAGAGAGATCCCAAGTAGGCAGAGAGGCAGATAGAGAGAGAGAGGGAAGCAGGCGCCCTGCTGAGCAGAGAGGCTGATGTGGGGCTTAACCCCAGGACCCTGAGACCATGACCCGAGCCAAAAGTAGAGGCTTCGACCCACTGAGCAATCCAGGTGCCCATTGATTTTTTTTATCCATTCTGATACTCTATGTCTTTTGATTGGGGTATTTAACCCATTTACATTCACGGTAACTATTGATAGATGTGAATTTAGTGCCATTGTATTGCCTGTATGGTGACTGTTAACTGTATATTGTCTCTCTTCTTTTCTGGTCTATGTTCCTTTTAAGCCCTCTCTTTGCTTAGAGGACCCCTTTCAATATTTCCTGTAGGGTTGGTTTGGTGTTTGCAAATTCCTTTAGTTTTTGCTCATCCTGGAAGCTTTTTATCTCTCCATCTATTTTCAGTAACAGCCTAGCTGGATATAGTATTCTTGGCTGCATATTTTCTCGTTTAGTGCTCTGAATATATCATGCCAGTCCTTTCTGGCCTGACAGATATCTGTGGATAGGTCTTCTGCCAATCTAACATTTCTGCCTCTGTATGTTGCAGACTTCTTGTCTCGAGCTGCTTTCAGGATTTTCTCTTTGTCATTAAGACTTGTAAGTT
Source organism: Nasua narica (assembly GCA_028533885.1). NCBI lineage: Eukaryota > Metazoa > Chordata > Mammalia > Carnivora > Procyonidae > Nasua > Nasua narica. The sequence continues at coordinate 73,942,706 of CM052810.1, read as the reverse complement.
TTACTATTAGACGAGGGGTTGTAGACCTATTTTTATTGATTTTGAGGGGGGTTCTCTGTGCCTCCTGGATTTTGATGCTTGTTCCCCTCAGGCGATTAGGGAAATTCTCTACAACAATTTGTTCCAATATACCTTCCTCCCCTTTCTCTCTTTCTTCTTCTTCTTGGATCCTAATTATTCTAATATTGTTGCGTCTTATGGTACCACTTATCTCTCGAATTCTTCCCTCATGGTCCAATAGTTGTTTGTCTCTCTTTTTCTCAGCTTCTTTATTCTTTGTCATTTGGTCTTCCATATCACTAATTCTTTCTTCTGCCTCATTTATTCTAGCATTAAGAGCCTCCATTTTTGTTTGAACCTCATTAATAGCTTTTTTTATTTCCACTTGGTTAGATTTTAGTTCTTTTATTTCTCCAGAAAGGGATTTTATTTCTCCAGAAAGGGATTCTTTAATATGTTCCATGCTTTTTTCGAGCCCAGCTAGCACCTTGATAACTGTCATTTTGAATTCTATTTCTGACATATTACTAATGTCTGTATTAACTAAGTCTCTAGCTGTTGATACTCTCTGTTTTTTGTGTTTTTGGTTTTTTGGGGGGGTAATGAGTTTTTTCACCTTGTCATTTTATCGAGCTAAGAATAGATAAGTGAGAGAGAAAAATACTCTGGAGTTCCACAGTTTTCACTGATTGATGAACTTGGTCTTGGCTGGATATTCTCACTGATCTTCTGGGGGTGGGGCCTTTTGCCTTGAATCTCAAATGTTTTTGCCTGAGGTGGAATTGCCCCACCCTTGTCAGGGGATGGGCCAAGCAATTCGCTCTGGTTTGCTTTCCCGAGTCTTTGTTCCCTGAGTGCTTTCCGTACTGCCCTGGAGGCCAGGAATGCAAATGGCGGCCTCCCAGTCTCTGGCCAGAGGATCTGAGTGCTCAGGGCCCCATTCCAAACCCTGTAGATTCCGGCTGCATGCTCCTGTGTCACTCTTCTCAGAGAAGAAAGGAGGGTGTCTCTCCAGAGCTGCCTCCTGTGAGGTCCCTGCTTGAAGAGCTGCACCCAGATTGTGCCTCAGATAATGGTCCACGGTAAGCCCAAGCTGAAAGTGCACTGTGCAACTCCTTCTCTGCCACTGGTTTCTCCACCCAGATACCTGGGAGCTCTGCTGCACTCAGGCACCCCTGATCCCCTTGTGAACTCACGGGTCCTGAAACCACACTGTTCCTGTAAGGGCTAACCCCCCTCCCCCCACTAAGTGTCTGGAGTGATATCCCTCAGTGGAGCAGACTCTAAAAGTTCTGATTTTGTGTTCCATGGCTCTGTGGCTGCAGGGAGCCAGCCCCTCCCCCCACAGTCTCTCTTCCCATCACTTTGGATTCGCTTTTCCAAATGCCCTACCTTTTTGGAAAGTGTTCAATTTTCTGCTCCTAGAATTGCAGTTCTTCTTCTCTTCTCTCTCCTGTTAAGTATGCTGGCTCTTAGAATAGTTTGATAACTATCTAGACAAACATCTGGGATCCAACTCTATCTGAACCTCCTAATTCTCTGCCATCTTGCTCCACCTCCACAGTCAAAAGTTTTAAAGGTATGGTTAAAAGGAGTAATGGATAATAGTCAAGGCAAACAATTGACTAACCAAAAATGCCTGGAAATGTAAAATGCACATATAGAGTCATGCATATGTTCAAGGAAGACCTAAAATTTCCTTAACTTCTCACTTCTGGATGATCTTGAAGCACTGCATGAGCAGGATGTGAAATTTGACACGAGATTGTAAACTGCCTGTCCAGAGGCAAAAGTAGAGCCTCTAAAAGTAGAGCCTCATGAGAAAAACTCAGAGGTATACTGATTTTGGCCATTTAAGGATATTTCTGTCCATCATTAGATGATCGGTAATCTAACCAAGTAGAACCGTCAGTGGTCACACACAAAAAAGAATACAGACTCTAAAGAATTAGTTTAGAAATCATTAAATAAATACCATCAACTACAACAAGCACCAGCAACAACAAACTCTGAGGAGGGAGGAGGACATTATTTCTAGAGTTGTCACATTGTTTTATTTGAAATTCCACTCTTAACAACAACAAAATTCTAAAGCATAAAAATAAATTTAAAAGAATAGCTTATGAGCAGGAAAAACCAATTAAGTGAAGCAGTTCCAGAAGATGATCAAATATTGGACTTACTAGAAAAAGAGTTTAAATTAGCTACTTAAAATATATTCAAATAACTAAATGAAACAGTGTCTAAATAAATAAAGGAAAAAATTAGAATAATATTTCACTGAGCAATAAAGAAAAATTATAAAATGGAACCAAATTCTGGGTTTGCAAACAATATATGAAATGAAAATTTTACTTGAGAGGTCCAACTATTCAAACACATAGAAGAAAGAAGCATCAAATATGAATAAAGATCCATTGAGATTATCCAGTATGATAAATGGAAAGTAAATAAATAAATAAATAAATAAATAATAAAAACAAATCCAAAAAGACATTTGAGAAACCATCAGCATGTCAATATATGATAGAATCAAAGAATCAGGAGAGGAGAGAAACAAAACATTTAACTGAGTTATGTTTAAAATTATCTAAATTTGAAAGTATAGATTGCTCTGGGTAGTATAGACATCTTAACAATATTTATTTTTCTGATCCATGGGCATAGAATGCTTTTCCACGTTTTTGTGTCTTCTTCAATTTCTTTTATGGGTACAAATCCTTTAAATCCTTGGTTAGGTTTATTCCAAGGTAACTTATGGTTCTTGGTGCTATAGTAAATGGAATCAATTCTCTAATTCCCCTTTCTGTAAGCATTCTATACTTTCAACGCCATCCCAATGAAAATTCCACAGGCATTTTTCAAAGTGCTGGAACAAACAATCCTAAAATTTGTATGGAACCAGAAAAAATCCCAAATTGCTAAGGAAATGTTGAATAAGAAAAACAAAGCTGGGGGTGTCACATTATCTGATTTCTAGCTTTACTACAAAGCTATGATCACCAAGACAACATGGTACTGGCACAAAAACAGACATACAGACCAGTGGAACAGAGTAGAGAGTGCAGATATGGACCCACAACTCTATGGTCAAATAATCTTCGACAAAGGAGGAAAAAATATTCAGTGGAAAAAAGAGTCTCTTCAGCAAATGGTGCTGGGAAAATTGGACAACTGCATACAGAAGAATGAAACTTGACCATTCTCTTACACCATACACAAAGTTAAACTCAAAATGGATAAAAGACCTCAACACGAGGCAGTAATCTATCAAAATCCTAGAGGAGAACATAAGGTAGTAGTCACAGCAAATTCTTTAAGGACATGTGTCCTAAGGAAAGGAAACAAAAGCAAAAATGAACATTTGGGACTTCATCAAGATAAAAAGCTTCTGCACAGCAAAGAAAACAGTCAACAAAATAAACAGGCAACCCACATAATGGGAGAAGATATTTGCAAATGACACTACAGACAAAGGCCTGATATCTAAGACCTATAAAGAACTCCTCAAACTCAACACTCAAAAAAAAAAAAAAACCCCACAGATAATAACATCAAAAAATCGGCAGAAGACATGAACAGACAGTTCTTCAAAGAAGACATACAAATAGCTAACAGACACATGAAAAAAATGTTCATCATCATTAGCCACCAGGGAGATTCAAAATGGCAAAAATCAACAAGACAGTAAATAACAAGTGTTGGAGAATATATGGAGAAAGGGGAACCCTCTCACACTGTTGGTGGGAATGCAAGTTGGTGCAGCTACTTTGGAAAACAGTGTGGAGATTCCTGAAGAAATTAAAAAATATATATATACCCTATGACCCTGCCATTGCACTACTGGGTATTTATTTACCCTAAAGATACAGATGTAGTGAAAAGAAGGGTCGCATGTACCACAATGTTCATAGCAACAATGGCCACAATCCCCAAACTGTGGAAGGAGCCAAGATGCCCTTCAACAGATGAAGGATAAAGAAGATACGGTCCATATATACAATGGAATATTATGCCTCCATCAGAAAGGATGAATACCCAACTTTTGTATCAACATGGACAGGACTGGAATAGATTACGCTGAGTGAAATAAGTCAAGCAGAGAGATTAAGTTATCATATGGTCTCACTTAAGTGTGAAGCATAAGGAAAAACATGGAGGACATTGTAAGAAAGAAAGGAAAGGTAAATTGGGGAAAATCGGAGGGGAAGATGAACCATGAGAGACTGTGGACTCTGGGAAACTAACTGAGGATTTTGGAGGGGAGAAGTGTGGGGGATTGAGTGAGCCTAGTGGTGGGTATTGAGGAGGGCACGTATTGCATGGAACACTGAGTGTGTTCCATGAACAATGAATCTTGGAACACTGAAAAAATTAAATTAAATTAAAAAATAATTGCAATACAGAGGGCAATGGAGAAAAAAATATATAGTCAAATAAATGACAAGAGAATTAAAATGTTATGCTAGAAAATATCTATTTTATTTTCAGGAAGACAGTAGTAGAGGAATATAGTTAAAAACAGACATCGGGTATATAGAAAGCAAACATTAAATGCAGACTTGAAGCTCAGTTTATCAATAAGTGAAATAAATGTAAAGGACTAAGCTCTACATTTTTTTATTTTTAAAATTATAGTTGTGTGTGAAATACATTAATGCTATCTAAGATACTGAATTTATATTTAAAAAAATAAAACTGATTAGAAATAAAATGGTGGAAAAATATATACCAGGCAAACAAATAGTTTTTGTTTCACTACTACTGTGAAACAAAAATTATTTTAGGGAAAGATGTTAATGTCACCAGGGAAGGACATTTTATAATCATAAAAGTGTTAATTCATCAGGAAGACATAATAATCTGGGTGAAGGCTAGGGAAGAGGGAGAGAGAGAATCTTAAGCAGGCTCCACGTCCACTGTGGAGTCCAATGCAGCATTCCATTTCACAACCCTGAGATCATGACCTGAGGTGAAATAAGAGTTAGATGCTTAACCAACTGAGTCATACAGGTGCCCAGGAAGAAATAATAATTTTTAACAAATATGCTTCTAAAAACAGAGTTCCAAAATAATGTAAAAACAAACAGAATTGAAGAAAGAAATAAAGTTTCATAATGAGTTAGAAAATTCAATCCCTTACTTTTAGTAATGTGTAGGGTAACTATACAGCAGAGCATCAAGGAAATAGACTTGAATAACACTATTAACCAATTAGATCTAACATATATATATATATGTGTGTATATACATATATATATATGTATATGGAACTTTCCATACAATGAAGTAAAACATGCATTTTTCTCAAGTGCAAATAGAACATTATCAAAGATAGACAATATTTTAGGCCATAAAATAAGTTTCAGCAAATTTAAAAAGAAACAGAGAAACAAAACCAATGATATATAAACTTGATTGATTAATTGTCTCATATTAGCATATGATTATGGAAGGTAGGTCCTATGATCTGCTGTCTTCAAGCTAGAGAACCAGAAAAGCCAGTGGTATAATTAAGTTTGAGTTAAAAAATCTGAGAATAAAAGGACTGATGGTGTAAGCCCTGATCTGAGTCTAAAATTCAAGAACCAAGAATGCCCACATCTGAAACAAGAGAAAAATATCTCTCTCTGTCTCTAGCAGAAAGAGAACACAAATTTATTCCATTTTTATTTTGTATTATTCAGGCCCGCAATGGATTGGATATGCCCACTTACCCTGGCGAGAACCATTTGCTTTACTTAGTTCACCAATGTAAATGTTAATCTCTTCTAGAAACATATCCACAGACACATTAAGAAATAAGATTTCACCAGGTAAATAGCCCATCAAAGTTGATATAAAATTGAGCATATGGCAAGGATGTGGAGAAGTCGGAACTCTCATACATTGCTGGTAGGGATGTAAATAAATCAGCCACTGTGGAAAATATTTAAGAAGTTCCTCAAAATGTTAAACATAATGTTGCTATATGGCCCAGCAATTCCTATCCTAGATATATATACCTCAAAACCAAAAACTCATACCTGAGTAGCATTATTTATAACCCCAGAATGCAAACAACTGATGAATGTATTTAAAAAAAAAGAAAGAGAATTAAGGAATGACCACTAATGAAGAGTTTCTTTTTGGTGTGATATAAATGTTCTAAAATTAGATTATGGTAATGGTTGTGTAATTCTGTGAATATACTAAAAAAATGAATTGTATACTTTAAGTGGGTAATTGTATATTATAAACGGAATCTCAATAAACCTCTTTTAAAAAATGTGCCTGGACATCAAGAGGAAATAATAAAAGACAATTTTTGTCAATGTCTTGCTAGATGCAGATACTATTTGGGCTATAACTTGGTGGATAGCAGGATACTGAGTTGCACATAGTTCATGGGATACAAAGTTTCTACAGAAATAAAAGTGGGTCACCAAAGCCTGAGGGTAACTGTCTGAGCAGCCACCTTTTAGGATTAGAGTTAGCAGAATTATCAAGGGAGTAAAGGGAGAGAATATGACACCTCAGGCTGGAAACACATGGAAAGCACTATTGATAGCTTTCTATAGCCATGAGGGCATATCTTATAATGCCAAAGGCCCCTCTGGATGCAATAGTACCACTCTTGATCTGAAAGGGGCATTACACTGGTCCCATGACTTATAAGCTGGGGTTAAATCTGGGGTAGTGAAACTTTCTGTATACTGCTGGCAACATATATACAAGGGAACCTACGCTCAAGTCAGGAAACCTAGTGCCTTTAACAATCAATTGGAACTAAATTCATCCTAAAACATGTCAGACTACCAATCCTTCCTGTGCCCTCCTACCAAAGGAAAATTGACCACTTCCTGTGTCTTCACTGAGCCCATCCATAATCCTATAATACCTAAAGCACTTTGTTGCATTTGTGTTTGCTAGACGATTTCTCTTTTTAATCCATTATTCTCTAAATAACAACTGTTTTATGTGTTTGGATGTATGTGTTTTAAGCACCCTGGACACCTAGCAGAACACCACACATGTTTATGTATGGACCTTGGGGATGAGGTTCAGGAACTCTGTTATGGCACAAGCCAACAGGTTTATTAGACCCCATGACTCTCGGAAACAATAAATGCTAAAAGGGTAATTTGGTCATTCTTTAGAGACCCATCACCAGCTGCCTCACGGTACTCTGTGTTAATGTGCCTCTTTCTTGCTACACACAGAGTGTCTCTTCCCTTTCAACTTCAATACCCTTGTTCCTAGATAGCACCAGAAACAGAAGCAGTGGAGGCAGTTAGTGAGCAAATGAGCACATGTAAATATAAACTTTGGCATAGGGCCACCCATGTACATAGGGCCACAAATGTACTGCTTTTCCAAGTTGTTGAATAGTCTAATACTTTGCATATAGTCACTTATTTTATACTAATAATAATGCAATGACATTAACCAAATCATTTACATTCTTCATGACTCAATTTCCTCATTTGTAATGAGAATAATATTACCAACTTCACAGAATTATTGTTAGTATAAAATAAGTATAGAGTTGCTATTAAGATATCACACAATATAGGTTATAATAATTTCCAAATTACTGTCAATGCTACTTATCTGTACAAATCAAGTTTAAACTAAAAAAGACTTCTACTTTAATCAGGGATGGGGGCTGAATTTGTCAAATGCTTTTTCTGCATCTATTGACAGGATCATGTGGTTCTGCTCTCTTCTCTTGTTGATTTGTTCTATCACATGGATTCATTTGCGAAAGTTGAATCACCCTTGCATCCCAGGGATAAATCCCACCTGGTCATTATGAATAATCTTTTTAATATGCTGTTGAATCCTATTAGCTAGGATCTTGTTGAGAATCTTGGCATCCATATTCATCAGGGATATTGGTCTGAAATTCTCCTTTTGGATGGGGTCTTTACCTGGTTTAGGGATCAGGGTAATGCTGGCTTCATAGAAAGGGTCTGGAAGTTTTCCTTCTGTTTCTATTTTTTGAAACAGTTTCAGGAGAATAGGTA
>CM052810.1:73909604-73934197 GCA_028533885.1 Nasua narica | reverse complement strand
ATTGCCTGATTTTGAACTTTACTACATAGCTGTGATCACCAAGACAGCATGGTACTGGCACAAAAACAGACACATAGACCAGTGGAACAGAATAGAGAGCCCAGAGATGGACCCACAACTCTATGGTCAAATCATTTTGACAAAACAGGCAAAAATATCCAGTGGAAAAAAGACGGTCTCTTCAATAAATGGTGCTGGAAAAATTGGACAGCTATATGTAGAAGAATGAAACTTGACCATTCTCTTACACCATACACAAAGAGAAACTCGAAATGGATAAAAGACCTCAACGTGAGGCAGGAATCTATCAAAACCCAAGAGGAGAACATAGGCAGTAACCTCTATGACATTAGCCACAGCAACTTCTTTCAGGCCATGTCTCTAAAGGCAAGGAAACACAAGCGAAAATGAACTTTTGGGACTTCATCAAGATAAAAACCTTCTGCAAAGCAAAGGAAACAGTCAACAAAACAAACAGGAACCCACAGAATGGGAGAAGATATTTGCAGATGACACTACAGACAAAGGGCTAATATCTAAGATCTATAAAGAACTCCTTAAACTCAACACTCACAAAACAGGTAATCACATCCAAAAATGGGCAGAAGACATGAACAGACACTTCTCCAAAGAAGACGTACAAATGGCTAACAGACACATGAAAAAATGTTCATCATCTTTAGCCATCAGAGAGATTCAAATCAAAACCACACTGAGATACCACGTTACGCCAGTTAGAATGGCCAAAATCAACAAGACAGTAAACAACAAATGCTGGAGAGGATGTGGAGAAAGGGGAGCCCTCCTCCACTGTTGGTGGGGATGGAAGTTATTGCAGCCACTTTGTAAAACAGTATGGAGATTCCTCAGGAAATTAAATATACATCTACCTTATGACCCTGCAATTACACTACTCAGTGTTTGCCCCAAAGAAGCAGATGCAGTGCAAAGAAGGGCCACATGTACCCCATTGTTCATAGCCGCAATGGCCACAATCGCCAAACTGTGGAAAGAACCAAAATGCCCTTCAACAGATGAATGGATAAAGAAGATGTGGTACATCTATACAATCGAATATTATTCCTCCATCAGAAAGGATGAATATCCAACTTTTGTATCAACATGGACAGGACTAGGAGAGATTATGCAGAGTGAAATAAGTCAAGCGGAGAGAGTCAATTATCTTATGGTCTCACTTATTTGTGGAGAATAAAGAAAATCATGGAGGGCATTGTGAGAAGGACGGGAGGTGTGAATGGGGGGAAATTGGAGAGTGTGATGAACCAGGAGAGACCGTGGACTCTGAGAAACAAACTGAGGGTTTTTGGAGGGGAGGGGTTGGGGGGGTAGATGATCCTGGTGGTAGGTATCGAGAGGGACATGTACTGCATGGAGCACTGGGTGTGGTGCATGAACAATCAATCTTGTAACACTGAAAGATTAAAATAAACAAATTTGGGGGAAAAAAATGATGAGAGTGGACAGCCTTGTCTTGTTTTTGACCTTCAGAAGAAAGCTCTCAGTTTTTCCCTATTGAGTATAATGTTTGCTATGGGTTTCATATATTGAGGTATGTTCCCTCTATCCCCACTTTTTTGAGGGTATTTTTTTAATCATAAGTGGATATTGTATTGTGTCAAATGCTTTTTCTGTGTCTATTGAAATGATCATAGGGTTCTTATTCTTTTCTTATTGATGTGATGTATCATGTTGATTGATTAGCAAATACTGGACCACACTTGGAACCCAGGAATAAATCCCAATTGGTCATGGTAATTTTTTTTAAATAATATTGTTGAATTCAGTTTGCTAGAATTTTGTTGAGGATTTTGGCATCTATGTTCATCAGGGTTATTATCCTGTATTCCTGTTTTTTAGTGGATCTTTTTCACATTTTGGAATCAGGTAATGCTGGCCTCAGAATGAATTTGGAAGTTTTCCTTCCTTTTCTATTTTTTGAAGTAGTTTGAGAAGAATAGGCATTAATTTTTCTTTCAGTACTTTGTAGAATTCACCTGTGAAGCTGTCTGGTCCTGGACTATTGATTCTTGGGAGTTTTTTGATTATTGACTCCATTTATTTGCTGGATACCAGTGTGTTCAAACTTTCTATTTCTTCCTGTTTCAGTTTTGGTAGTTTTTTTTTTAATTTTATTTATTCTTGGGAGACAGAGAGAGAGAGAGAGAGAGAGGCAGAAGGAGAAGCAGAGTCCCCACAGTGCAGGGAACCTGGTATGGAACTTGATTCCAGAACCCCAGGATCATGACTTGAGCCAAAGGCAGATGGTTAACCTACTGATCCACATAGGTGCCCCAGTTTTGGTAGTTATATGTGTCTGGGACTTTATACATTTCTTCCAGGTTGTTCAAATTGTTGGCATGTAGTTTGTTATAATATTCTCTGAATTTTTTTTTTCTGTGGTATCAGTTGTTATTTTTCCTCTTTTATTTGTGGTTTTATTTGTGTCCTTTATCTTTCTTTTCTTGATATGTCTCTCTAGAGGTTTATCAATTTTATTTATTACTGTCTTGTTGATTTAGGAGCAGCCAACAACATAAGCCTACTGTTAATCAAAATAAAGAGTCATATTAATATGAATACATTAATAGTAGGAGATCTTAACATGCCACTCTCAGTAACAGACAGTAAAGAAGAGTTGATTTTCATAAGTTTTTGCAAATCAGTGGTGTTCAAAGACTAGAATTTTAGAGGCTTGCAGGCTTGGCTGGGATAGAGCTCTGAGGGCATTGCTCTACCCCTGGAGAGAAGGTGGACCAGCAACTCCAGAGCAGAAGATGCCATCTGAGGATCACCTAAGGTGCATCAGGAGACACTGCTCACTCTTCTTGGAGTTCATCTGTGACAAATTGCATGAGATTTGTATAAAACGTGCTAAAGACCCATGGTCTGGGTTAGCTGCCTTCAGTAGGTCTATGCACCTATGCTCAGAGGCAGGTGAAGGAATGGAGCCTACTGGCTCTTTTGCACCCAGAGAGGTCTCTCTGCAAAAGCCTGATTTGCAAAAACTGATGAAAATCAACTCCTCTTATTTCCCTAGTCAATGCTTTGGGGAAATATTCTCTTTCAGTGTATCCCTGTGCACTACACTCTGTATTGCCTTTCCCTGGACCTGAGGTTCCTCCCTTCACAGCACCAATGATCCATTTCTCCCCCCAAACAATGTCTCCATACTGTCTACCTTCCTTAATGTAGCTTCTCTCCTGTAATTGTGCAGTTTGTTCTAACAGTCTTCAGGTTGATTTCTTTCTTTTTTTTTTTTTTTATTTGAGAGACAGAGAAAGTGTGAGAGAGCATGAGAGGAGAGAAGGTTAGAGGAAGAAGCAGACTCCCTGTGGAGCCCGATGTGGGACCCAATCCCGGAACTCAAGGATCATCACTTGAGCCGAAGGCAGTTGTTCAACCAACTAAGCCACCCAGGCGCCCAATAAATAAAATCTTTAAAAAAAAAAAAAGAATTTTCAAAAGAATTTTGAATTCTAAGTACTGAGAATATCAAATTTTCAAGAATTACATCTGTCTATGCTTTCAGAAAGTGAAGTTTCTGAGATAGAAATTATAACACTAATACTTTTCTCATTCTTTAAAAATAATGATTAGGGGCGCCTGGGTGGCTCAGTGGGCTAAAGCCTCTGCCCTCGGCTCAGATCATGATCTCAGGGTTCCGGGATCGAGCCCCGCATCAGACTCTCTGCTCAGCAGGGAGCCAGGTTGATTTCTTGGGTGTTTAGAATGATTTGATAGTTATCTAGCTGTGTTCAAGGGATAAGGCAAGTCTAGGGTCCTCCCACTATGCCACCATGTTAGCTCCCCTTGTTTCCATGTATTTTTTATTTCTCCTTTTATTTCCTGTTTGATCCATTTATTGTTTAGAGGCATGTTATTTAACATCTATATTTGTGGTCTTCACAAATATTTGTGGTCTTCACAGATTTTCTTTTGTGGTTGACTTCTAGTTTCACAGCCATTTGACTTCTAGTTTCATAGCCATTTGGTCAGATAATATGAAGGATGCCTGGGCGACTCAGTTGGTTAAATATCTGCCTTTGGCTCAGGTCATGATCCTAGGGTCCTGGGATTGAATCCCACATCGGGCTCCCTGCTCAGCTGGGGTCTGCTTCTCCCTCTGCCTGCTGCTCTCCCTGCTTCTGTTTTTTCTCTATCTCTTTCTCTCTCTGACAAATAAATAAATAAAATCTTTAAAAAAGAAAACTAAAATATGCATGGCATGACGTTGATTTTAAATGTGCTGAAGCTTATTTCGTGGGCTAATATGTAAACTATTCTAGGCAATGTCCCATGCACACTTGAGAAGAATGTGTATATTGCTGCATTAGGATGAAATGTTCTGAATATATCTGTTAAGTCCATCTGGTTGAGTGTGTCATTTAAAGCCATTCTTTTTTTTCTGTTTAGATGGTTTGTCCATGATAAAATTGGGGTGTTAAAGTTCTCTAATATTATTGTGTTAGTATCGATTAGTTCCTTTAAATTTGGTATTAACTGTTTTATGTATTTGGGTGCTTCTATTTTGGGTGCATAAATATTTATAACTGTTATATCTTCTGGTTGGATTGTCCCCTTTATTATTACATAGTGTTCTTCTTTGTCTCTTGTTACACTCTTAGTTTTAAAGTCTTTTCTGTCCAAAAAAAAAATACTACTCTTCAACCTTTCTTTGACACTCATTTGCATGACACTCATTTGCATTTCCATCCTTCATTTTTAATCTGCAGGTGACTTTAGGTCTGAAATGGGTCTCCTATAGGCGGCATATTGATGAGTTTCGTATTTTTTATACATTCTGTTACCCTATGTCTTTTGATTGGAATGATTAGTCCATTTCCATTCAAATTAATTATTGAGAAATATATGTTTGTTGTAATTTATTATTTGTCTTGTGGTTGTTTCTAAAGATTTTTTTCTGATACTTTCTTGTCATTCTCCCATGTTTTGCTGATTTTTCTTAAATATATTTGGATTTCTTTCTCTTCATTCTTTGCATGTTTATTAGTGTTTCTTTTTTATATATGGTTACCATTAGGTTTTAATATAACCTCTTCTAGATAAAGCAGTCTATTAAGTTGAGGGTTGCTCAAGTTTGAACCCATTCTTTACTCCTCTTTTCCCCACATTTTAGATATATATTGTAATATTTTATATCCTTTTATTTTGTGAGTTTATTGATTGATTTTTTGTGGAAATATTCATTTCTCTTGCTTTTGTATTTCCTACTATTATACTGTCATTTTTGGTCTCTCCTTTCCACTAAAAGAGTCCCTTTTAATATTTCTTGCCGGGCTAGTTTAGTTGTCATGGACTCCTTTAGTTTTTGTTTGTCTGGAAAACTCTTTATCTCTCCTGTATTTAAGTGGGGTTTTTTTGTTTTGTTTTGTTTTGTTTTTTCTACATCCAGTCACCTTACGTCTTTTGACTGGAAAACTTAGTCATTTACATTTAAAATAATTATTAATAGGTATGTAATTATTGCCATTTCATTAATTTTTTTTCTGGTTATTTTTGTAATCTCTATTCCTTTCTTCTTCTCTTGCCCTCTATTTTTGTGATCTGATCATTTTCTTTAGTGTTATGTTTGAATATTTTTCTCCCTATTTTTTGTGTATTTTTCTCTTTAATTTTGTGTGTATCTATTGTAAGTTTTGTTTTGTGGTTCCCGTGAAGCTCAATTATAATTTATTATGTATATAATAGTCTATATTAAGTTTATGGTCACTTAAGTTTAAACACATTTTAAAACTACTACATTTTTTACTTTCCCATTCACATTTTCTGTGATATTTACATCTTCTCATTTTATGAGCTTCTTAACTAATTATTGTAGATATGATCAATTTTACCATTTTTGTCTTTAACCTTCATACCAGCTTGGTAAGTAGCTGGTCTACATTTACTGTTTACTTTTACTAGTGAGATTTGTTCTTTCATAATTTTCTTACTTCTAGTGATAACTTTTTGTTTTCTTTCAGCATGTTGATTATACTATTACCTTCTGGCCTGCACAGTTTCTTTTCTTTTTTTTTTTTTTTTGGCCTGCACAGTTTCTGTTGAAAAATGAACTGATATCCTTATGGAATTTTCACCCCATAGTTATTCTTACTCACAGGTATCAGATGTCTGACTCTCTCCATCCTCTTTTAACCTAATGCCCACCCTATCTTGTGACCATTATCAGTATCCAGCCCAAGACACAATGGCTGTTCTTGTGCAAGAAGCATGATTAGACCCCAGGAGCTGATCTCTATCTCTGTAAGTGCATTGGGGTGAGCCCCTTCAGCTATATACCTGCATGCTACCAACCTCCACCTGCTCCGTGCATGCCCATGGTGAGATCCCAAAGCTATGGAAGGAAGTGCATGCTGAAAGCCAAGGTTCTTACAGCTGCTTGTGGGCCTGGACCTACTCTTATCTTCTGTCATTAGCATGCACAGATGTGCTCACTTGAAAATACCCCTTCTAACTGTGCACCTGAACATGCTCCAACTTGCTTCCTCTGATGGCTTTCAAAGCTGTACATAAGCCTATGGTGAGATCCTGCAGCCACAGAAGTACATACTGACATTTAAAGCACTAACAACTGCCATAATTAAAGTCCTGGAAGAAGCAGAGAGAGAGAAAAAAGAAGGGAGGCAAAAGATGTATTAAAAATACAAATAAATAATGGCTGAGAACCTTCCAAAGTATTGGGGAGAGATTTGGAATACAAGTTTATTAAGCTAACTGAATACCTCAAAAATTCAAATTTCTCTCAGTTACATAATAAAAGCAATGAAACCTGCAGTAGGTCTGGGGTGGCTGTGTTGAACTTTGATTCCTTTAGTAGGCGTCTTTAAGGAGTAGTTCACTGGTAACTATAGTTACTTCCATTATGCAGTTGATACTGATAGCCTATACTCTTTTTTTTTTACCACCCCCCCCCAGTGCCTAGCTATATATACATCTCAGCTTTGGGTGTTTAGATGTGTTGAAACCAAAGAAATACTTTTTGTGTAGTCCTCCAAAAGGATGAGGAAACTGCTTGCTCATCCAATTCCCTTTCCTGGTGAGAGGAACTCTTTCTAATTGGGGATTCCTTCTCCATGCTGAGCAATGTTGTCCTGGGGTAGGGAGTAATACAGAAAAAATGAGGTTGTTATTTCTTCTTTTTTTGTGTGTAGTTATTCCCAGACAGCTTGTTTATTATTTTCACTGTATTGCTAAAATTTGTGAAGTGGACTGCTGAACATTTACAAGCTGAATGTTCATGGATGACTGTCTAATTGTTAATCTTTCCCAGGGGATGGAGGCTGTGACCTTCTATTCTGCCATTTTTGTGATAACACTTCTCATTCATTCCTAGATAGATACTTGGGCTGCTTCCACATTTTAAGTGTTATGAATAATAGTTCTCTGAACATGGAGGTACCAATATTTCATTGAGACTCTGTTTTCAGTTCTTTTGAATCTATGTCCATGAACGGGATTACTGGGTCACATGGTATTTCTACTTTTAATTTTTGAGAAACAGTCATACTGTTTTCCATGGCAGCTGTATCATTTGACATTCCCATCAACAGTTCACATGTGTTTCGATTTCTCCACATCTTCATTAAAATATTTTTTGTTATTGTTGTTGCTGTAATTGTTTTCTTTTCATTTTTTTAAGATTATATTTATTTATTTGACAGAGAGAGAGATCACAAGTAGGCAGAGAGAGGGTGAAGCAAGCTCCCTGCTGAGCAGAGAGCCAATGTGGGGCTCAATCCCAGGACCCTGAGATCATGACCTGAGCTGAAGGCGGAGGCTTTAACCCTATGAACCACCCAGGCGCCCCTGTTTTGTTTTCTTATTATTCATCCTAAGAGTGTGATGTAAATTACCTCATTGTAATTTTGATTTATATTTCCCTAATACTTAATGATATTGAACATATTTCATGGGATTATTGGCTATTCATATATCTCCTTTGGAGAAATTTCTCTCTTTTTTTTAAAGATTTTATTTATTTGAGAAAGAGAGAGCACAAGCAGGGGAAATAGCAGAGGGAAAGGGAGAAAAAGACTCCCCTCTGAGCAAGGAGCCTAATATGGGGCTCAATCCCAGGATCCTGAGAACATGACCTGACTTGAAGGCAGGCACTTGACTGAGCCAACCAGGTGCCCTTCCTTTGGAGAAATTTTTAAGCAAGTCTGTGGCCATTTTTGAAGTTAGATGTTTAAAATATTTTGTTGTTGACTTTTAGGAGTTCTTTATACATTCTGAGTTTCAATTATTTTTCTTACCTTGTGACTCTGGTTAGGAGTTCCAGTACTGTATTAAGTAGAAATGGTGATTTTGAGCATACTTTTCTTTTTTTAGAGGAAAAGATTTCAGTCTTTCACTATTGAGAAGGATGATCACTGTGGAGTTTTCATTTATGGCTTTTAGTTTCCTTCTACTCCTAGTTTGTTGAGAATTTTTATCATGAAAAGGTGTTGAAGGCTTTTTTCTGCATCAGTTGAGATGATCATGTGTTTTTAAATCTCGTTTTGTTTATATGGTGTTTTACATTGACCAATTTTCCTACATTGTGCCATTCCTGAATTGCAAAAATTAATCTCACCTGCTTAAGGTATATAATCACTTTAATATGCTGCCAAATTCAGTTTTGTAGTATTTTGTTGAGGACTTATGATTTAATGTTTATAAGGGGTATTGGTCTCTAGTTTCTGTTTCCTGTTTTGTTTTTTGGGTTTGATATCAGTGTAATACTGAATGAGTTAGATAGTGTTCTCTCCTCTAGTTTTTTAAGGAAAAGTTTCAAAAGCATTTATGGTAGCTCTTTATGTGTTTGGTAGAATCTACCTGTGAAGCCATTGCTTTGAAAACAATTTTCTTAGGAGATTTTTCATCACTGCCTCAATCTGCACTATTATTATAGAATTTCTTTTATAGAATTTCTCTTTTTGATTCTGAAAATCTTGCTTCATATATTTTTATTTTATATTATTAAGTGTGTAAATGTTTATAATAGCGGTATCTTCTTACTCTACTGCAACTTGTTTTAAAATTAATGTCTTTCTCTCATGTTTTTTTTTAACTTAAAGTCTATTTTGTCTGATATTAGTATGCTCTCTTTTGGTTATTATTTAGCTGAAATATTGCTTCATTCTTTTTTTCCCCCCAAATATGTCTATTTTATTTTTTCAGTGTTACAAGATTGATTGTTCATTCACCACACCCAGTGCTTCATGCAATACGTGCCCTCCTCAATACCCACCACCAGGCTCAACCAACCCCCTACTTCCTCCCCTCCAAAACCCTCAGTTTGTTGCTCAGAGTCCACAGCCTCACATGGTTCACCTTCCAATTTCCCCCCATTCACCCTTCCCTTCCTTCTCACAATACCCACCACCAGGCTCATTCTTTAACATTTACTCCAGTTTCTTTGGATCTAAAGTGAGTCTCTCTTAGATGGCGTATTATATACAGCAACTGGATTGAATGTTTTATTCATTCAGCAGTTTCCGCCTTTTTTTTTTAAAGATTTATTTATTTATTTATTTGAGAGAGAGAGAAGAGCGAGAGAGAGCATGAGAGGAGAGAAGGTCAGAGGGAGAAGCAGACTCCCTGTGGAGTCCGATGTGGGACTCGATCCCGGGACTCCAGGATCATGACCTGAGCCGAAGGCAGCCGCCCAACCAACTGAGCCACCCAGGCGCCCCAGTTTCCGCCTTTTTATTGGATAATTTAACTCATTTAAATTAAACTGATTCCTGACAAAAGGGGAATTCTGTCATTTTGCTATTTGTTTTCTATATTTCTTATAGTTTCCCCTTCGTGTTTTGCATATCTGTCGTCTTATGTGTTTAGCTGACTTTCTGTTTAAATGAAATACTTAAACTTTATTCTCATTTATTTTTGCATATATTATTTACTTATCTTCTATGCAGTTACCATGGAGATTATATTTAACATCCTAAAGTTATGACACTCAATTTTGAATTTTAACCAACTTAACTTCAATAACACAAAAAAAGCCCCTCTCTTTCAGAAGCTCTACTTTTGAATCCCTTCAGTTGTTAGTGTCACAAAATTACATGTCTATTAATTACATGTCCCTAAATATAAAATAATAATTTGTAAAATGCACTAGTCTCTTAAATCAAGTAGAAAACAGAATATGTACTTCTAAAACAAAGTTACAATAATACAAGCTTTTAAATTAATATATATGTTATAAAAATGTTTTTTTATTTTTTTTAAGATTTTATTTATTTATTTGTCAGAGAGAGATCACAAGTAGGCAGAGAAGCAGGCAGAAAGAGAGGAGGAAGCAGGATCCCTGCTGAGCAGAGAGCCCCCCGATGCGGGACTCCATCCCAGGACCCTGAGATCATGACCTGAGTCGAAGGCAGAGACTTTAACCCACTGAACCACCCAGGAGCCCCTAAAAATGTTTTTCTTTTTAAAATTTCATTTATTTTTACATTTATTGTAGTTTTATGAGTTATACACAGGGATAGTCCCATGGGCTTCCACATGTATGTTTACAAACACTTATATCTTAATGAAAGAAGATATTACTTAAAAGGTAGATCATAAAGTGTCATTCAATGAGGTAAGCATATGACAATTTCCATATGCTTCTACATGTAAGTTTACAAACACATATCTTTTCTAAATTTGTTTTTTTTAAGGATTTTATTTATTTATTTGAGAGAGAGAGAAAGCATGAGTGGGGAGAAGGTCAGAGTGAGAAGCAGACTCACAGTGGAGCTGGGAGCCCGATGCAGGACTTGATCCTGGGACTCTAGGATCATGACCTGAGCTGAAGACAGTCGCCTAACAAACTGAGCCACCCAGGAGCCCTTAAATTTGTTTTTATTTTAATTCTAGTTAGTTAATATACAGTGTTATATTAGTTTCAGGTGTACAATATGGTCATTAAAAAATTTAATATATCACTCAGTGCTCATCACAAGTGCACTTTTTAATCCCCATCACCTATTTCACCCATCTCCCCACCCACCTTCCGTCTAGTAACCATCAAATTGTTCTCTATAATTAAGAGTAGGTTTCTTTCTTTGACTCTCTTTCTCCCTCTCTTTTTCCCCTTTGCTTAGCTGTTTTGTTTATTAAACCTTATATGAGTGAAATAATACGGTATTCATATTTCTCTAATTTTTCTTAGCATTATACTCTGTAGCTCCATCATCTTTGCAAATGGCAAGGTTTCATTTTTTTATTCCATTGTCTCTCTACACCACATCTTGTTTATCTAAACACTTGGGTTGCTTCCAAATGTTAGGCATTGTAAATAACGTTGCTATAAACACAGGGGTGAACACATCACTTTGAATGAGTATTTTTTCCCCAAATATATTTATTTTATTTTTTCAGTGTTACAAGATTGATTGTTCATGCACCACACCCAGTGCTCCATACAATTTGTGCCCTTCTCATTCCAGCACCAGGCTCCCCCACCGCCCCCACCCCCACCCCTCCAAACCCCTCAGTTTGTTATTCAGAGTCCATAGTCACTCCTGGTTCATCACCCCCTCCGATTTCCTCCCATTCACCCTTCCCTTCCTTCTCACAAGGACTTTCATGATTTTCTTTATACTCTACACCTAAGTGAGACCATAAGATAATTGACTCTCTCTGCTTGACTTATTTCACTCTTCTACTCCTATCCAAGTTGATACAAAAGTGGGATATTCATCCTTTCCGATGGAGGCATAATATTCCATTGTATGGGTGTACCACATCTTCCTTATCCACTCATCTGTTGAAGGGCATTTTGGTTCTTTCCATGGTTTGTAGATTGTGGCCATTGCTGCTATGAACATTGGGGTACATGTGGCCCTTCTTTGTACCGCACCTGCTTTTTTGGGGTAAATAATAAGTAATGTAATTGCAGGGTCATAGGGTAGCTCTATTTTTAATTTCTTGAGGAATATCCAAACTGTTTTCCAAAGTGGCTGCACTAACTTGCTTTCCCACCAACAATGGAGGAGGGTTGCCCTTCCTCCACATCCTCTCCAGAATTTGTTGTTTACTGTCTTGTTGATTTTGGCCATTCTAACTGGTGTAAGGTGGTATCTCAGTGTGGTTTTGATTGGAATCTCTCTGATGGCTAAAGATGATGAACATTTTTTCATGTGTCTGTTAGCCATTTGTACGTCTTCTTTGGAGAAGTGTCTGTTCATGTCTTCTGCCCATTTTTGGATGTGATTATCTGTTTTGTGAGTGTTGAGTTTGAGGAGTTCTTTATAGATCTAAGATATTAGCCCTTTGTCTGTAGTGTCATTTGCGAATATCTTCTCCCATTCTGTGGGTTCCTGTTTGTTTTGTTGACTGTTTTCTTCAATGTGCAGAAGCTTTTTATCTTGATGAAGTCCCAAAAGTTTTTTTCCCTTTTGTTTCCTTTGCCTTTGGAGACATGGCCTGAAAGAAGTTGCTGTGGCTAATGTCATAGAGGTTACTGCCTATGTTCTTCTCTAGGGTTTTGATAGATTCTTGCCTCACGTTGAGGTCTTTTATCCATTTTGAGTTTCTCTTCGTGTATGGTGTAAGAGAATGGTCAAGTTTCATTCTTCTACATATAGCTGTCCAGTTTTCCCAGCACCATTTATTGAAGAGACTTTCTTTTTTCCACTGGATATTTTTGCCTGTTTTGTCAAAGATGATTTGACCATAGAGTTGCGGGTCCATCTCTGGGCTCTCTATTCTGTTCCACTGGTCTATGTGTCTGTTTTTGTGCCAGTACCATGCTGTCTTGGTGATCACAGCTTTGTAGTAAGGTTTGAAATCAGGCAATGTGATGCCCCCAGGTTTGTTTTTCTTTTTCAACATTTCCTTAGCAATTCGGGGTCTTTTCTGGTTCCATACAAATTTTAGGATTGTTTGTTCTAGCTCTTTGAAAAAAGCTGGTGGAATTTTGATCAGGAAGGCATCAAAAGTATAGATTGCTGTGGGCAGTATAGACATTTTAACAATGTTTATTCTTCTCATCCGTGAGCAAGCATGGAATCTTTTTCCACCTTTTTGTATCTTCTTCAATTTCTTTCATGAGTGTTCTGTAGTTCCTGGAGTACAGATCCTTTACCTCTTTGGTTAGGTTTTTTCCCAGATATCTAATGGTTCTTGGTGCTACAGTAAATGGAATCAATTCTCTAATTTCCCTTTCCATATTTTCATTGTTAGTGTATAGGAAAGCAATTGATTTTTGTGCATTGATTTTGTATCCTGCCACATCACTGAATTGCTGTATGAGTTCTAGTAGTTTTGGGGTGGAAAATAATGTAAATAAAATAACATAATAGTAAATAATGTTGCTATAAATGCAGGGGTGAATACATGCGTTTGAATGAGTGTTTTCGTATCCTTGGAGTAAATACTAATATATTTTTTAAATGTATTATTCTCTTTAGTCATTTGGGAAGGATGAGTTTTGTCTTGCCTGTTTTATCACTCTGTAAGTGATCACTTCCTGTATCTGTTCAATTTTTTAGTAATTTAGGGTGGAGCATAACTCTGTTATTTATATTTTTCTTTTTTTAAGAAAATGTAAATTTCACAGGACACCTGGGTGTCTCAGTGGGCTAAAGCCTCTGCCTTCAGCTCAGGTCATGACTTCAGGGTCCTGGGATCTTGCCCTTCATCAGGGTCTGTGCTCAGCAGGGAGCCTGCTTCCTCCTCTCTCTCTGCTTGCCTTTCTGCTTACTTGTGATCTCTCTCTCTGTCAAATAAATAAATATTTTTTTTTAAGAGAAAATGTAAATTTCACTATTCTTGAGAGGAGGGCAATCTCTTAAAAGATCAGTAGAAAGATTTTCTTGTTTCTTTTTCATCAACCCAGCTCAAGATTAAGTACCCACCTAATCCCCAGTAAGGAGTTATGGATGCTCTTCGGGATCACCTCCATTGCACCTAAGATAAAAGTGACCAAAATTTTTCATACCTGTAATCACATATAAAGAGTATGCCATGAGGCTCCTTCTTCTCTCAGTATGATTGGTACATTCTAGTGGATACATTAGGCAGAAAACACAGGTCAACCAGGACTTTTCCTGAGTAGGTAAAGTAACACACTGACATTATTGGTGAATTGCAAGTGTGCTCCTCTATCTTCCTTTTTCTCTACAATTGTTCAACTACTCTCTTCCTTTTTTCCTTAGTTGTTTTTTTCCCATTTCCTTTCCCCTTTACCCACAACCGGTTCAGTCAATTGGTTTTTACTCAGTCCTGGAGTATGCTAAGCAACCAAGAGATAGAAAATAGATTACAATAATATTTTATTATAATTATTTAACACTAGATACCATCTCATTGAACTCTTTACCAGTAGGGTGAGTATTTCTAGTCACATTAATAGATCAGACTTGGAGGCATGAGCTGTTCTTTATGGTAGTTTACAAAACTGGTTTATGACCAAGCTATTAACTAAATTTATGTTTTTTTAGTTAAGAATTTGATGCTTATTCAACCAAATTCAATAATCATTATTATCATTATAATAATTTTATTATATTGGTCAAATTTGGTATATTTATCATACATATTAAAGTTCATAAAACACTTTCACATGTTCTCAAAGTTGTTTCTATTTCAATTACATTGCTTTATTTAACACTGTTCAATTATATCATTCAGCTCACTCTAACGATGTATCTCTGTACTCTTATCTTCAGCTTTGGGTATGTGAATATGCACACACACACACACACACCCAATCCACCTAGATAAAAGAGTATTCCCAGGTGTGTGTACTAAAAGGGGATAGAAACAATAACACCACAGTAACAGTGAGTTGCCTGAAAAGCATTAGCCACCAGCTTAGTTTCTAAACACCATGGCTTATTAAAAGAAATCAGCTGTAGGATGAAATGGCTCATTAAATATATGGAACATGGAGAATTTGAGACTCTGTGTAAGAAAGCAGAGAAATATTCAGGGACGAATGGGTACACGCCAAAAAGACAAAGGAATCAGATTGAAGAAACTCCAACTTTCCACTTGACTCAATTTGAGAATTAATTCACCAAAAAAACTATAAAAAGATTATAACATATCTTCTTTATCCATTCATCTGTTGAAGGGTATATTGGTTCTTTCCACAGTTTGGCAATTGTGGCCATGGCTGCTATGAACATTAGGGTACATATGGCCCTTCTTTTCACTACATCTGTATCTTTGGGGTAAATACCCAGTAGTGCAACTGCAGGGTCATAGGGTAGCTCTATTTTTAATTTCTTAAGGAATAGCCACACTGTTTTCCAAAGTGGCTGCACTAACTTGCTTTCCCACCAACAGTGGAAGAGGGTTCCCCTTTCTCCACATCCTCTGCAACACTTGTTGTTTCCTGTCCTGTTAAAATTTGCCATTCTAACCAGTGTAAGGTGGTATCTCAATGAGGTTTTGACTTGAATCTCTCTGATGGCTAATGATGATGAACATTTTTTTCATGTGTTTGTTAGCCATTTGTATGTCTTCTTTGGAGAAGTGTCTGTTCATGTCTTCTGCCCATTTTTTGACATGATTATCTGTTTTCTGGGTGTTGAGTTTGAGGAGTTCTTTAAGATCTTGAATGTCAGTCCTTTGTCTGTAGTGTCATTCTGATGGTGGGTATTAAGGAGGGAATATATTGCATGAAGCACTGGATGTGGTGCATAAACAATGAATCTTGGAACACTGAAAAAAAATAAAATAAAATTTTAAAAAGATTATAACGTATTGATGAGTAAAAAACCCCAACAATTTAGTCTATAATAATATTCTTAAACCAATCAACAAGTAAATAAAACAAATTGTCATCATTGCAATTTCTTGTTACACTAATTATTTGCTCTTAAAATTATTAGTTCAAAGGCAAATAATAAGCATTTATGTGGCTATTTTTTAAGGGATTATAATTTACTCTCAACTGATGTGACAAAGTTCTTCTTTGCATAAACATGCTGGTTAATGCATATGAAATGATAAAATTTTAAGATTACCAGTTTTAACATCAAGTTAGGATCATCCACAGATGTTAAAACCATTTGGTGAGGAGAATTATTCTGAAATGATGGTCATATAAGGAATACTAGGAATTCATCCCCCCATACCTTTCTGCTGTAGGGATTTTCAAACTTTGGAATCTGTCTAAAGTTTGTAACTTCCAGAGGAAGTATTGGGTGGTGGATTTTGTTAAATTAGGTCAATATAGCTCTTAGGACAGTAGCAGCTACTCATCCTTCACTTCAAGCCCCATGGCAAGCTACTGTGTGTATGTTCTTGTAATAGCCTGTTTATAGCTTGCAAGAGCCAGGATGGGTGAAAAATAACTAGTCAAATATCAGGGATCTGTGCTCTAATCACTTGTTGATTACTTTGATCATAGAACTGCAGATAAAAATGATAGGAAGCAATTGTTTTACAACCCTCCCCATTGTTGCAAGACCCTACTTAAGCTGAAATGACTTCTAGAGATTTAAAGGGCTAGTGGTCTTTTTCTCCCCTTCTCTTATTTTGTTTTTCTTTTTCTTCCTTTGGTTACCAGCCATTAAAAAACAGAGCATTCAAAAATAACTGCACACATGGGGGAAATTAGAAAATGACCACATATGCTTAGAAAAAGCCACAAGCTCAGAAAAGATCTGACATATTTAGTTTACATCTAAGACTGTTTCTCAATACAGTGACAGCTAAAAACAATACAAAAAATAATTAAAAATAATAACAAACATAGACCTTGGGAGAGACAGATGACTTGATTTCCAGAATTACCACATTTTTAGGTTCAGATGTTTATCCAGTGTTCAACAAAAGAAATCACAAGATATTTAAAAAAAGGGAAAAAATATAGTCCATTCAAAGGGGAAAAAAGTCACATAAAATCCCTGGGAAGGACCTGATGAAAACTCTTTTAGATAAACTGTCTTAAAGGTATTCATATAACTAAAGAAATTTGTGGAGAGAGTCAAGAAATTATGTGCCAAAAAAAATTAGAAATGTTAATTAAGAGGTAGAAAGCCTGAAAATGAACCAAAAAAAAAAAAATGGAGTTTAAGAGTATAATAACCAAAAATAAAGATTTACTAGAATATTTCAAAGGCAGATGTAAATATGCAGAAGAAAGAATCATGAAAGAACCAGTGAAAATAGAATAGAGGAAATTATCAAGCTTGTGGAGTAGAAAGAAAAAAATGAAAGAAATTTGAACACAGTCTAAGAGACCAGTGGGATATCAACAAGAGACCAACATGTTTTGTGGGAGCCTCACAAGGGAGAACAGAGAGAAAAAGGAGTAGAGAATATTTAAAAAAATAATGGCTGAAAAATTCTCAAATTTGATGAAATGCACGAACATAAACCCCCAAGAAGCCAAACTAACTCCAAGTTAGATGAAATTAGAAGCCAATATCAAGACAAATTATAATCAAACTTTCAAGAGCCAACGACAGAGAGAATCTTGAAAACAGCAAGAGAGAAGTAACTTGTTACACAGGATTCTCAATAAGAAAATTATGTTTCATCACCAGAAACATTAGAAAGCAGAAAGCAGTTAGTCGATATATTTAAAGTGCTAAAAGAAAAATAAAAACTATCACTCAAGAATCACATCTTCAGCAAAATTATCCTTCAAAAGTGAGGAAAAAATTAGGATATTCTCATATAAACAAAAGCTGAGGGAGTTAATTATAACTAGAACTGCTCCACAAGAAATGCTCAAAGGTCTTGATTGGTAAAATTAGAGGATATTAGACAGTAACTCAAACTATATGAAGAAATAAATACCTCAATAAAGATAAATACATGGGCAATTATAAAAATTACTATTATTGTAACAAAGGGTTTTTAATTCTATGTTTTATTTTCTAAATGCTTTAAAAAACTAATATATTTAGGGACGCCTGGGTGGCGCAGTTGGTTGGGCAACTGCCTTTGGCTCAGGTCATGATCCCAGCGTCTTGGGATCGAGTCCCGCGTCTTGGGATCGAGTCCCGCATCGGGCTCCTTGCTCCGCGGGGAGCCTGCTCCTCTCTCTGCTTCTGCCTGCCTCTCTGCCTGCTTGTGTTCTCTCTCTGTTAAATGAATAAATAAAATCTTTAAAAAACAAACAAACAAACAAACAAAAAACTAATATATTTAAAAACAATAATTGGCTAAAATCTGTTATTGCACTTTGATTCATAGGTCTACATTTAGTTTTCTACGTAATTTTAGAGACTAATACTTTTAAAAAAATTGTTTATCTTTTTGATCACACAATGTATAAAGATATAATTTTGTAACATCAACAATTGTAGAGGTGAAAACAGAGCTGTAAAAGAGCAGACTTGTTTGTGTGCTATTGAGGTTAAGCTAGTATAAATTCAAGTTAGAGTATTATAACTTTAGAATGTTAAATGTAATCTCCATGGTAACCACAAAGAAAATAGCTATAGAATATACACAAAAGAAAATGAGAAAGTAATTTAAATGATTTACTTCAAAAATCAACTAAATAAAAAAAAGATAGTAATGCAGGAAATGAGTGCATTTGAATGAAACAAAAAAGCCATAAGACACATAGAAAACAAATAAGAAAATGAAAGAAATAATCCCTTTAACTTTAAATGGATTAAATCTTCAAGTCAAAGACAGAAATTGTCAAAATGGGTAAAAATTACTTAACTATATGCAGTTTAAAAGATACTCACTGTGCATCTGAAGACACAAGTAAATTTAAAATGAAATGA
This sequence comes from Nasua narica, assembly GCA_028533885.1. Taxonomy (NCBI): domain Eukaryota; kingdom Metazoa; phylum Chordata; class Mammalia; order Carnivora; family Procyonidae; genus Nasua; species Nasua narica. Next base: position 73,915,475 of record CM052810.1, on the reverse strand, counting down.
TGGAAAAGGATATTGTATGCAAATAATAAGCATTAGAAAACAGGGAAGTTATACTAATATTAGACAAAATAAATTTTAAATTTTAAAAGTTTAAAGGAGAGAAAAAAGACATTATATTTTAGTAAATGTTTCAACAGAGAAAAAATATTTGCAATTTTAAACATCTACACACCTAATAAAATATCATCAAAACCTATGAAGGAAAATTGACAGGATCAAAGGGTGAAATAGATACTCCTACAATAATAGAAATTTCAATACTTCGTTCTCAATAATGAATAGAACAATCAGAAGATAAGAAAAAAATGTGGGCTTAATTAACACAATAAACCAACTAGCTCTAACAGATATATACAGAACATTATACCCTGGAACAACAGCATACACATTCTTCTCATATACATGTTGGATATTTTCCAGGATAGATGATATGTTAGGCCACAATTAAGAATCAATATTTTTACAAAGATATATATTATAAAAAGTATCTTCTCCTGCAAAAATGGGAAGAGGTTAGAGATCAAAGCCATTAAAAAGAATAAAAATAGAAGGTTCACAAATCTATAGAAATTAAACAGAAATTTTTAACCAATGGATCAAAGAAAAAATTAGAAGGAAAATACAAAGAAGAAATGACAAGAGATATTTAAAAATACTTAGAGATGGACAAAAACTACAACAAAACACAACAAAACTTATTGGATACAGCAAAAGCAATGTAAAGGGGGATATTTATAGCTACAAACACATACATTAAAAAACAAGAAAAACTCAATCTTTGAGTTTTCAAATAACTAGAAAAATAATAACAAACTAAATGCAAAGTTAGCAGAAGATAGGAAATAGTAAAAATTGGAAAAGAGAGAGATTAAGTAGAGAATAAAAAAATTATAGAGAAAATCAATAAAGCTGCATGTTGGTTCTTTGAAAAGACCAACAAAATTGAGAAACGTCTAGCTAGATATATTTAGAAGAAAGAAGACTCAAATTACTAAAATAGGAAATTAAAGGGTGAAAAAAACTATTCTACAGAAATGAAAAAATAATAAAATAATACGAACATTTTACACCAACATGTTGGATAACATAGATAAAATGGAAAAAAAATCCTCCAATCATGACGATTAAATCAAATAGAACCAGTTATCAAAAGTCTCCTAGGGTGCCTTGATGGCTTAATTGACTAAGCATCTGACTTTGGCTCAGGTCATGACACCAGGGTCCTGGGGTTGAGCCCCTCATCAGACTCCCTGCAGGGAGCCTGCTTTTCCCTCTCCCTCTGCCTGCTGCTCCCCATACTTTTGTGTGCTCTTTTTTTCTTTCTGTTAAATAAATAAAAATCTTAAAAGAAATAAAACATCCCAACAAAGAAAATCACTAGACCTGATGGTTTCACTGGTGAATTCTTCCAAACATTTAAAGAATTAGCAATATCAATACTATTGAAACATTTTAAAAAATTAAGAGGAGTTTACACGTCCTAACTCACTCTATTATACTAGTATTATCTTCCATTAAGGCCAGATAAAAGACACTACAAGAAACAAAAACTATATTCCAACTATGTTCAATATAGTATTGGAAGTTGACATCACTGCAATGAGGCAAGAAAGTAAATGAAATGCATACAAATTGGAATAGAAAAAGTAAAATGATTTTTGTTTGCACATGATATGATTGACAAACATAAAACCCTAAAGATTCCACAAAGCAACCATTAGAAATAATAAATTACTCAGCAAGTAGCAAAACACAAAATCAGCACATAATTATCAATTAATTTCTGTACTTACCAATATACAATCTGAAAAGAAAGTTAAGGAAAAAAATATGTACAATAGCATCAAAAAGAATAAAATACTTGGCATTTAATTAACCAAGGTGGTGAAAGACTTGTACAACGAAAATTATGAAACATTGCTGAAATAAATTAAATCTGACATAAAGAAAAAGGAAATACATAAATGTATCCCATGTTTACAGATTGGAAGACCTAATATTGTTAAGATATCAATACTACACAAATGGAGAGGGAGAGAAAGCATGAGAGACTATGGACTCTGAGAAACAAACTGAGGAAGTTTTGGAGGGAAGGGGGTGGGGATTTGGGTGAGCCTGGTGGTGGGTGTTAAGGAGGGCATGTATTGCATGGAACACTGGGTGTGGTGCATAATCAATGAATCTTGGAACACTAAAAACATAAAATAAAATTAAAAAAAGATATCAATACTACACAAAGAGATCTACAAATTCAATATAGTCCATATCAAAATTCTAAAATCATTTTTTTTTGCAGAAATGGAAAAATCCATTCTAAAATTCATATGGAATTTCAAGGGATCTCAAATCGTCAAAACAATCTTCAAACCAAAAAAAAGCAAACTAGAGACTTCACACTTCCTTACTTCAAACTTACTACAAAGCTAAAGTAATAAAAATAGTGTGGTACTGGCATAAAGACAGACATAAATAATGGAACAGAATAGAGTGTGGAGAAATAAACCTTTGTCTATATGGTTAAGTGACTTAGGCACAGACACAAAAGATAAAGTTAAAAACATGGACTTTAATAAAACTATGCATCAAAAAACCCTATCCACAGAGTAAAAAAGTGATGTACAGAATGGGAGAAAATATTTGCAAATCATATATCTGATAAAGGTTCAAAATCCACAATATATAGAGAACTACTAAAACTTAAAAACAACAAAAAATTAGCAATCTAATTAAAAAATGGGCAAAATTTTTTAGACATTTCACCAAAGAAGATATACAAGTGGCCAATACCCCTTAATTAAAGATTAGAAACACATGACCACAAAAGATAATGCACAAAATTTGACTGAATCCTGGTTTGAAAGTAAACTACAATACAAAGTTGTATTTGAAAATTGAAATTTGGAAAAAGAAAGTTTTAGCTTATATTAGATAATGATTATTTTTTATGGTATGATAATGGTATTTGGCTATAAATGGGAATGCCTTTATTTTCAGAAATGCCTAATGAAGTATTTAGGGAGGAAGTATCATAATATCACACACACACATACACAAACATCACCATCACATGTGAGCCCTTGAACATTCTAGATCCCCACTAACCAGATTATTTCCAGATTTTTATATACCATACTTGTAGGATCTAACCCTTTGTACATACTCCTCTATGTACACAAAATGCCAAAGGTGGCCCAATCCTTCTGCAAGATGTTCAATTATCTTTTTTTGTTGTTGTTCAATTATCTTTGAAGAGACTGCCAAATCTTCTCCTGTGATGTTAGTCCTGCTTTCCCAGGTGGATGCTGGTTGCACCTTCCTCTGTGACCCTAACATCCACTGATCATATTTCTGTTGTAAGATTAACCGTACTTGAAATTTTTACTACCAGGCAACTTCTGCAAAATAAGGGCTGTGTCCTACCTACTTTTTTTAAAGACTATTTATTTGCCATAGAAAGAACAAGAAGGAGAAGTGGCAGGCAGAGGGAGAAGCTGGCTCCCCTCTGATCAAGGATCCCAATGTGGGACTTGATGCCAGGACCCTGAGATCATGAACTGAGCCAAAGGCAGTTGCTTAACTGACTGAGCCACCCAGGTGTCCTTGTCCTATCTACCTTTATAGTCTCTCCTTGAAGAGTTCTCAACGCACAGTATTTTATAGTAATTATAAAATGGTATGATGAATCAATAAGTAAATAAATGTCAAAATTAGACTTCTGAATGTTCCATGACTTACCAATAGTGGTGAAACAGGTTGATAGTAAAAACTCAAACTCTGGTCTCCTGACAATTTTGGCTGATTCAAACAATGTGTTCAACCCATGTCATCTTCCAGACACAGGAGGTATACATTTCCTAGCATTACGGTAATTATGCTAGAATTATCTAACAAGCCCCTAGAATAAGCCCCTTCTAGGTCTAGTTCTTAAAAACATCTTCCATGATTCTCAGCTCTTTATGTTCTTACTGCAGTGGTCTTGTAGGCCATGTTTCCTATGGAATAGTTTCACAAGATGGTGGACTGGACATCTCATATAAGACTGGCTTGAATGAGATATAAACCTTTATACTGTTAAGCCACTGAGACTCCAGAACTGGGGTGTTATTGTAGCATTGTATATTTTATCCTGATTACTAATTACCCTGTAGGGTTCCATTTAGTGCAGTCATTAGAAGACATTATTGAACATTATCTGCCAAAATGAGGAAGTGCAAATAGCTTCCTGTCTGGATAGTTACAAGATGGGTGGTTTCAGGAAAAAGCAGCTGCTATAGACAAGACAATGGTATTTCATTAGAATTGGACACAGATATAGAAGGTAGAAGTTGGAAGGTGCTAAAAACAAATTCTGTGGTCATGCTAACTAGCCATATACTCAGCTTCCCTCCTCCTCATTCTCTATCCCTTTAATTCATTTGTTGTACTGACTATTTTCTTGTAATAAATGTGGAGTGTTATAGGAATAACACACTAGAGAGAGAGGGAGAGTTGTTCCTGCAGGACTTTTCAGATGAACAGTATTTGCTAGAAAACTCAGTGACTCCTTACCATTTTCCATGTGCCAAATCAAATGATTGAGCTAACACAAAGTGAAACATTTAAAGGAAAAGAGGGGATTACAAGTTAACTCACATGATTTACTGAAGGAAGTGCAAATACCCTTTCTATTAAGCAAAATAAAGTGTTTTATATGGAAGAAAATCTAAATGGAGCTAGAATTCCCACTCCTGGTCCATGTAACGATGGATACTCAGTTACATAAAAATTAAATATTTAAAAATTAACAAAAATTAAGTAAATGGTTGTCAATGTTAAGAACCAGATTTCTCACTGCTGAATGGGAAATCTCAAATAAACAAGGGAAGAGACTAGAAAGACCCACATGATTAGAGTTTAAGGCAATATTAATCCATGTTCAGCTTAACATAGATACAGATGGTTACATAGAAAAATGTATATAGATATATGCATATACACAGGTTAGTATATGCACATGTATTTCCTGGCTCTTTCAGCTAAAGGAGACTAGAAGAAATCATATATCAGAAGCAGAGAGTATACCTTGTGCTCAAATCTTGGTTTTTAATGCCATTTTTAATAATAGAAACCAGATTTTCCCATCTATGTTCCTTTTATTTGCTACTTTATTCCACTATCTAGGTGTTACATATTGAATGTTTGTGTACTCCCACTGAATTCATATACTGAAGCCCTGACCCCCCGTGTGGCTTTGTTTATAAATAGGGTCCCTGTGGAAATATCTAAGGCTATACAATTAAGATTAATTTGGGCCCTAATCCTATAAGATTGTGTGTTCTTACAAGAGCAGATACTTAAGAGCTTGCTAGTTCTCTCTCTCTGCCATGTGACTACACAGTGAGAAGCTGCCATCTGCAAGCCAGGAAGAGGGCTCTCACCAGAACTTGACTATAGAGCACTCTGATCTTAGACTTCCAGCTTCCAGAACTGTGAAAATAAATAAATGCCTTTTGGGTTTTTTAAATATTGTATTTATTTATTTTACAGAGGGGGGTGAGAGAGCCAAAGCAGGGGAAGCTGCAGAGGGAGAGAGGGAAGCAGGCTCCCTGCTGAGTAGGCAGCCCTAAGCAAGGCTTGATCCTAGAACTCTGGAATCATGACCTGAGTCAAAGGCAGATACTTAGTCAACTGAGCCACCCAGGTGCCCCTAAATATCTATTGTTTAAGCCACCTAGTCTGTGGTGTTTTTTATGGTATTTTTTTAAGCCCATGAATTAATATACAAGGAGTTTTAGTATGAAGTTACTAGAAGTAGCAAGAGGTTATGAAGATATTCTTATTTTGCTCATAATCTTAGTGGTAAAGCTTTTATTTTCTTTTTTTTTTTTTTTT
>CM052810.1:73864086-73909104 GCA_028533885.1 Nasua narica | reverse complement strand
ACTTCTCCAAAGAAGACATACAAATGGCTAACAGACACATGAAAAAATGTTCATCATCTTTAGCCATCAGAGAGATTCAAATCAAAACCACACTGAGATACCACCTTACGCCAGTTAGAATGGCCAAAATCAACAAGACAGTAAAGCTTTTATTTTCTTATCAATAAATATGAGGTTAACTTTAAGAGTTTTTGTTTGTTTGTTTTGAGGGGTTGTTTTTTCAGGTTTTTTTTCTTGTAGGCATTCCTAATCAAATTGATAAAGTTCCCTTCTACTCCTAATTTATTGAGAATTTTTTTATTATGAATGCTTTTTGGCTTGTGTCAAATGTTTTTCTGCATTAATTGATCTGTTCATATGACTTTTATTTTCCAGGCTGTTGATAAGGTGGAATAATTTGATTTTTCGAATATTGAAATATCCTTGGATACCTCAAATAGATCCCACTTAGTTGTGGTGTATGTTTTTATACTTTTTTAAAATATTGTTAGTTAGTATTTTATGAGGAATTTTGTCCAACTTTGGCTGAGAATGTGTGTTCACAATAGATATCAGTCTATTCTTTCCTTTCTTGAAATGTCTTTATCCTGTTTTGGTATTAGGGAATACCTGCCTCACTGAATGATTTAGAGGATATTCTTTTCACTTATACTTTGAAAAGACTTTGGGTAAAACTAGAGTTAATTTTTCTTTAAATATTTGATAGAATTCATAAAATCATGAACAAAAGAAGAAAGATCACAGCCAAAACCAAAGAAATACAAACAATTATAAGAACATATTAAAGACAACTATATGTCAGCATATTAGACAATCTGGAAGAAATGAATGCATTCCTAGAGACTTATAAACTACCACAACTGAACCAGGAACAAATAGAAAACCTGAACAGACCCATAACCAGTAAGGAAATTGAAGCAATAATCAAAATCCCCCAACAAACAAGAGCCCAGGGGCAGATGGCTTCTAAGTGGAATTCAACCAAACATTTAAAAAAGAATTAATACCTATTCTCCTGCAACTACTCAAAAAATAGAAATGGAAGGAAAACTTCTAAACTCATTTTATTAGGCCAGCATTACCTTGATCCCAAACTAGACAAAGACCCCAACAAAAAGGAGAATTACAGACCAATATCCCTGATGAACATAGATGCAAAAATTCTCACCAAAATACTAGCCAATAAGATCCAACAGTACATTAAAAGGATTATTCACCATGACTAAGGAGAATTTATTCCTGGACTGCAAGGTTGGTTCAACATCCACGGATGAATCTATTTGATACAATACAATAATAAAAGAAAGAATAAGAACCATATGATACTATCAATAGATGCTGAAAAAGCATTTGACAATGTAGACATCCTTTCTTGATCAAAACTCTTCACACTGTAGGGATGGAGGGGACATATCTTAATATCATAACAGCCATCTATGAAAAACCCACAGTGAATATCATTCTCAACAGGGAAAAACTGAGACGTTTTCCCTCAAGGTCAGGAACACGATGGGATGTCCACTGTCACCACTGCTATTCAACATAGTACTAGAAGTCCTAGCCTCAGCAATCAGGCAACAAAAACAAATAAAGGGTATCCAAATTGTCAAAGGACAAGTCAAACTCTCACTCTTTGCAAATGATATGGTAATTTATGTGAAAAACCCAAAAACTCCACCCCAAAACTGCTAGAACTCATACAGGAATTCAGTAAAGTGTCAGGATATAAAATCAATGCACAGAAATCAGTTGCATTTCTATACACCAACAATAAAACAGAAGAAAGAGAAATTAAGGAGTCAATCCCATTTATACTTGCACCCAAAACCATAAGATAACTAGGGATAAATCTCACGAAAGAGATGAAGAATCTGTACTGAGAAAACTGTAAAGTACTCATGAAAGAAATTGAGGAAGACACAAAGAAATGGAAACGTTCCATGCTCATGGATTGGAAGAACAAATATTGTGAAAATGTCTATGCTGCCTAGAGGAATCTACACATTGAATGCAATCCCTATCAAAATGCCATCAACTTTTTTCAGAAATAGAACAAAAAATCCTAAAGTTTATATAGAACCAGAAAAGACCCCAAATATCTAGAGGAATGTTGAAAAAGAAAACCAAAGCTGGCGGCATTACAATTCCAGACTTCAAGATCTATTACAAAGCTGTAATCATCAAGACAGTATGGTATTGGCACAAAAATAGACACATAGATCAATGGGACAGAGTAAAGAACCCAGAAATGGGGCCAACTCATCTTCGATGAAGCAGGAAAGAATGTCCAATGGAAAAAAGACAATCACTTCAACAAATGGTGTTTGGAAAATTGGAGAACCACATGCAGAAGAATGAAACTGGATCATTTCCTAACACTACACACAAAAATAGACTCACAATGGGTGAAAGACCTCAATGTGTGACAGGAATCCATCAAAATCCTTGAAGAGAACACAAGCAGCAACCTCTTCCACCTCACCCACAGCAACTTCTTCTTAGAAACATCACCAAAGGCAAGGGAAGCAGGGGCAAAAATGACCCATTGGGACTTCATAAAGATCAAAAGCTTTTGTACAGCAAAGGGAACAGTCCACAAAACCAAAAGAAAACTGACAGAACAGGAGAAGATATTTGAAATTGACGTCCAAAATCTATGAGGAACCTATCAAACTCAACATGCAAAGAACAACTAATCCAATCAAGAAGACATGAACAGACATTTCTTCAAAGAAGACATCCAAATGACCAACAGACACATAAAAAAATGCTCAACATCACTTAATATCAGGGAAATACAAATCAAAACCATAGTGAGATACCGCTTCACATCAGTCAGAATGACTAAAATTAAAAAGTCAGGAAAGGACAGGTATTGGCAAGGATGCAGAGAAAAGAGGAAACCTCCTCCCACTGTTGGTCAGAATGCAAGCTGGTGTAGCCACTCTGGAAAACAGTATGGAGTTTCCTCAAAAAGTTGAAAATAGAGCTATTTACCCCAAAGATACAAATGTAGTGATCATGTACACCCCAATGTTTATAGCAGCAATGTCCACAATAACAAAACTATGGAAAGAGCCTAGATGTCTGTTAGCAGATGAATGAACAAAGAAGATATGGTGTGTACATATACAATGGAATATTATGTAGCCACCAAAAAAACCCCAATGTCTTTCCATTTGGAATGAGGTGGATGGAACTAGAGGGTATTATGCCAAGTGAAATAAGTCAATCAGAGAAGGACAATTATCATATGATCTCACTGATATGAGGAGTTTGAGAAACAAAACAGAGGATCATAGAGGAAGAGAGGGAAAAATGAAACAAGATGAAACCAGAGAGGGAGACAAACCATAATAGACTCAATCTCAAGAAACAAACTGAAGGTTGCTGGAGAGGGGGCAGTAGGAAGGATGGGGTGGCTGGGTGATGGACATTGGGGAAGGTATGTGCTATGGTGAGCTCTGTGAATTGTGAATTGTGTAAGACTGATGAATCACAGACTTGTACCCCTGAAACAAACATTAACATTATATGTCAATAAAAAAATATTTGTGTAATTCAACAGTGAAGCCATCTGGATCCAGTACTTGCTTTTGGAAATTTTAACAGCTATTGATGAAATTTCTTTAATAGAGATAGACCTTTCCATTTATCTATTTCTCTCAGAATGATTTTTTCTTTCCCAGAATGATCTTAAGTAACTGATATATTTAATCTAATTTATCAAATTAGATGTATAGGTGTAGTGCTTTTTGTGGTTTTCTTTTATTAACATTTTACCTTTCATGGGATAATTTCTCACTTATTTTAGTATTGGTAATTTGCACCTAACTCTGTTTTTCTTGATTAGCCTGATTATTGGTTAATTAAGTTTACTGATCTCAAAGAACCGGCTTTTGACTTCATAATTTTCCCTATTGTTTTCATATTTACAAATTCATTGATTTATGCTTTTTTTCTTTTCTCCTTTTGCAATATGCATAAATTTCTCATTTCCTAAGATAAAAGTTTTTATTATTGAAATTCAATCTTTTTTTATAATATATGCTTTCAATGTGATAATTTTCATGTAAACACTGCATGTGTTTCAATACTATGACTTTTGATAAATTGCATTTTCATTTTCATTCAGTTCACAATACATTTTAAATTTCTCTTGAGGCTTCTTCTCCCTTCCATGTGTTAAATTATAATGCAGCATTTAATTTCCAAATATTTAGGGATATCTGAGCTATCTTTTTGTTATTGATTTCAATTTAATTCCATTGTAATGTGGGAACATATTTCGTATTACTTTTATACTTTAAAATCTCTTAAGGTACCTTTTAGGAACAGTATGTGGTCTATCTTGGTAGATATTTCATATGAGCTTGAGAAAAATGCATAGTCTGCTGCTGGATGGATTTAGATCAAGTTGGCCATTAGATCAAGTTGATTGATAGCGCCTTTTAGGTCAACTATTTCCCCATTGATTTTCTCCCTGTTGGATCTATCAATTACATAGAGAAGAGTGTTGAGATCTCCAACTGTAATAGTAGATTTTTCTATTTCACACTACAGTTTTATAAGTTTTGGCTCACACATCTTGATTTGTTTTGTTAGGTATATCCACATTAAGGATCATTTTATATTCGTGCAGAAATGACTCCATTATCATAACATAGTGCATCTGTAATACCTCTATTAACATAATGCCTCCCATTTGCTCGTCCTGAAGTTTGTTTTATGGAAACTGAAATAGCTACTCTGTTTCTTTTGATTAGTCTCGGCATAGTATATATTTCTCCATCCCTTTATTTTAACTTATTTGAACTGTTATATTTAATGTAGGTTTCTTGTCAACAAAACATAGTTATGTCATTTTTTTATTCCACCCTAAGTGATTATTGGTAGAAATGGATGACTATTAATCCAATGTTTACAATTTTTTTCCTATTTGTTGCATTTGTTCTTTGTTTACATTTTTATATCCCCCTTCTTTTTTTACCTTCTTTGCTTTTTTAATTGACTCTTTGAAAAATATGTTATGTTAGTCACCATACAGTACGTCATTAGTTTTTGATGTAGTGTTCCATGATGCATTGTTTGCATAAAACACCCAATGCTCCATGCAATCCATGCCCTCCTTAATACCCATCACTGGGCTCACCCATCCCACCACCCCCTCACTTCTAAAATCTTCAGTTTGTTTCTCAGAGTCCATAGTCTCTGATGGTTCATTTCCCCCTTTTATCCCCCCCCTTCATTTATCCTTTCCTTCTCCTAACATCCTCCATGTTCCACAAATAAGTGAAATCTTATGATAATTGACTTTCTCTGCTTGACTTATTTCACTCAGCATAATGTCCTCTAGTCTCATGCATGTTGATACAAAAGTTGACTATTCACTCTTTCTGATGGCTGAGTAATATTCCATTGTGTATATGGACCACATCTTCTTTATCTCTTCATCTGTTGAAGGACATCTTAGCTCCTTCCACAGATTGGCTATTTTGGACATTGCTGCTATGAACATTGGGATACATGTGGCCCTTCTTTTCACTACATCTATATCTTTGAGGTAAATACTAAGTAGTGCGAATGCTGGGTCATTTTGAATTTTTTGAGCAATCTCCACACTGTTTTCCAAAGTGGCTACACCAACTTGCATTCCCACCAAGAGTATGAGGGTTCCCCTTTCTCCACATCCTTTCCAACATTTGTTGTTTCTTGCCTTGTTAATTGTTGCCGTTCTAACTGCCATAAGGTGGTATCTCAATGTGGTTTTGATTTGAATTTCTATGATGGTTAATGATGATGAATATTTTTTCATGTGTCTGACAGTCATTCATATATCTTCTGTGGAGAAGTGTCTGTTCATGTCTTCTACCCATTTTTTGATGTGATTATCTGTTTTGGGGGTGTTTCGAGGAGTTCTTTATAGATCTTGGATATCAGCCCTTTGTCTATAGTGTCATTTGCAAATATATTCTCCCATTCCATGGGTTGCCTCTTTTTTGCTGTTTCCTTTGGTCTGCAGAAGCTTTTTATCTTGATGAAGTCTGAAAAGTATATTTTCACTTTTGTTTCCCTTGCCTTTGGAGATGTGTCTTGAAAGAAGTTGCTGTGACTGATGTCGAAGAGGTTACTACCTATGTTTGCCTCTAAGATGTTGATGGATTCCTTCCTCACATTGAGGTCTTTCATCCATTTTGAGTTTATATTTGTGTATAGTATAAGGGAATGCTTGAGTTTCATTCTGTACATAACTGTCTAATTTCTCCAGCGCAATTTTTTGAAAAGACTGCCTTTTTCCCATTGGATATGTTTGCCTGCTTTGTTGAAGATTAGTTGACCATAGAATCAAGGGTCCATATCCAGGCTCTTTATTCTGTTCCATTGGTCTATGTATCTGTTTTTGTGCCAGTACCATGTTGTCTTGGTGATCACAGCTTTGTAATATAGCTTGAAATCAGGCAATATGATACCCCCAGATTTGTTTTTATTCTTCAACATTTCCTTGGCGATTCAGGGTCTTTTCTGGTTCCATACAAATTTTAGTTTTCTTTGTTCCACCACTTTGAAAAATACCATTAGTATTTTTTGTGTGTGTGATGGTGTTTAAAGTATAGATTTCTCTGGGCAGCGTACACATTCTCTCTCTCTCTCTCTCTGTATCTCTCTCTCTCTCTTGTCTCTCTTTTATTTTTATTTTTATTATTTTATTTTTTCAGTGTTCCAAGATTCACTGTTCAGGCACCACAGGCAGTGTTCCATGCAACACGTGCCCTCTTCAATACCCACCACCAGGCTCACCCAACCCCCTCCCCTCCCCTCCAAAACCCTCAGTTTATTTCTCAGAGTCCACAGTATCTCATGATTTATGTCCCTTTCCTTTACTTCTCCCAATGCCCTTCATATTTTTCCTCAGGGGGAAATCCTCTAACACTGTTGGTGGGAATGTAAGTTGGTGCAGCCACTTTGGAAAACAGTGTGGAGATTCATTAAGAAATTAAAAATAGACATTCTCTTTTATAACAAGCCATTTCACCTCCCCACCTGGCATACCAATGAAACTTTTTTAAAATTAGTACTTGCTACAACTTTTTAAGAATTCAAAATTTCTTTCAAATAACACAGTACCACTTCACATGTAATATGGTTACCTTAGAGTATTCCTGATTCTTCTTTGGTTAGGTTTATTCCCAGGTATCTTATGGTTCTTGGTTCTACAGTAAATGGAATAGTTTCTCTAATTTCCTTTCTATATTTTCATTGTTAGTGTATAGGAAAGCAACTTATTTTTGTGCATTGATTTTGTATCCTGCCACACTACTGAATTGCAGTATGAGTTCTGGCAGTTTGGGGGTGGAGTCTTTTGGGTTTTCCATATAAAGTATCATGTCATCTGCAAAGAGGGAGAGTTTGACTTCTTCATTGCCAGTTTGAATACCTTCTATTTTTTTTTGGTTGTCTGCTGTTGCTAGGACTTCTAGTACTATGTTGAACAAGAGTGGTGAGAATGGGCATCCTTGTCGTGTTCCTGATCTCAAAGGGAAGGCCGTCAGCTTTTCCCTGTTGAGATTGATATTGGCTGTGGGCTTTTCTTTCCTTTTTTTTCTTTTTTTATTTTTTTTTAAAGATTTTATTTATTTGACAGAGAGAGCAATCAGAGAGGCAGAGAAGTAGGCAGAGAGAGAGAGAGGGGGGGAAGCAGGATCCCCGCTGAGCATAGAGCCTGATATGGGGCTCTATCCCAGGACCCAGAGATCATTACCTGAGCCAAAGGCAGAGGCTTTAACCCACTGAGCCACCCAGGCACCCCAGCTGTGGGTTTTTCATAGATAGATTTTATGAAGTTGAGGAATGTTCCTTCTATCCCTATAATTTGAATAGCTTAATCAGGAATGGATGTTGTATTTTGTCAAATGCATTTTCTATATCAATTGGGAGGAGGATGTGGCTCTTCTCTCTTCTCTTATTGATTTGTTCTATTACATTGATTTATTTGCAAATGTTGAACCACACTTGCATCCCAGGGACAAATCCCACATGGTCATGATGAATAATCTTTTTAATGTGCTGTTGAATCCTATTAGCTAGCAACTTGTTGAGAATCTTGGCATCCATATTCATCAGGGATATGTTCTGAAATTCTCCTTTTTGATGGGGTTTTTGCCTGGTTTGGGGAATCAGGGTAATACTGGCTTTATAGAAAGGGTCTGGAAGGTTTCCTTCTGTTTCTATTTTTTGAAACAGTTTCAGGAGAATCGGTATTATTTCATCCTTGAATGTTTGGTAGAATTCCCCCCGGGAATCCTTCAGGTCCTGGACTCTTGTTTTTTGGGAGGTTTTGGATCACTGCTTCAAACTTGTTGCTAGATATTGGTATATTCAGGTTGTCAATTTCTTACTGTTTCAGTCTTGGAAGTTTCCAGGTTTCCAGGAATGCATCCATTTCTTATAGGTTGTTTAAGTTATTGGCATATAGCTTTTGATAATAATTTTTTAAGGATTTTATTTATTTATTTGACAGAGAGAGAGATCACAGCAGGCAGAGAGGCAGGCAGAGAGAGAGGGGGAAGCAGGCTCCCTGCTGAGCAGAGAGCTGGATATGGGGCTCAATCCCAAGATCCTGAGATCATGACCTGAGCTGAAGGCAGAAGTTTTAACCCACTGAGCCACCCAGGCTCCTCAATAATAATTTTTGATGGTTGTTTCTATTTCCTTTGGATTAGTCATGATCTCTCCCCTTTCATTCATAATTTGGTTAATTAGGGTCCTCTCTCTTTTCTTCTGAATTAGTTTGGTCAGTGGCTTATTGATTTTATTGATTCTGTACTTGAGGAAGTCCAGAACACTCGTGAAAGCAATTGAAGAAGACACAAAAAAGTTGGGAAAGCATTCCATGCTCATGGATCCGAAGAATAAACATTGTTAAAATGTCTATACTGCCCAGAGCAATCTATACTTTCAATGCCATGTCGATTAAAATTCCAATGTTTTTTTCAACGGGCTGAAAGAAACAATCCTAAAATTTGTATGGAACCAGAAAAGAATACCGAGTTACTATGAAAATGTTGAAAAAGAAAAAGAAAGCTGAGGCATCACATTCCCTGATTTCAAGTTTTACAGTTGAAGCTTTACAGCTTCAAAGCTGTGATCACCAAGACAGCATGGTACTCGCACAAAAACAGACAAATAGACTAGGGGAATAGAATAGAGATCCCAGATATTGACCTGCAACTCTATGGCCAAATAATCTTTGATGAAACAGAAAAAAATACCCAGTGGAAATAAGTGGAAATAAGGCATTCTCTTCAATAAATGGTGCTGGGGAAATTGGCAACTATATGTAGAAGAATGAAACTTGAACATTCTCATACACCATACACGAAGATAAACTCAAAATGGATAAAAGACCTCAATGTGAGGCAAGAATCTATCCAAAACCTTAGAGAAGAACATAGGCAGTAACTTCTTTGACATCAGCCACAGCAAATTCTTTCAGGACATGTCTCCAAAGGCAAAGGAAACAAAAGCGGAAATGAACTTTTGGGACTTCATCACGATAAAAAGCTTTTGTACAGCGAAGGAAACAGCTAACAAAACAAACAGGCAACTCACAGAATGGGAGAAGATATTTGCAAATGACACTACAGATAAAGGTCTGATATCTTAGATATCAGATCTTAGATCTATAAAGAACTCCTCAAACTCAACACTCACAAAACAGATAATCACATCCAAAATTGGGCAGAAGGCATGAGCAAATACTTCTCCAAAGAAGACATACAAATGGCTAACAGATACATGAATAAATGTTCATCATCTTTAGCCATCAGGGCGAGTCACATCAAAAGCACACTGGGATACCACCTTACACCAGTTAGAATGGCCAAAATCAACAAGACAGTAAACAACAAATGTTGGAGAGGTTGTGGAGAAAGGGGAACCCTCTTCCACTGTTGGTGGGAATGTTGGTGTAGCTGCTTTGGAAAATCGTGTGGATATTCCTCAAGAAGTTAAAAATAGAGCTATCCTATGACCCTGCAATTGCATTAATGGGTATTTACCCCAAAGAAGCTGATGCAGTCCAAAGAGGAGCCATATGTACCCCAATGTTCATAGCAACATTGGCCACAATTGCCAAACTGTGGAAAGAACCAAGATGCCCTTCAACAGATGAATGGATAAAGAAGATGTGGTATATCTATACAATGGAATATTATGTCTCCATCAGAAAGGATGTATACCCAACTTTTGTATCAACATGGACTGGACTAGAAGAGATTATGCAAATTGAAGTTAGTCAAGCAGAAAGAGTCAATTATCTTATGGTCTCACTTACGTGTGGAGCCCAAGGAAAAACATGGAGGGCATTGTAAGAAGGAAAGGAAAGGTGAATGGGGGGAAATCAGAGGGGGCAATGAGCCAGGAGAGACTGTAGACTTTGAGCAACAAACTGAGGGTTTTGGAGGGGAGGGGATATGGGGTGTGGCGAGTCTGTTGGTGGGTATTAAGAAGGGCATGTATTGCATGGAGCACTTGGTGTGCTGCATGAACATTAACCTTATAACATTGAAAATATAAAATAAACGTATTTGGGGGAAAAAAAAGCAATTGCAGTACAAAGAATGGCCACATATACCCCAATGTTCATAGCAGCAATGGCTACAATCACCAAACTGTGGAAAGAGCCAAGATGCCCTTCAACAGATGAATGGATAAGAAGATATGTTCCTTATATACAATGGAATTTTATGCCTTCATCAGAAAGGATGAATACCCAACTTTTGAATCAACATGGACAGGACTGGAAGAGATTATTGGGAGTGAAATAAGTCAAGCAGAGAAAGGGAATTATCATATGGTCTCACTTACCTAAGGAAAAACATGGAGGACATTGTGAGAATAAAAGGAAGGTGAATTGGGGAAATTGGAGGGGGAGATGAACCCCGAGAGACTTTGGACTCTGAGAAACAAACCGAGGGTTTTAGAGGGGTTTGGTTGAGCCTGGTGGTGGGTATTGAGGAGGGCATGTATTGCATGGATTAATGGGTGTCATGCATAAAAAATTCATCTTGTAACAGTGAAAAAATAAAAAAAAAAATATTTGCAGAAAAAAAAGAAAACTGGAAGGAAAAAAAAACTTAAAAAAAAAAAGGATGTGTATTCCTTATTCCTCCTTCCATCCTATGACACTATGTCATTCTTTTTGCTTATTTATATGCTGTAAACATCTAATGTATCATTACTGTTATTACTTTAGGCTGTTATCTTTCAGAGTAATTAAAATAAGAAAAAGATTTTATTTAATTTGTATTTATTCTTCCTCAGACACTATTCTTTTTGTTACATAGATATTTGTTTCTGACTATATTATTTTCCTTCCTTTGAAGAATGTTTAATATTTCTTGCAGAACATATCTGTTGGCAATAAATTAAATTAGATTTGTTTTTCTGTGAAAGTGTTTATTTACCTTTCACTTTTGAAAGGTAATTTTGCTGAATACAGAATTATTGGTAGGAAAGTTGCCATTTTTTAATGATTTTAATATATTACTCTATTCTATTCTTGTTTGAGTGGCTTGTGACACGAAGTTTACTATAGTTATTTTCCTTATTTCTCTGTAAGTGAAATGTGAATCCCCTCCCCTGGCTTTTCTAGTAGCTAGGTGTAGTCACTCTTTGGAATTTACTCTTCTGATACTTCTCTGAGGTTCCTGATTATCAACTTGGGTGCCATTAATTTTGTAAATTCTTAGCCTTTTTTATTTTGAATATTTTTAGTGCTTTGTTGTTGGTATTTCTGGGGTTCCAATTATACTTATTATTAGAGGTCTTCCTAGATTTTTTCTTGTGGTTAAATTCTAATTTCATAGAATTTTGGTCAGAAAAGACGCACGGTATGACTTTGATATTCTTTAATTTGTTCAAGCTTTTGTAGATTACAATGTGATCTATTCTGAAGAATATTCCACGTGCACTTAAAAAGAATACATAGCCTGCCGTTTTAGCATGGAATATTTTGAAAATACTTGTTACATCCATCTGTTCCAGTGTGTCATTTATAGCCATTGTTTCCATGTTGATTTTCTGTTTAGATGATCTGTCCACTGATGTAAGTGGGGTGTTAAATCCCCCACTATTATTGTATTGTTATTGATCAGTTCCTTTATGTTTGTTATTAACTGGTTCATGTATTTGGGTGCTCCTATGTTTATAATCTTTATATCTTCTTGTTGAATTATTCTTATCATGATATAGTATCCTTCTCTGTCTCTTGTTATAGTCTTTGTTTTAAACTCTATTTTGTCTAATATAAGTATTGCTACTCTATCTTTGTTTTGACATCCATTTGCATGATAGATTTTTCTCCATCCTGTCACTTTTAGTCTGCAGGTCTTTAGGTCTGAAATAAATCTCTTGTAGGCTGCATATAGATGGGTCTTATTTTTTATCCATTCCAATGTCCTATGTCTTTAGATTGGAACATTCAGTCTATTTACATTAAAAGTAATTATTGATAAACATATATATTGTCATTTTATTTTATTTTTCTCATTGGTTCTGAAATTTTTTTCTGATCCTTTCTTGCCATTATCTCATGGTTTGCTGATTTTCTTTATTGATAAATGTGGATTTATTTCTCTTTATTCATTGCCTGTTGTTTAGTGATTTTTGAAACATGGCTACCATTAGGTTTGTATATTAGGCTTGTATACCAGATGCAGAAATTCTGTCTATATTGAAATGATGGTTGTTTAACTTTGGACCCATTCTTTACTCCTGTCCTCCCTCGTTTTAGATATACATTGTTATATATTAAATATCTTTTAATTTTGTGAGTTCCTGGAGTGATTTTTACAGAAATATTCATTTTTACTGACTTTTTGTTTGTTCATTTCCTACCTTCATACTCTCCCTTTCAGATGCAGCATCTTCGCTATATGTAGTTTTAGAGTGTTCTGCCAGGCTTTGGATTGTTCTCTGGTTTATTTACTTGAATGTGGATGATATCTAGTTGTAATTATGAGATGGGGTGGGGTCAGAGTCCTCCTACTCTGCCATCTTCCCCTGCATCAACCTCAGCACTTTACACATATCACTTTACACATAGCACTTCTAGCTTGGATGGTTTTGTTGAAAAATTAGCTGTGAATATTATTATGGATCCCTTATGCACAAGAAGTTGCTTTTCCCCTTCTGTTTTCTTGTCTCTATCATCTGATAATTTGATTATAATTCATTTTGTTGTGGATTTATATAAGAGCATCTTAGATGCTCTTTTGTCGAGATCTTTGATTTGTAAATTTATGTTTTCATGGGGTTTAGGAAATATTTGGAAATTTTTTCTTCAAATATTCTTTCTTCTTTCTCTTCTCTCCTTTTGAGATTCCTATAATTTTTGTGTTGGTATATTTGATGGTGTCCCATAGCTCCTCAGTCTCTACTCACTTTTCTTGATGATTTTTTCTACCTTATCAGATTTAATAAATTCTATTTTCTTATCTTCAAGTTTGCTGTTTCTTTATTCTGCCTACCCAAATCTACTATTAAACCATGCTAGTGAAAATTTCACTTTATTTATTTATTTATTCATTCATTCATTCATTCATTTTGGAGAGGATCCAGAATTTTTATGTGGCTTTTATGTTAGTCTGAGGTAGTCTGACTCTAACAGGTCCAGTTTCTGGACTTCATCAAAGTTGATTGTTTTTTTTTCTGTAAATAGGCTATATTTCTCTGATTCTTTGTATTTCTCATAAATTTGTTGTTGCTGTTGTTGTTGAATATAACATGCTAACTCTGGAAATTAGATTCTTCTCCTCCAGAGTTTGCTATTGTTGATTTTTTTTATTATTGCCACAGTTATCCATTTGTTTAGTGATCTTTCCAAACTTTTTGCAAAGACTATATTCTGTATATTTGCCATATCCTGTATGATCAATAAAATATCTTCTGTTATCTTGGTGATTATCCAGTGACTTAACAGTGGTTTCCATAAATGCCTCAAGTCAAAAATAGAAAAAAAATGTACTCTCTCAGTCTTAGGAGCTTGGATCTGAGCTGGGTACTACTTTAATCCTAAGCCAGGCCACCTATGTACTTGTATTAGCTATCAATTCCCACTCACATAGAGTCCATAAATCTGCCAAGTGTAAGCCTGGGGTACTTTGATGTCTTTTCCAAACATGTGTCTGGTCCTGGGCATATCTATTGCACTCTGTTTTCCCTCATATATGTGATGGCCCTTGTGAGCCTTTATTCTCCCACTAAACCTCCTATTGCTTTCTTTTTTCATGTCCTTTTGGGTGTGTATGCTACTTATGCTATCCATCATTCTATGTCCCAGGGAGTCATAGTGTGTATGTATATTTAAACCCTTCAAAAGAAATCACCATTATCCAGAAATTCACTCTATCATGCGGTCAGAGAGCAAAACAAAGGCCAGCTTCTGTGCCACTCCATCAGGAAAGTAACAGACAATTCAAAATTCACAACCATGGTATTTTTCTAAAGGTCCATATTATATCCCTGGCACAAGTGATTCACACTAAAAATGTGTGCCATAGTCCCCACAGTAACTGTAGGACTAAGGAATGAGGGTGATAGGTGGCCAAAAGTGCCACTATGCTGTCAGTTGCCCTTTCATTCATTAAATAGTCCCTGGTTTCTATAATTTCAGATTAGGTTTCAGAGTTCCAATAATGTTAATTCTATTAGTTTTATTGATGCAGTGTATCATATTGATTGATTTACAGAGGTTGAACCATCCTTGCATACCTGGAATAAGTCCCATATGATCATGGTGTAGGATCCTTTTAAAGTATTGTTAAATTTGGTTTGCTAATATTTTGTTGAAGAGTTTTGCATGTATGCTTTTCAGAAATATTGGCCTGTGAGTTTCTTTTTTTGAAAAAGTGTGAGAAGTATCAAAACCAAATCTTCTTTGAATGTCGGGTAGAATTCGCCAATGAAGCCATTTATTCCCAGACTTCTATTTGTTGGGATTTTTTTTTCATTATTGATTCAATTTTCTTACTAGTAATGGTCTCATATTTTCTATTTATTCCTGATTCAGTCATGGGAGGTTATATGTTTTAGGAATTTATCCATTTCTTCTTTGTTGTTTAGTTTGTTGGTATTTTATGGTCCATAATAATTTCTTATGATCTTTTGTATTTTTGTGGTATCAGTTTTAAGTTCTCTTTCATTTCTGATTTTGTTTGTATTCTTTTTTCCTGGTGAGCTAAATGTTTATCACTTTCATTATTCTTTGAAAGAACCAGCTCTTTTTTCATTTGATCTTTTCTATTTTATACTTAGTCTATTTTTCATTTATTTCTCCTTAGATTTTTATTATTTTCTTCTTTATATTAAATTTGGGCTTCATTTGTTCTTCTTTTTTAGTTCTCTAAGGTATAAAGTTAGGTTGTTTATTTGAGATTTTTATTTTTTTCCCCTAAGGTAGGACTATATTGCTATGAACTTCCCTCTTATAGTTGATTTTGCTGTGTCCCATAGAGTTTCATATTTCCATTCTCATTTGTCTTAAGCCATTTTTTTATTTCCCCTTTGATGTCTTCATTGTCCCACTTATTGGTTCATAGCATGTTGTTTGAGCTCCACATATTTGTGGTTTTTCCAGTTTTCTTCTTTTTTTTATTTTTTTTTAAAGATTTTATTTATTTATTTGACAGAAAGAGAGATCACAAGTAGGCAGAGAGGCTGGCAGAGAGAGAGGGGGAAGCAGGCTCCCTGATGAGCAGAGAGCCCGATGTGGGGCTCGATCCCAGGACCCTGAGATCATGACCTGAGCCGCAGGCAGAGGCTTTAACCCACTGAGCCACCCAGGCGCCCCTCTAGTTTTCTTCTTATAATTGATTTCTAGTTTCATACCATGGTGGTTGGGAAAATGCCTGATATAATTTCAGTTTTCTTAAATTTATTGAGACTTTTTCTGTGGCCTAACATATAATCTATCCAGAAGACTATTCGATGTACACTTGAAAAGTATGTCTATTCTGATGGTTTTGGATGGAATGTTCTGAATATTTCTATTAAGTCCCTCTGATCTAATGTTTCATTTAAGACCAATGGTTTTGTTTTGCTATTTTTTAAATTGATTTTCTGTCTGAATCATCTATCCATTGATGTAAGTGGGGTTTTAGAGTCCCCAGCTATTATTGTACTGCTGTTAATTTCTGCCTCTAGGTCTGCTAATATTTGCTTTTTATGTTTAGGTGCTCTTTGTTTGGTGTGTAAATATTTACAAATATTATATCTTCTTGTTGGATTGACTCCTTTATCATTATGTGTGTTTCTTTATTTGTTATAGTCTTTGTTTTAAAGTTTATTTTGCCTGATACGAGTATAGCTACCCCAACATTCTTTTTCTTTTTTTTAACTTTCTTTTTATTTTCATTTGGAAGGAAAGTCTCTTTCCATCCATTCACTTTCAGTCATGTTTTTAGATTTGAAGTCAGTCTCTTGTAGGCAACATATAGATGAGTTTTGTTTTGTTTAGTCTGTTTAGCTACTCTTTTTTATTAGAAAATTTAGCCCATTTACATTTAAAGTAATTATTGGTAGACATGAGTTTATTGCCATGTTTAAAATTGCTTTCAGAGTGTTTTTGTAGTTCTTTTTTGCTGTCTTCTCTTGCTTTCTTCCCTTGTGGTTTGATATTTCTTCTTTAACTATTATATTTAGAGGCCTTTCTCATTATCTTTTGTGTGTCTATCATAAGCTTTTGCTTTGTGGTTACTATGAAAGTCACATATAACAGTCTTTATATATACCAGATTATTTTAAGTTAGTAACAACTTAAGTTTGAATGCATTCTAAAATCTACTTATTTTCACTCTCCCCCCCGTGTTTTACTTTTTATGTCATATTTACTTTTTATGTGTTTACTTTTTTTATGTAACATTTTGCCTCTTTTTAGTTTGTGTAGTCCTTAAATAATTATTGTACTTATATTTAATTTTACTACCTTTGTTCATGCGTGGGCCTCTTGAAAGGATTTTCTTAGATCCCCACAGCCCCTGGATCTCCTGGATGTAAACTCCATTGGTTTCAAAAGTCAGACATTTTGGGGGCCATCGCTCTCTTTTGCATATCCCAAAAGTTGGGATGTCTCATGTGGGCACAAACCCTTTATTCTTAAGGGAGGGGCTATTTTTGCTGATATACTTGCTATTTTTGCTAATTTGCTAAGAGCCTATGAAGTTTCTTTATGACATCACAATGGGGTGCATATTTTTGTAAGACAACATCTCTGCCTTTCCTATCTATCTCAATGTGGCCCTTTAATCCCTTGTAGAGAAAGCTGTTTGGCTAGTTTTCATTTCTTTTTAGTATGAATTTTTCCATGTGTAGCTGTAAATTTGTAAATATGTCCATGAGAGGTGAGTTCAGTTTCTTCTTACACTTCCATCTTGAACCAAGCCCCCCTTCTCTTGTGCCATTTACCTTTTCCTCTTTCAACTTTATGTGATGAATTTTACCCTTATCTGTATAGATTATTATTAATTTTTATCAATCTTTTAAGAGTTAAGCACAAATTTATTGTCCAAGGAGTCATGTTTTATTCAGCTTTGAATATTATATGTCTACCTTTCTTCATTGTCCCTATTTCTGATATTCCTATTAGGTATATACTGGAGGATCTTGATATATCCTTATATTCCTTATTTTTTTATCTCTCATATAAGTGTTTTGATGGGTCATCCTTAATTTCTTTAATGTGTCCAAATTAGATGCTATTTTTATCCATTAATGAATTAATAACTATTTTCCAATATAAGATTTTCTGATTTGCTTTTTCTGTTTTTTTTTACCAGTTGATAGGCTATTTACTGATGACATTTATTATTGTGATTATTAAAAAGGGGTCCAGTATTTGTAAAAATTAAAAAATACTGAAAAATATAGGAAGAAAATTTAATACATTAGGAATCCTACTCCCAGATACTCCTGCTCTCATTTGACTTATATTGTCATGTCTTGATTCTTCATGGATGTATGTAAATATTTGGAAATATTATTATTAATACTAATATTGATATTTGGGTATACTGTTTTGTTTTGTACTTTTGTTAATTTATGTAACAACATTACTGCATTTTTGACGACTAGCACATCCTCAGACTGTTCTGAACCCTGATGCTCTTCCTTTGTTTCATTTACTGAGACAAATCCAAGTTTTGTTATGAATCTCTTTGTCTTGCATTATACAGGCCACTGGGTAAAATTTTACAAATTATGAACTGCACAAAACTAGGGACCACAATTTATATATTCAAGGTGGCAATTATTTGCATTGTACTGACTTCCTTGGTTAATGACTTCTTTAACATCACTGTGATGTTAACACATCACTGTGATGTTAACTTCTTTAACACACTGTGAAAATGTGTCACTGTTGCCAGCCAAAATCTCCAAAGAGGAAAAGCTACTACTTATTGAACATTTGATATTCTATAAGATCTTAATTTAGATTAGATTCAGAAAACTCTTTCCTCAATATCCCATTGTTTTGGAATTTCTCTCTTTGGGTAAGGAATATACTTCCTGAGATATAACTGCTGGGAATCACTGGCTTTTCCCATTCAAGGACTTTGATTGTTTCCCCCAATTCTGCATCAAAATTTGCTTCAAACCCGTGTGGTTCTGGGTGCCAACATGTTTCATGGCTGATCCCATGGAAAGGGCTCTGCTGGACTTGGTATGTCACATGGATGATACACACAAATGTAATCATTCTCAACAAGACCTCCACATTACCTTGTGAAATGGAGCTGGCCAGGGGAGATCTCCTTTGGGTGTGGACCAAGGGCTGCTTCTGCAAGGGCAGGATATAGTAGAGACAAACCCAGAGCAGGACTTAAACAAAATGAAGGATTTTTCTTTTTCTTCCACAAAGGTTCATTGAGGATCCTCTCCCATATATCTTTGTGGTTTTTTTTCAAGTTCAGGGTCATAGCTTTGCATACAGTGCCACTGACAGTTTATCTGTATCATTCTTCCCTTTGAATATTTGGGTAGCATGCTTGCCTGGAGCAATTATCTGATTGTTCAGGGGCTGGTCATCTCACTGAGGAGAGCACAAATTTATAAGGAACAGAAGCCACCTGTGAAATGTTGAGGGAAACAAACCATTTGCAAATGATACTTAGCAGAGAAAAAAGTTACATTTATTTACTTTGAAAAAAAAGATGTATATAGGCAGAAAAAAAGAAAGAAAAATAAAGAAAATTTGCATTTCAAATATTGGTGATTTAGAGGAAATTTATGCATGCAGTTGATGGCCTCCTGCAGCCTCGGCCTAATTGGTCTGGGCAGTGCTAATACTAAAATCCTCATCTGGCTCTTCAAACCTTACTTTTCCAAATTGAGCTCTTAAGTCCAGCATAGAATTCACAGCTCACAAATTGAAAGATTCTCCTTCATCCTTTGCTCTCTTGGATGCCAAACATCAGCCAGTGGTGCTTCTTCACACCAAAGCCCTCCTCTTTTTCTTCCAGACCATCTGCAAAAGAGGCTTTAGAATCAAGTAAACTATGGTCAACCTGTATTCTCACCTCTTGAGGAAGTTACTTCACCTTTTTAATTCTGTTTCTCCTTCTGTAAATGTGGGAATTTCAATATCTATTTTGCATATCTCTTGATACCATAGATTAAGAGACAGAGCAGGACCTGACTTCATGATATCCATTGTTGCTTTTATTACTACTATTATTATTATTATTTCAATTGCAAAATTCAATCTTTATTCCACTTCCTGGAGCATGTCCTCCCAGATCCTGTAATCTCTCATTATCTCAATCAGTCAGAAAATGGAACCCTCTTAAAAAGCCTGATTATCCCAATAATTGCAGAGTGCTTTATTAGGAACTCTGAGTGGGAGAACATGATGGGGACACAGTGTCCATCTCCACTCTGTTTGGGAAGATGAGCCAGATACAAACAGGGAACAAATCATACAAGTTCCCACCATAGTCAGTACTAAGGAAGTGGCCTGGAAGGCTGGTATTGCAGCTGAAGGGGGAAGAAGAGGACACCGCAATGCCAGCTTCTATAAAGTTGTTCAGTGGCCCCAAAACTACTCTGAGTTTCTCTATTTTCTCCTGCATTTTATGTTTCAGAGAAGAGGCCTAAGGCCAATTGAATATGAGTGTAGTTTTGACTCATTCATCTCTGGATGCTCATAAAATTTTTTACCCTCATATGTGCAATTCAAAAATGCATCTCCTTTGATTTCTCTACTCTGGCTCCCCTACAACTCATTCTTAAATATTAGGCAAGTGGGTCTCATTAAAATATAAATTATATTGTTACCTGTCTGTTTAGAAACTTGTGATTATCCCCCATGGCATTTAGAATAGAATACATATTCCTCTCTATGTCTGGTAGGATGCCATGCACTTTGGCTTCTGATAGCCTTTCTGACCTCTTATAATGCCTTCTCTGTCACCTCACTCCCTCTGACTTATGTCAACATAATCACTGGGTTGTTCTGCTAGCTTTTTGTCACCGTAGGGTCTAGTTCTACCTGTTCCCTGGCCTAGAAATCTCAACACTGAGATGCTTGCCACATCTAGTCCAAACTCTAAGGCCACCTTTTTGGAGACCTCTGTCCAGTATCTTTTTCACCCTCATTGCTATGCCTCCTTATTGCCTTGTTCCCCCCATCACTGATAACCAGCACTTATAATCAGCCATCAGTCTCTATATACTGGAACCAGTGAAATAAATTTTTTTTTGCAACATCTGTTCAAAATGATCATGACCTTCACTCTGATTGGTTATGCTGATACTGCACTGAATGGTAAATATTATACAATTATCCTAGGTTTCTATTAACTGTAATTATCTTGTTCTTTTGTTTTCTTTTTGCTTGTCTCTCTCTGTTTCCAATGAGGCCCATTGGAGCAGGACACATGACCAGACAGTGTCTAGAGTGTGTGGGCACAGGCAACACTCACTCAATATCTCTGTGGATGAATGGATGACTTCTTCCAGGAACAAGGTGAATACAGATCATTTAATCAGATTTTATTTTTAAGTTAGGAAAGATTTTAATAAGTCATTCCTCTATTTATCCCTTCTGCTATTTTTTCCTATGAACTCCACATTACTTAGGCAGAGTCTCCTTTTTCCGTTCTCAACTTGTGGCATCTACTCTGTCATCTTTAATCTGTTTGGCTCTTCCTCTAATTTTGGAAATTACTTTCCATTTTGTTCTTGACATTTTTTTTTTAATTTTTCACAGTGACAATTATGCACTCTTCTACCACCAATGCATCTTTTAATTCTACTATTCAGTGCTTAATTTCCTTGAATTTTTCCAACTATCTCTATTCTTTCCTATTCAGCTTCTCTTGGCCATTTACCTTCTGGCAAGCTATTTGCTTGCCTCCTGTTAAGGTCACCAAATGATAGTGTCTAAAATTTCTATTTCTCACAGTGATTCATTTAACATGTGCCTTCATGAAGTTTATTTTTCATGTTTTTTTGGTTGATAAAAAATTATCAATTTATTAATCTATCTGGTTGATAGATTTCATCAAATTTGGAAATTATTCAGCTTTTCTCCATTCAAATACCTTTCTTCTTCCCTTCCTTCCATCACACATCGCACAGTTCCTCTCTCTTTTTGACTCCAATGTTGCTAGGCTGCTTGAAATTTTTCCTTAGATCACTGACATCTTTTTTTTTTAATTTTTGACTTTTTTTTCTGTTCCATTTTGCAACTTCTAGTATTAACTCTTCATTTTCAATAATCTTTGCGTGTGTGTTTGTGTGTGTGCCATATTTAATCCTATTAATCTAATCCAGTCTATTTTCCACTTCAAATATTATAGTTTTAAGCTCAGGAATTACCTGCTTTCCATTCAGGTGTCATTAGTACCCACTTTCTAAGATCTGGGGATAGAGTAAAATTTATGCATGTGATTATTAGTATGATTTCCACCTTCTAGAAGACATTAATATGGTGTCTTTCTTTTGGATATAAATGCAATCTTTCCTTAATTCTATGGCTTACTTCCCTAAACTCATGGAAAATGTAAAATCTTTGCACAATTAATTGTCACATCCATGGCCCTCAGATATAGAGATTATACCTCCCATGATGTGGTGCCCCAGAGTCCTACCCTTGCCTATTGTCTTCCAGGAGCTAAAGGTCACATCTATAGTCCCTAATGGATTCTCACTGGGAATGGGGCTAAAGAAAAGACTGATTTCATTTTGTTTTTTCAAGATCTTACTTATTTATTTGAGAAAGAGAGAACACACATGAGAAAGCACAAGCAGAGGAGGGGGGCAGAGGGGAGGGATAGAGGGAGAAACAGTCTACCTGCTAAGCAGGGATCCAGATGCAGGGCTAGATCTGAGGACCCTGGGACCATGACTTGAGCTGAAGGCTGATACTTAATTGACTGAGCCATCCAGGCACCGAAGAAAGGACTGATTTTCAGTGTTGTTTTTATATCATTCTTCCTCTTGAAATATCATTTAGAGGGAAGCTAGTAGAAGAAAGGTCAAGAATGCGAATGTCATTCTATTTTTTTATTATGTTACGTTAGTCACCATAAAGTTACTATTAGTTATTTTATTATTTATTAGTTATTTTACTAGTTATTTTATTAAACTAATTAATAAATTTTAATTTATTAAATTAAAATAACTAATTTTATTAGTTATTTTACTAGTTATTTTATTAGTTATTATTAGTTTTTGATGTAGTGTTCCACGATTCATTGTTTGTGTATAATACCCAATGCTCCATGAACTATGTGCCCTTATTAATACCCATCACCAGGCTCACTCATCGCCCCACCCCCTTCCCTCTAAAACCCTCAGTTAGTTTCCCGGAGTCCATAGACATTCATGGTTCACCTCCCGCTCCAATTTCTCCACCCTCCACTTTTTCCCTTCCTTCCCCTAATGTCCTCCATGTTATTCCTTATGTTCCACAAATAAAAGAAATCATATGATAATTGACTGTCTTTGCTTGACATATTCCACTTAGATAATCAATTTCCTTACTACCTATATTCTCCTCTAGGATTTTGATAAATTCCATCCATGTTGATTCAAAAGATGAGTATTCATACATTCTGATGGCTGAGTAACATTTCATTGTGTATGTGGACCATATCTTCTTTATCGATTCATCTGTTGAAGGGCATCTCAGCTCATGTCATTCTAAATAGAAAAAAAAGTCGAGGTTTTGAGTGTTTGTTTCATTTTCCTTTTTCCCCCAAATAGATTTATTTTATTTTTCATTTTGCAAGATTCATTGTTCATGTACTACACGCAGTGCTCTATGCAATATGTGCCTTCCTCAATAGCCAACATGAGGCTCACCAAAACCCTACACCCACCCCTTCAAAACCCTCAGTTTGTTGCTCAGAGTCCACAGTCTCTCATGATTATCTCCACCTCCAATTTCCCCCAATTCACCCTTCCTTTCCTTCTCACAATGTCCTCCATGTTTTTTCTTATGCTCCAGACTAAGTGAGACCATATGATAATTGACTCTCTCTGCTTGACTTATTTCACTCACCATAATCTCCAATCCCAACCATGTTGATACAAAAGTTGGATATTCATCCTTTCTGATGGAGGCATAATATTCCACTGCATATATGTACAATATCTTCTTTATCCATTCATCCGTAGAAGGGCATCTTGCCTCTTTCCACAGTTTGGTGATTGTGGCCACTGCTGCTATGAACATTGGGGTGCATGTGGCCCTTTGTACCGCATCTGATTCTTTGGGGTAAAAACCGAGTAGTGCAGTTGTAGGGTCATAGGGTAGCTCTATTTTTAATTTATTCAGGAATCTCCACACTGTTTTCAAAAGTGTCTGTACCATTTTGCATTCCCACCAACAGTGGAAGAGGATTCCTCTTTCTCCATATACTCTCCAACACTTGTTGTTTACTGTCTTGTTGATTTTGGCCATTCTAACTGGTGTAAGGTGGAATCCCAGTGTGGTTTTGATTTGACTCTCCCTGATGGCTTATGATGATGAACATTTTTTTCATGTGTCTGTTAGCGATTTGTATGTCTTCTTTGGAGAAGTGTCTGCTTATGTCCTCTGCCCATTTTTGATCTGATTATCTGTTTTGTGAGTGTTGAGTTTGAGGAGTTCTTTATAGATCTTAGATATCAGACCTTTCTAGTGTCATTTGCACATATCTTCTCCCATTCTGTGGGTTGCCTCTTTGTTGTGTTGACTGTTTCCCTTGCAGCGCAGGAGCTTTTTATCTTGATGAAGTCCCAAAAGTTTATTTTCACTTTTGTTTCCTTTGCCTTTGGAGACATGTCCTGAAAGAAGTTGCTGTGGCTGGTGTCAAAGAGTTTACTGCCTATGTTCTCATCTAGGATTTTGATAGATTCCTGACTCACATTGAGGTTTTTTTATCCATTTCAAGATTATATTTGTGTCTGGTGTAAAAGAATGGTCAAATTTCATCCTACTATATATAGCTGTCCAATTCTCCCAGTACCATTTATTGAAGAGACTGTCTTTTTTCCATTGGATATTTTTTCCTGCTTTGTTGAAGATCATTTGACCATAGAGTTGCAGGTCCATATCTGGGGTCTCTACTCTGTTCCACTGGTCTATGTGTCTGTTTTTCTGCCAGTACCAAGCTCTCTTCGTAATAACAGCTTTGTAGTAAAGCATGAATTCAGGCAATGCGATGCACTTTGTTTTTCTTTTTCAACATTTTCTTAGAAATTCGGGGTCTTTTCTGGTTACATACAGATTTTAGGATTGTTTGTTCCAGCCCTTTGAAAAATGCCGGTTGAATTTTGATCGGGATGGCATTGAAAGTACAAATTGCTCTGGGCAGTATAGACATTTTAACAATGTTTATTCTTCCGATCCGTGAGCAAGCATGGAATGCTTTTCCACCTTTTTGTGTTTTTGTCAATTTCTTTCATGAATGTTCTGTAGTTCTTGGAGTACAGATCCTTTACCTCTTTGGTTAGGTTTAT
Source organism: Nasua narica (assembly GCA_028533885.1). Lineage (NCBI taxonomy): Eukaryota > Metazoa > Chordata > Mammalia > Carnivora > Procyonidae > Nasua > Nasua narica. The sequence goes on along the minus strand of CM052810.1, from coordinate 73,884,099 downwards.
CACCAGGTATCTTATGGTTCTTAGTGGAATAGTAAATGGAATAGATTCTCTAATTTCCCTTTCCATATTTCATTGTTAGTATATAAGAAAGCAACTGATTTCCGTGCATTGATTTTGTATTCTGACCCATTACTGAATTGCTGTATGAGTTTTAATAGTTTGGGGGTGGAGTCTTTTGGGTTTTTCATATAAAGTATCATGTCATCTGCGAAGAGAGAGAGTATGACTTCTTTGTCAATGCGAATACCTTTTATTTCTTTTTGTTGTCTAATTGCTGTCAGTAGGACTTCTAGTACTATGTTGAACAAGAGTGTCAAGAGTGAGCATCTTCGTCGTGTTCCTGATCCCAAAGGGAAAGCTGTCAGCTTTTTCCCACTGAGAATGATACTCATTGTAGGCTTTTCATAGATATTATGAAGTTGAGGAATGCTCCTTCTATCCCCATACTTTGAAGACTTTTAATGAGGAACAAATGCTGAATTTTGTTAAATGCTTTTTCTGCATCAATTGTGAGGACCATGTGTTTCTTCTCTCTTCTCTTGTTGATTTGTTCTATCACATTGATTTGCAAAGGTTGAACCATGCTTGCATCTCAGGGGTAAATCGCACATGGCCACGATGAGTAATCCTTAATGTGCTGTTGGTTCCTATTAGCTAGGATCTTGTTGAGAAACTTGGCATCCATGTTCATCAGGGATATTGGTCTGAAATTTGCCTTTTTGCTGGGGTCTTTGTCTGTTTTGGGTATCAGGTTAATGCTGTCTTCATAGAAAGAGTTTGGACTTTTTCCTTCTGTTTCTATATATTGAAACAGTTTCAGGAGAATAGGTATTATTTCGTTCATGAATGTTTGGTAGACTTCCCAAGGGAATCCTTCAGGTCCTGGACTGTTTTTTTTTTTTTTTTTCCTTGGTTTTTTTTTTTTTTTTTTTTTTTTTTGGTTTTTTCTTTGGCGGGGGGCAGTTTTTGATCAGTGGTTCCATCTCGTTACTAGATATTGTTCTCTTCAGGTTGTCAATGTCTTCATGTTTCAGTCTTGGAAGTTTATAGGTTTCCAGGATTGCATCCATTTCTTCTAGGTTGTTTAACTTATTGGCATATAGCTGTTGATAATAATTTCTGATGATTGTTTCTATTTCTCTTGGATTATTCTCTTCCCTTTCATTTATAATTTTGTTAACTTGAATCATCTTTCTTTTTTTTTGGATTAGTTTACCTGTTGCTTAGCAATCTTACTGATGTTTTTCAAAAAACAACTTCTGGATTCGATGATGTGTTCTACTGTTTCTCTAGTTTCTAACTTGTTGATCCCATTCTAATCTTAATTATTTGACTTATTGTGCATGGGGTTGGCTAGATTTCTTGTTCATTTCCCAGTTCTTTAAGGTGTAAAGAGACTTGGTGTATTTGCGATGTTTTAATTTTTTTGAGTGAAGCTTGGATGGCTAGGTATTTCCCCCTTAGGACCGCCTTTGCTGTGTCCTAGAGGTTTTAGATCAATGTGTCTTCATTCTCATTGGTCTACATGAATTGTTTAAGCTCATCTTTGATTTCCTGGTTGATACCAGGAAGTCATGAGCAAGTTGGTCTTTCGCCTCCAAGTGTTTAAATTCCTTCCAAACATTCTCTTGTGGTTGAGTTCCAGTTTTAGAGCATTGTGGTCTGAGAAAATGCAGGGAATTATCTCAATCTTTTGGTATTGGTTGAGACCTGATTTGTGACCCAGTATGTGGTCTATTCTGGAGAAAGTTCCATGTGCGTTCGAGAAGAATGAGTATTCTGTTGTTTTAGGGGGGAATGTTCTGTATGTATCTATGAGGTCCATGTGGTCCAATGTGTCATTCAAAGTTCTTGTTTCTTTATTGATTTGCTGTTTAGATGATCTGTCAGTTACTGAGAGTGGCGAGTTAAGATCTCCTACTATTAATGTATTCATATCAATATGACTATTTTCATTAACAGTTGGCTTATGTAGTTGGTTGCTCCTAAATTGGGGGCATAAATGTTTGCAACTGTTAGCTCTTCATGGAGGATAGACCTTTTAAGAATGATGTAGTGTCCTTCTGTATCTCTGACTACAGTATTTAGCTTAAAATCTAATTTATCTGATATGAAAATCACTACCCCAACTTTCTTTTGAGGACCGTTGGCATGAAAGATGTTTCTCCGTCCTTTTGCTTTCAGTCTGGATGTATCTTTTGGTTCCAAATGTGTCTCTTGTAGACAGCGTATGGTCAGGTCCTGTCGTTTTATCCATTCTGCAATCCTGTGCCATTTTATGGGAGCATTTAGGCCATTCACATTGAGAGTGAATATTGAAAGATAAGTGTTTATTGACATCATGTTGCCTATGAAACCAGTATTACCCTGATCCCCAAACCAGGTAGAGACCCCATCCAAAAGGAGAATTTCAGACCAATATCCCTGATAAATATGGATACAAAGATTCTCAACAAGATCCTAGCTAATAGGATCCAACAGCAATTAAAAAGATTATTCATCATGACCAGGTGGGATTTATCCCTGGGATGCAAGGGTGGTTCAACATTCACAAATCAACCAATGTGATAGAACAAATCAATAAGAGAAGAGAGAAGAAACACATGGACCTGTCAATTGATGCAGAAAAAGCATTTGACAAAATTCAGCATTTGTTCCTCATTAAAAGTCTTCAAAGTATGGAGATAGATGGAACATTCCTCAACCTCATAAAGTCTATCTATGAAAAGCCCACAGCAAATATCATTCTCAATGGGGAAAAGCTGACAGGCTTCCGTTTGAGATCAGGAACACTACAAGGATGCCCACTCTCACCACTCCTGTTCAACATAGTACTAGAAGTCCTACTGACAGCAATCAGACAACAAAAAGAAATAAAAGGTATTCACACTGGCAGTGAGGAAGTCAAACACTCTCTCTTCACAGATGACATGATACTTTATATGGAAAACCCAAAAGATTCTACCCCCAAACTACTAGAACTCATACAGCAATTCAGTAATCTGTCAGCATACAAAATCAATGCACAAAAATAAGTTGCTTTACTATACTCTAACAATGAAAATATGGAAAAGGAAATTAGAGGATCGATGCCATACACTATTGCATCCAAGAATGATAAGATACCTAGGAATAAACCTAACCAAAGAGGTAAAGGATCTGTACTTGAGGAAATACAGAACACTCTTGAAAGAAATTGAAGACACAAAAAGGTGTAAAAGCATCCCATGCTTGCTCATGGATCGGAAGAATAAACATTGTTAAAATGTCTATACTGCCCAGAGAAATCTATACTTTCAATGCCATCCCGATCAAATTTCGACCAGTTCTTTTCAAAGAGCTGGAACAAACAATCCTAAAATTTGTATGGAACCAGAAAAGACCCCAAATTGCTAAGGAACTGTCAAAAAAGGAAAACAAAGCTAGGGGCATCACATTGCCTGCTTTCAAACTTTACTGCAAAGCTGTAATCACCAAGACAACATGATACTGGCACAAAAACTGACACATAGACCAGTGGAACAGAATAAAGAGCCCAGAGATGGACCCACAACTCTATCTATGGTCAAATAAACTTTGACAAAACTGCCAGAAATCCTGTGGAAAAAAAAAGACAGCCTCCTCAATAAATGGTGCTAGGAAAACTGGACAGCTATATATAGAATAATGAAATTTGACCATTCTCTTACACCATACACAAAGATAAACTTGAAATGGATAAAAAACCTCAACATGAGGCAGGAATGTATCAAAACCCTAGAGAACATAGGCAGTCACCTCTGTGACATCAGCCACAGCAACTTCTTTCAGTACATGTCTCCAAAGGCAAAGGAAACAAAAGTGAAAATGAACTTCTGGGACTTCATCAAGATAAAAAGCTTCTGCACAGTGAAGGAAACAGTCCACAAAAAGAACAGGCAACCCGCAGAATGGGAGAAGTTATTCGCAAATGACACTACAGACAAAGGTCTGATATCTAAGATCTATAAAGAACTCCTCAAACTCAACACTCACAGAACAGATAATCACATCAAAAATGGGCAGAAGACATGAACAGACACTTTTCCAAAAAAGACATACAAATGGCTAACAGACACATGAAAAAAATGTTCATCATCTTTAGTCATCAGAGAGATTCATATCAAAACCACATGGAGATGTGACATTACACCATTTAGAATGGCCAAAATCAACAAGACAGTAAACAACAAATGTTAGAGAGGATTTGGAGAAAGAGGAACCCTCTTGCACTGTTGGTGGGAATGCACGTTGGTGCAGCCACTTTGGGAAACAGTGTGGAGATTCCTCAAGAAATTAAAAATAGAACTACCCTATGACCCTGAAATTGCACTACTGGGTATTTATCCCAAAGAAGCAGATGCAGTACAAAGAAGGACCACATGTGCCCCAATGTTCATAGTAGTAATGGCCACAATCACCAAACTGTGGAAAGAACCAAAATGCCCTTCAACAGATGAGTGGATAAGGAAGATGTGGTACATCTACACAATGGAATATTATGCCTCCATCAGAAATGATGAATATTCAACTTTTGCATCAACATGGATGGAACTAGAAGAGATTATGTGGAGTGAAATAAGTCAAGCAAAGAGAGTCAATTATCTTATGGTCTCACGTGTGGAGTATAAAGCAAATCATGGACGGCATTTTGAGAAGGAAGGGAATGGTGAATGTCACGAAATTGGAGGGGGCAATGAACCATGAGAGACTGTGGACTCTGAGCAACAAACCGAGGGGTTTGGAGGAGCAGGTGTGGGGTGTTGGATGAGCCTGTTGGTGGGTATTTAGAAGGGCATATATTGCATGGAACACTGGGTGTGGTGCATGAACAATCAATCTTGTAACACTGAAAAAATAAAATAAACCTATTTGGGGGGAAAAAACCCACTAGATTTAGTTATATGGTTCCTCAGGTTCCTTTTGGCTCTGACAGTTTTTCAGACTTTCCTTTATTTTTCAATAACCTTTAGAGTTTGAGAAGTACCAGTCACATTTTGTAGAAAGCCCCTCAATTAGGGTTTGTCTGGTGATTTTCTCAGGATTGGACTGGGTTAGTGTGTCTGGAGAGGTGGGTAGAGTGATGGTCTCATCACTCCATATTGAGATTACTTGTTATCAGCATGGTTCATCACTGTTGATGTTGGCTTTGGTCATCTTTTTAAGGTGGTATCTGTCAGGTTTCTACTGTAAAGATTCTCTTTCCCTTCATTTCCATGCTGTCCTCTTTGGGAGGAGGTCATTGTGTGCGTCCTACATAAAAAAGTGGAGAGTTATTCTTCACCTTGAGGGTACACAGGCAGTATTTTCAATTTTTTTAATGTATTTATTTATTTGAGAGAGAGAGAGGACAGAAACAGGAGAGTGGCAGAGGGAGAGGGGGAAGCGGGCTCTCCACTGAGCAGGGAGCCCAATGCGGGTTTCGATCCCAGGACTCTGGGATCAGAACCGGAGCCAAAGGCAGATCCTTAACTGACTGAGCCACCTAGGCACACTATTTCCAAAGTTTTATTTTCTCTTGTTGCCACGTGCAAGAAATAAAATTTTGTTGCACCATGACATTGAAGTTTACTTGTTACTGCAACTAATTTAATCAATCCTGTATAATACACCAATTTTTTCATCTGCCTGAGTGGTTGCGCAGTGGTACTTCAAACTCCCAACATATCTGAAACCAATTTTGTCAAAATATCCAGAGATTCTTCTAAAATTCCTTTTTTAGATCAAGTAAATCACTGTTATTCTGAATGTCCAGATTCAGAAGCTTAACATCTCTTTAGCCCACAGAAAATAGCCCAGTTTATAAAATAACTTCATGAATAATACATTTGTTTCATTCATATTCTGCATTAGTTGGAATTCTTAGTTGCATCAAGGAAAAATAAATTTCTGTACAAAATTATGAAGAACGGAAAGCTGTTGGATAGCCCCTCACAAAATCACTGGGAAAGATGGAGAGCCAGGCCTGCAAGAGAAGCAGAAAATTAGGTGGGCTGGAAAGCAGTGAGCCAAATTAGGTCATGATTCAGAATAGATTCTCCCCCTGGATATTTGATGCAATGGTAGTGAATTTTGCAAGCCTACAGTGATACTATGCTGTCTAAATCACAGTCTCTGATGAATTATCCACATCACTGTTGCCATGAGGAATGTCTCAGCTCTTCCAGACTTGAATCAATCCTTCGAACTTCTTCAAACTTGCACCATTCCTGCAAACCCAAGTGGGGCACTGGCAGGGCCAACCTGGATCACATGCCCACACTCAGTTTTTAGGGTACAGGCTGAAGAAATATCTGACTGCCTTCAGCCAAGTGTCACACATTTGAAAGTCTCCACATTACAGAGGGCATTATAGGAAAAGGCATATATCTATCTGTACAATAGATACAGGGGGTATCTGTATACCTGTTGAGGCTCATGGGAATCAGAAGCTGCATGAATACTGGAAGACTGGATCTGAGATCCTGGGCATCCAGAACTAAAATATTTTTGTTTCAATTTTGGTTTTCTTCCTAGTATTCTTTCCTTCCTTTCCCCCACTCAGTTTAGGATTCTTACTTTCTATCTAAGCTAATGCAATAGACTTTTATATAGTTCTAAAAACATCAATTATTTTTCCAATTACACAAATAACAGAGTTAAAACACCACCCAATATCACTAACGTTCACAGTCCTGGCCTCGCTCTCCACTCCTCTTCATCTTACTTCACTTTTCAGACACACTTAAACTCACCATTCTAAAGTGAAGTTCCTTTCACTGTGCAGTGCCCACTGGGGATTTTATTAGAAATACAGATTCATATATACAATGGAATATTATTCCTCCATCAGAAAGGATGAATATCCAACTTTTGTATCAATATGGACAGGACTGGAAGAGATTTTGCTGAATGAAATAAGTCAAACAGAGAGAGTCAGTTATCTTATGGTTTCATTTACATGTGACTCAGAAGGAAAAACATAGAAGACATTGGGAGAAGGAAAGGAAAGGTGAATTGGGGGTAATCAGTGGGGAAGATGAACCATAAGAGACTGTGGACTCTGAGAAACAAACTGAGGGTTTTGGAGCGGGGGAGGTGTGGGTTGGCTGAGACTGGTGGTGGGTGTTGAGGAGGACATGTATTGCATGGAGCACTAAGTGGTGTGGTACCTGAACAATGAATCTTGAAACACTGAAAATATAAATTTAAATTAATTAATTAAAAAAATAAAAAAAGAAGTACAGATTCATGACTGATTCCTGGTCTGGATCAGAGTGTCTGGCAAGGGAGCCTGAGCCCTTTAATAACAGCAGAATCTCTGATAATCCTTACTGAAGTTGGTGAATCTGGACCTAGCTTGTAGTCATACCAAAACCTTCCTTGTTGCTGAAATGTCTCCTGAACCTTTATATCTCTAAATATTTGCTCTGTTACCTTCATCCAAAATGCAGAATAAAATGTCTACTTCATCTTTCCCTGTCTTTGACTTGAAGTCACACCCATCTTTCTGCACATACTCTCCACGCCACATCCCCTGTGAAAACTGACATACCCAGGTGAACTGCAGCTCCACTGAAAGCTCTCATGTGCTGTGGTCAAGTGGTCCTTTAGCGGCCCTCCCACACCCTGACCCTCCCCCTTGCTCTTTTAATCTCCATGGGGAGAGAAAAATTTTCCTATTAGTCTGGGTAACCTTCCAACATAATTGCTCAAAATGTTTTTTGAGGGAGAATGAATTGGGTTGAAGTAGCCAGTGAGGAGAACTAGGAATGAGTGAGGAAAGTCTCCATGCCAGAGTGAGAGGCACAGTCCCTCCTTGTTGGTTCCAGTTCTTCCAAGAGCACAAAGAAGTTAAATCACACAACTGCAGTTCACAATGGATGTGTAGCCTGTAGTGCTATAAGATACTCTCCTGTTTTACCAGGAATGTGACATACTCACCCACAAACCACACTCATATATATACACCATGTGGTATAAAGGAAAATTCTGGACATGTTGTCATTCCCAGTTTTGATTAACTACTTCACTTATGTGAATCTGAAAAGATTTTTATTTTAGGTTTGCAGTTGTCATGTCTCCACTCCTCCTGCTGTATAAATAACCTGCCAGGCAGCACTTCTGCATCAAAAGCCAGCCCACTGTAGTCACTTCCAGCACACTTCATCCCACACCTCAGCACAGATCTGCTAGGGCCTCCTTTTATGGAGTAGAACCCATGAAGCTGAGCTGAGAACCCAACCCACAGCCACCCATCAGTGATGGAGACCATAAAGCTAAAACATAGATGACCAGTTTCCCAAATTGGCCAAACTAAATTCTACCACATTCGACATGGAAAAAGGAGCGCCAGCAGCTCTCTGTTCAATGTCAATTCCATGACGCTATGGTTTGCAATAAATACAGAAGGTGAAAAAGCCAGTTCTGTACTTTAGTGATATCCCAAGAGATAGTCATGATGGAGAAAAGACAGGCTTTAAAGGCAGGTAGGTCAAGAGGTTGTGTTTGTTTGAGCAAGAGACTTAACTTCTCTGAGCCTCCGTTCCTCATTTATAAATATAGAAACTGTCATCTTCATGAGCATTGTGATATATTTAATATTTATTTTTATTACTACTTAAGAAATGAAGTAATAATGTTCTTATTTTGATTTGAAAATATCTGTCAAGGATTTGAGAACCTCAGAGGAGGACCTTTGATAGGAAGCTTCCAATCTCAAACACTTTTATTTTTTTATTTTATTTTTTTTGAGGAGTCAATCAAAACAAGAAAATTTTATTGTCTTAATTTAAGAAATTGCCACAGCCAGCCCCAACCTTCTGCAACCACCACCCTGATCAGTCACCTGTCATCGACATCAAGGCAAGACCCTCTACCCCCAAAACATTTATACTTGCTAAAAGCTCAGATGAAGATTAGCTTTTTTTTTTTTTTTTAGCAATAAAGTATTTTTTTTTATGTCATTGGCCATTTTTGGGTAAAGTTTTTTTTCTCCCCAAATTTGTTTATTTTAATTTTTCAGTGTTACAAGATTGATTGTTCATGCACCACACCCAGTGCTCCATGCAGTACGTGCCCCTCTCGATACCCACCACCAGGCTCACCCCCGCTCCCCTCCAAAACCCTCTTTTATACCCTTGTTTCTTCCTTTTCTATAGATCATCTTTAACTTCTGAAAATGATGAAGAATTTGCTGTAATTACATACTTCGCTGAGGGTTACTTTTGGCAATATGCTGACAGACATCATTTGAGGCCTCAAATATGAAAAGAGGAAGGGGTTAAGTGGGAAAGGAGCACTAAGAATTGTCAGACACTGCTGGGCACATGAAGCAGCTATAGATGTTTATGGTTCATATAACAATCCTGTCAGGTAATTTTTGTCACCTTATTTTCCAGATGAAGGCATTGAAGTACACAGGCCTTTATGGTAACATTAATAATAAGTTATTTTTTATGGGTGTGTGCAAAATGTAGATGTAAGAAATTAAAAATAGAGCTACTACATGACCCTGCAATTACACTACTGGGTATTTACTCCCAAAATACAGATGTAGCAAAAAGAAGGGTCACATGTACCCCAAGGTTCATGGCAGCAATGGCCACAATCGCCAAACTGTGGAAAGAGCCAAGATGCCCTTCAACAGACGAATGAATAGAGAAGCTATGGTCCATATATACAATGGAATATTATGCCTCCATCAGAAAGGATGAATACCCAACTTTTGTATCAACATGGACAGGACTGGAAGAGATTATGCTGAGTGAAATAAGTCAAACAGGGACAATCAATTATCATATGGCTTCAGTTATTCATGGAGCATAAGGAAAAACATGGAGGACATTGTGAGAAGGAAAGGAAAGGTGAATTGGGGGAATCAGAAAGGGAGATGAACCATAAGAGACTGTGGCTCTGAGAAACAAACTGAGGGTTTTGGAGGGGGGGGCAGGTGGAGGTTAGAGTTTGGTGGGTATTGAGGAGGTCATATATTGCATGGATAACTGGGTGTGGTGCATGAACAATGAATCTTGGAACACTGAAAAAAATAAAATGAAATTCAAAGTAAAAAAAAATCATAACAAACTCAAGAATAAGGCTGAAAAATGTGACAACTATAGTGTTGATGAGACCCTATATGAGGTACTTTCAGTAAGGTTGTTGACAATAAGTGCTTCTGGATTCTGAGGAGAAGAGAGAACATTGTGTTCTCTGGAGTTCAGAAGACATTTATGATGAAGGCTGACCTGAGCTAGCCCAAAGGCAGGTTCATATGGAGATGGGGGCTTGATGGGGCAGAGTGTGGAAATGCTGTGGTTATATAGTCCCTGCCTCCCTTTCTTCCATAGGTTCCCTGGAAGCAGAGCCTGAGACAAAGACTTGGTTAGACGTGGTTTATTTGGGATATGACCTCAGGAAGGGAGTGTGAGATGCAGGAGGAAAGAGGAGATATGAGGGTGTTAGTGAGGTGGCTGGTATGGGGTGCAGGGATGATTTTGCTGGAAGCTCTGAGAAGCATACAGAAATGCCTCCTGGAATCTACCCCTTTGGAAACCTGGACAAAAAGGACTAATCACTGGCCTAGCTCCCACTGAGTGAATATAAACCCTCTTCTGGACTTACTTCTCACTAACTCAGAGAGCCCCTAAATCTTAAGAAGACTCTGGATACAAAAGTGGGGGTATAATTCAAGAGGTGAGTTTGAACTCCCAGGGCACCATCTACTGCAGCTGTGTCTGAAGTTAGTGAGGCTCTGAGGTGTGTGACAGGAACCCCAGATTATGTCTAGTGGCTGAACAGAAAAGTTAGCAATCTCTAAATAATGAAGATCAGCTTTCCACTCACTACCCACTGCCTCCTATGAGGATACCTGTTGCACCCAGCAGAGCACCTGGTGAGTCACCGACATTTTGTTAAATTGCTGTTGAACAAAATTCTGTTGATATCTCCAAGATTGTCATATAGAAAAACAAAAACAAAATATCCTTGTGATCCCCAAAGACAGAACTAAGACAAATGAATTGTAGTTACACGAGGCAAATTTTCTCACCAGGAGATGGTTCAATAAAATAGTGAGTCCCATCTTTGCTGGGGGAGGGACTCAAGCTGGGACAGTGTGATGGTCTGGCAAGGATGTTATAGGATAACTTCCTGCAAAGAAGAAGGAGATGATTTCTCAGACACTTCTGCCAATAAATATATATATTCTAGAGCCAAAAGAACAAAATCTTACAATGAAAGGCAAATAACAAAATCAATAGTGGCTTCAATGCCACAGGAACAGCTAGTAAGCAAGCTCTGGTGATACAATAGCTATGACAGATTGTGGATTCCATTTTTGAATTAACTATATTGCTCTCAGTTGAGAACTCTTCAGCTTTGTCCTATATCAAGAGAGGAAGACAAAGATGCTATTGCTGCTAATATGATGGTGAAAATAGAAGGAAGGGAGAGAAGGAAAAGGGGCTCCTATACATGCATATACTAAATCTTTCAGAAATCTCTGGGCTTTGCATGCCCTAATACTTCTGCCTCAGTTTCCGCATCATGCTAATTCCAACTCCTTTCATAATCAGCTCAGGTGTCACCTCCAGGTGGCAGGCCCCTCCCACAGTTACCCCTGGATAGCCATGGTCCTCCTGGGTCTCCCTTTGTTCATCATATGCTACTGGCAACCCATCACACACACACAATGTAGGCCAGACCACACTGCAAAATATAATAGATTTCTTGATTCCCTACCTCACTCACTTCTGAGCTCCCACAGATCAGATACATCTTTGTTCTTTCCTCTGTGTTCACAGGGCTTAAAAAAAGACACAAGACTCACTAAATATTTATAGAATAAAAGAAAGAGTAGGTAAACACCCCATTAAATTCATGACCATTGAACAAAGTAAGCAAGATAGGCACTCTTATCCCATTACATTCAGACAGGAAATTCTGACGCAGAGGGTGAGCCTTCTCCACTCAGGTCCTTGGCTTTTTTTATTGAGGTTGTACCATCTGCTGTCATCAGAGGTTGTCTGGAGAATCTGTCAGTGTCCTTTCAGACAATAAACTCACAAAAAAGCAAGATGAGGGGAAGGGACTTTCCTTGAATATAGTCATCCCCGAGCCCTGTTAGGTTCATACGTCCCAGTTTGTGACAGAAACTAATTGGTCCTTGCCAGCTCAGCTCATGGAGTATGGCATGCACTGGCCATTGAGGGCAGCTGACTTTCTTCTGACAGAGTCAGGCCCATCAGGGGGCCATGGAGGCTTGTATCTTCATCAAAGACCTTACTGAGCATCCCTGTGCCCTGTAGAGAAGCACCTATTTCTGTATCTGGCTCCTGTTGTCTCAGGCCCATGGGGATAGGATTGCTTCAGTCTGTACCATATCAAGGATATGTCTAGGAATGTCTTTCTTGATGCCCCTGGACTGTCTTGGCATCCACTTGGAGAGTATGGCAATTTGATTTAAAGTTGATGAACTATGTCACAGGGCACAGAGTATCCAGAAAACTGTTTTCTCACAACTTAGTTAACCTCAGGTAGGAGAAGAGATCTGGTTTCAAACTTACACTGATTGAGTTAAACCACCTCTTAATTCCTACTAAAGACACAATTGTTAACCTTGTTAGGATCTATTTTCTCATCAGTAAAATGAGGATAACAACATTTACATCACAGAGTCATCCATAAGAATTAGAAATAATACTCCAGTGCCTATCACACAGTAGATTCGAAGTGAATGATAATTCCTGCTGTTACTTGGATATAAGGCATAAGCTTCAGTGGGAGTTTAGCTAATGTGCTCTACTGGTACATAAACATATGTGAATTACAACGTAGAAGTGATGATTTGGGACTTCTACCTCCAGCCAACAAGAGTAACAGGAACCAGTTTTATCTTTACATCAAAAGCAACAGCAACAAATGGACCAAATATACAAAGTAAACATGTTCAAGTCACAAGACACAAGCAAAAGAAGACAGGGTTTCATGGCAAATGAAAAACAAATGAAATGAACCCTACAATTGCTCTAATTTACTGCCTTGAGAAAGTTTCCAGGTGTTGGGGAGAAAGGAGGAATAGAATGGAGTGGGGAGCTCTCCCTGAGATGAAGAGATATTTCTGCAAGTCCAGGGGGATGAAGGCAGCTGGAGTTCATGGGGCAGTATGCCACAGAAGAGAAAGCTGTACAGGAAGAGAAACATAGATATCTGTGGAGGGTTCATGTTGATTATTCATCAGTATGCTAATCTACATTTTCATGTGAGGGAACCAATCAAGAACAGTGAGAGAATCACCCACAAAAATTAGAGGACATAAGGCTGGCAATCACCTAGAGAATAATGTCTGTCCCCACTGGCCAAATTAGAAGAGTCATAATTCATAGGTCAATGAATAGAGCACTCAGAAATGTGGCATCTTAGCCCCAGACAGAGCACTGCTCCGGTTCTAACAACTCTTAAAAACAGAGCAGAAGGGTCCGAACTGTTTCCAGTTTGTAAGTTACTTAACTTACACACACATCACCGCCACCACTACCACTACCACCACCACCACCAACAACAACAACAATGTCAGGAATACTTATATGAATAAGATAAATACTCAGCATTCCCAAATTTAAAATCCATACTACCTGGTATCCAATCAAAAATTATCCAGAGTATAAACAATCAAATAAATACAAACCTATAATAATGATCAAAAACCCAACAAAGCAAAAGTGACCTAGAATCAATGTGGATATTAGAATTCAGAGACAAGATTACCAAGCAGTTACAATAATTATATTTCATATGGTAAAGAGATTAAATAGAGATATGAAAGATATTACTTTCATATCTCTTTTTTAAGTTTTTAAATTTTTAGAATTTTTAAATTTTTAGAATTTAAAACTATAATGGTTAAAGTGAAAAATAGACTGGATGAAATTAATAGCATTAAATATGAAAGAAAAAATAGATTGTTGAACATGAAAGAATAGTATTAGAAATTGAAAATTTAAGCAATCAAAATTTAAGATCATGAAAGGTGTCAGTGAACTGAGGGACAATTTCAAACCCACTAATATACAAGGAATTAGAGTCACTCAAAGTGAGAAGGTACATAATATATGATGGGGAAGAAGGAGGGATAGAAATATTTGAAGGAAGAATGGCTGAAAATTCTCCGAATTTGATAAAAAAAATCTTTCAACCCACCTATCTAAGATCAATAAACTACAAGAACATGAAAACTAAACTGCATGAAGGCACATCATAATTTGATTGCTCATAACCCAACAATGAAAACAGCAACAATAAAAAACCTTAAATGCAACTGGGCAGGGGGCACCTTATGTTCAGAGAATAAATATTAGGGTGAGCAGCAGATTTCTCATTTAGAGTAATGCAATCAAGAAGACATATCTTTATTTTTAAAATTTTTTTCCTGTGACATTCACTTTTTCCCCAAATACTTTTATTTTTTCAGTGTTACAAGATTAATTGTTCGTGCACCACACCCAGTGCTCCATGCAATATGTGCCCTCCTCTTTAATGTTTTCTTCTTTCTCAAGTTTTTATTTAAATTCTTATTAGTTAATATACAATGCAATATTAGTTTTAGGTGTACAAATAGTGATTCATAGCTTACAATACCCAGTACTCATGACAAGTGCCCTCCTTAATCCTCATCACCTATTTAACCCATCCTCCACTTATCTGCCCTCCAGCAACTCTCAGATTGTTCTCTATAGTCATTAGTTTGTTTTCTCATTTGCCTCTCTTTTATCCCCCTACATTCATCTGCTTTGTTTCTTAAATTCCACATTAGAGTCAAATCATATGGTACTTATCTTTTTCTGATTTATTTTACTTAGCATAATATTCTCTAGCTCTGTCTATGTCACTGCAAGTGGTGAGATGTCATTCTTTTTCATAGTTGAGCAATATTCCATTGTATATATTGCATCTTCCTTTTTTTATAAAGATTTTATTTATTTATTTATTTATTTATTTATTTGACAGAGATAGAGAGATCACAAGCAGGCAGAGAGGCAGGCAGAGAGAGAGGGGGAAGCAGGCTCCTTGCTGAGCCCAATGCGGGCATCCATCCCAGGACCCTGAGATCATGACCTGAGCTGAAGACAGAGGCTTCAACCCACTGAGCCACCCAGGTGCCTTATATTGCATATTCTTTATCCATTTTTCAGTTAATGAACATTTGGTCTCTTTCCATGATTTGACTATTGTAGATAATGTTGCTATGAACATTGGATTCGTGTATCCTTTCAAATCAGTGTTTTCGTATTCTTTGGCAAATGCCTAGTATTGTAATTTCTGGATCATAGGGTAGTTCCATTTTTAACTTTTTTTAAAAAACTTTTTAAGGAACCTCCATACTGTTTTCCAGAGTGGCTGCACCAGTTTGCATTCCCACCAACATTATAAGAAGGTTCTCTTTTCTCTGCATTCTTGCTGACACCTGTTGTTTCCTGTATTGTTAATTTTAGCCATTCTGACTTATATAATAAATCATTATAGTTTTGATTTTATTTCCTTTATGTCAGTGATGTTGAGCATCTTTTCATGTGCCTGCTAGCCATATGTATGTCTTCTTTGCAAAAAAATACCTACTCATGTCTCCTGCCTATTTTCCAACTGGATTATTTGTTTTTTTGGTGTTGAGTTTGATAAGTTCTTTATAGAATTTGGATACCAACCCTTCATCAGGTATGTCATTTGCAAATGACATTCCCATTCCATAGGTTGCCTTTTAGTTTCTTTTATTATTTTCATCCCTATGCAAAAGCTTTTTATCTTGATGTAGTCTCAATAGTTAATTTTTGCTTTTGTTTCCTTCACCTCAGCAGATATATCTAGCAAGAAGTTGTTATGACTGACATTAAAGAGGCTACTGCCTGTGTTATTCTCTAGGATTTTGATGGTTTCCTATATCACATTTAGGTCTTTGACCCATTTTAAATTTATTTTTTTGTACATTGTAAAAAAGTAGACTGGTTTCATTCTTTTCCATGTTGCTTTCTAGTTTTTCCAACACTATTTGCTGAAGAAAATATTTTTCCCCCCATTGGATATTCTCCCCTGATCTGTCAGAGACTATTTGACCATATAGTTGTGGGTTTATTTCTAGGTTTTCTATTCTCTTCCACTGATCTGTCTGGGTTTTTTTTTAAAGATTTTATTTATTTATTTATTTATTTATTTATTTATTTATTTATTTATTTGACAGAGAGAAAGAGATCACAAGCAGGTAGAGAGAGAAAGCAGGTTCCCTGCTGAGCAGAAAGCCTGATGCAGGACTCCATCCTAGGACCCTGAGATCATGACCTGAGCCAAAGGCAGAGGCTTTTAACACACTGAGCCACCCAACCAGTGTGATCTGTCTGTTTTTGTGCCAGTACCATACTGTCTTGATCATTATAGCTTTGCAATATAACTTAAGTCCAGAATTGTGATACCCGCAGCTTTACTTTCATTTTCCAAAATTGTCTTGGATATTCAGGGTCTTTTGTGGTTCTATATAAATTTTAAGATTGTTTGTTCTAAAAGAAGACATATATTTAAATAATTATATATCTAGCAAAAATATCTTATAAAAATTAAGGTGAAATAAAATTTTTCTCAGATACATGAAGCCAGAAAGTATCCATTACCAGCAGATACTACACAAGAAATGTTCAAAAACGCCTTTCAGGTAGAAGGGAAGCATACTAGAACACAGCATAACTCTCTACACAAAGATTAAGAACATTGGAAGTAGTAGCTACATGGGCAAATATATGAGATTCTTTTCTTGTTTTAAAATCTCTTTAAAACAGGGAGAAGTAGGAGGTTGAGATAGAGTCAGATCTCAGAAGTTCATCTCAATAGTTATCAAATCATTCTAAAAGCCAGCATACTCAACAGGAGAGAGAAGAGAGGAAGAAGAGCAGTTCTAGGAGCAGAAAATTGACCACTTTCCAAAAGGTAGGACGTTGGGAAAAGTGAATTCAAAGCGATGAGAAGAGAGACAGTGGGGGAAGGCGCTGGCTCCCTGCAGCTACAGAGCCACAGAGCACAAAATCAGAACTTTTAAAGTCTGTTCCATTGAGGGTCATCCCTCCAGAGGTGAAGCCAGAGGTTTAGCCTTTGTAGGAACAGTGTGGTTTCAGGACCCGCAAGGTCACAAAGAGACCAGGGGTGTTGGAGTGCAGCAAAGCTCCCAGATATCAGGGACGGAGAAGCCGGCAGCAGAGAAAGAGCCACAAAGTGCGTTTTCAGTGGGGGCTTACCCTAGACCGTGGCTGTGGACCTTCAAGCAGGGACCCCACAAGGCATTCCAGAGAGACCCCCTCCTTCCTCCTCGGGGAGGAGCGGTGTGGGAGTGCACAGCAGGAATCTGCTGGGTTTGGAGACTCCAGACGGGGCTGTGCGCCAGAGATAAAAATGCTCCACCACCTGTGGCTGAGCTCAGAGCTTGGGCGGGGACCCGAGAGATGGGAGTAATTGACTGCTTCCCTCTGAGGATGAGCTGAAGAGTGGGGACCCCAGTGCTCAGCTCCTCCAGCTGGAGACTGGGAGCCGCCATTTGCATTCCTGGCCTCCAGGGCAGTACAGAAAGTGCTCAGGGAACAAAGATTCTGGAGAGTGAACCTGAGAGCATTGCTTGACCCATCCGTGGGCAAGGGAGGGGCAATTCCGCTTCAGGGAAAGACATTTGAGAACCAAGTCAAAAGGCCCTTCCCCCAGAAGATCATTGACAATATCCAGTCAAGTCCAAGTTCATCAATCAGTGAAAACTGTGGAACTCCAGAATACTTTCTCTCTCACACATCTATTCTTAGCTCAATAAAATGACAAGGCAGAAAAACTCACCACAAAAAAAGAACAGGAGACAGTACCAACGGCTGGAGACCTACTTAATATAGTCATCAGTAATATGTCAGAAATAGAGTTCAAATGACAGATATCAAGGTGCTAGCTGGGCTTGAAAAAAGCATGGAAGAGATTAAAGAATCCCTTTCAGGAGATATAAAAAAAATAAAATCTAACAAAGATGAAATCAAAAAAGCTATTAATGAGGTTCAAACAAAAATGGAGGCTCTTAATGCTAGAATAAATGAGGCAAAAGAAAGAACTAGTGACATAGAAGACCAAATGACAAAGAATAAAGAAGCTGAGAAAAAGAGAGACAAACAACTATTGGATGATGAAGGAAGAATTTGAGAGATAAGTGATACCATAAGATGCAACAATATTAGAATAATTGGATTCCAGAAGAAGAAAGAGAGAAAGGGGTGGAAGGTATATTGGAACAAATGATTGTAGAGAATTTCCCTAATCTGCTGAAGGGAACAAGCAAAAAAATCCAGGAGGCACAGAGAACCCCCCTCAAAATCAATAAAAATAGGTCTACATCCTGTCATCTAGTAGTAAAACTTACAAGTCTTAATGACAAAGAGAAAATCCTGAAAGCAGCTCGAGACAAGAAATTGGTAACATACAAAGGCAGGAATGTTAGATTGGCAGCAGACCTATCCACGGAGACCTGGCAGGCCGGAAAGGACTGGCATGATATATTCAGAGCCCTAAACGAGAAAAATATGCAACCAAGAATACTATACCCAGCTAGGCTGTTACTGAAAATAGATGGAGAGATAAAAACCGTCCAGGACAAACAAAAACTAAAGGAATTTGCAAACACCAAACCAGCCCTACGGGAAATATTGAAAGGGGTCTTCAAGCAACCTCTTTAGGAGAGAGCCTAAAAGGAACATAGACCAGAAAAGAAGAGAGACAATATACAGTTAACAGTCACGATACAGGCAATACAATGCACTAAATTCATATCTGTCAATAGTGACCCTGAATGTAAATGGGCTAAATGCCCCAATCAAAAGACACAGAGTGGGAGGAGAAGCAAGATGGCGGAGAAGTAGGAGATTGAGATAGAGTCGGAAGCCAGAAGTTCATCTAGATACTTAATAAATCATTTTAAAAGCCAGCATACTCAACAGGAGGGAGAAGAGAGGAAGAAGAGCAATTCTAGGAGCAGAAAATCAACCACCTTCAGAAAGGTAGGACGTTTGGAAAAGTGATTCCAAAGCGACGGGAAGAGAGACCGCGGAGGGAGGGGCCGGCTCCCTGCAGCCACAGAGCCGCGGAGCACAAAATCGGAACTTTTAGAGTCCGCTCTGCTGAGGGACATTACTCCAGAGGCTAGGCCGGAGGTCTGGCCCTCGCAGGAACAGAGTGGTTTCAGGACCCGAGAGATCATAAAGAGACCGGGGGTGTCTGAGTGCGGCAGAGCTCCCAGATATCAGGGCGGAGAAGCCGGCGGCAGAGAAAGAGCCGCGCAGTGCGTTTTCAGCTGGAGCTTACCCTAGACCGTGGCCGTGGCCCTTCAAGCGGGGACCACATAAGGCATTCCAGAGAGACCCCCTCCTTCCTCCTTGGGGAGGAGCGGCAGGGCAGCGCGCGGCGGGAACCTGCTGGGTTTGGAGACTCCAGACTGGACCGTGCGCCAGAGATAGGGGCGCGCTGCCGCCGGTGGCTGAGCTCAGAGCTTGTGCGGACCTGGGAGACGGGAGTGATTGACTGCTTTCCTCTGAGGGCACGCTAAGGAGCAGGGACTCCAGCGCTCAGCTCCTCCAGCGGAGGCTGGGAGCCGCCATTTGCATTCCCGGCTTCCAGGGCGGTACAGAAAGCGCTAAGGGAACAAAGACTCCCAAGAGCGAACCTGAGTGAATTGCTTGGCCCCTCCCTGGGCAAGGGTGGGGCCATTCTGCCTCAGGCAAAGACATCTGATAACCAAATTGTAAAGGCCCCTCCCCAGAAGATCAGTGAGAATATCCAGCCAAGACCAAGTTCATCAATCAGTGAGAACCTAAGAACTCCAGAGTACTTTTCTCTCTCACTCATCTATTCTTAGCTCGATAAAATGACAAGGCGGAAAAACTCACCACAAAAAAAAAAAGAACAAGAGACAGTACCGACGGCTAGAGACCTAGTTAGTGCAGACATCAGTAATATGTC
>CM052810.1:73839385-73863586 GCA_028533885.1 Nasua narica | reverse complement strand
GGTGGTGGATATTGAGAAGGGCACATATTACATGGAGCACTGGTTATGGTGCATGAACAATCAATCTTGTAACACTGAAAAATTAAAATAAAAATATTTGGGGAGGAAAAAAATGTCTGGATACTGCCCAGAGCAATCTATACTTTCAATCCCATCCCAATCAAATTTCGACCAGTTTTTTTCAAAGAGCTGGAACAAACAATCCTAAAATTTTATGGAACAAGAAAAGACCCCAAATTGCTAAGGAAATGTTGAAAAAGAAAAACAAAGCTGGGAGCATCACATTGCCTGATTTCAAGCTTTACTACAAAGTTGTGATCACCAAGACAGCATGGTACTGGCACAAAAACAGACACAGAGACCAGTGGAACAGAGTAGAGAGCGCAGATACAGACCCACAACTCTATGGTCAAATAATCTTTTATAAAGCAGGCAAAAATATCCAGTGGAAAAAAGTCTCTTTAATAAATGTTTCTGGGAAAACTGGACAGCTATATGTAGAAAAATGAAACTTGAGCATTCTCTTACACCATACACTAAGATAAACTCGAAATGGTTACAAGACCTCAACGTGAGGCAGGAATCTATCAAAACCTTAGAGAAGAACATAGGCAGTAACCTCTATGAATGACATTAGCCACAGCAACTTCTTTCAGGATATGTCTCCAAAGGCAAAGGAAACAAAAGCAAAAACGAATTTTTGGGACTTTGTCAAGATAAAAAGCTTCTGCACAGCGAAGGAAACAGTCCATAAAACAAACAGGCAACCCACAGAATGGGAGAAGATATTCACAAATAACACTACAGACAAAGGTCTGATATCTAAGATATATAAAGAACTCCTCAAACTTAACACTCACAAAACAGATAATCATGTCAAAAAATGGGCAGAAGATATGAACAGACAATTCTCCAAAGAAGAAATGCAAATGGCTGGCTAACAGACACATGAAAAAATGTTCATCATCTTTAGCCATCAGAGAGATTCAAATCAAAACCACACTGAGATACCACCTTACACCAGTTAGATTGGACAAAATCAACAAGACAGTAAACAACAAATGCTGGAGAGGATGTGGAGAAAAGGGAACCCTCCTCCACTGTTGGTGTGAATGCATATTAGTGTAGCCACTTTTCAAAACAGTATGGAGATTCCTCAAGAAATTAAAAATAGAGCTACCCTATGACCCTTCAATCACACTACTTGGTATTTACCCCAAAGAAGCAGATGCAGTACAAAGAAGAGCCACATGTACCCCAATGTTCATCTCAGCAATGGCCACAATCGCCAAACTGTGGAAAGAACCAAAATGCCCTTCAACAGATGAGTGGATAAGGAAGATGTGGTACATCTATAGAATGGAAAATTATGCCTCCATCAGAAAGGATGAATATACAACTTTTGTATCAACATGGAGGGGACTAGAAGTGATTATGCAGAGTGAAATAAGTCAAGCGGAGAGAGTCAATTATCTTATGGTCTCACATACTACACAGCATAAAAAAAATCATGGAGGGCATTGTGAAAAGGACGGGAGTGTGAATGGGGGGAATTGGAGGGGAAATGAACTAGGAGAGACTGTGGACTCTGAGCAACAAAATGAGTGATTTGCAGGGGAAGGGGTGGGGGGTTGGGCGAGTCTGGTGGTGGGTATTGAGAAGGGCACGTATTGCATGGAGCAGTGGGTGTGGTGCATGAACAATCAATCTTGTAACACTGAAAAATAAACATATTTGGGGAAGAAAAAAAAAAGAAGGTCGGCGTCATCACAGTTCCAGACTTCAAGCTCTATTACGAAGCTGTAATCATCAAGGCAGTGTGGTACTGGCACAAAAAGAGACTCATAGTTCAATGGAACAGAATAGAGTTTCCAGAAATGGAACCTCAACTCTACAGTCAACTAATCTTCCACAAAGCAGGAAAGAATATTCAATGGAAAAAGACAGTCTCTTCAGAAAATGGTGTTGGGAAAACTGGACAGTCACATGCAAAAGAATGAATCTGGATCTTTTCCTTACACCACACTCAAAAACAGACTCAAAATGGATCAAAGACCTCAATATGAGACAAGACTCCATCAAAATCCTCGAGGAGAATACAGGCAGCAACCTCTTCGACCTCAGCCACAGCAACTTCTTTCTACAAACATCTCCAAAGGCAAGGGAAGCAAGGGCAAGAATGAACCACTGGAACTTCATCAAGATCAAAAGCTTCTGCACAGCAAAGGGAACTGTCAACAAAACCAAAAGACAACTGACAGAATGGAGACAATATTCACAAATGACATATCAGATAAAGGGTTAGTGTCCAAAATCTATAAAGAACTTCTCAAACTCAACACCCAAAGAACAAATAATCCTATCAAGAAATGGGCAAAAGATATGAACAGACATTTCAGTAAAGAGGACATCCAAATGGCCAACAGACACATGAAAAAATGCTCAACATCAGAGAAATACAAATCAAAACCACAGTGAGATACCACCTCACACCAGTCAGAATGGCTAAAAGTAGCAAATCAGGGAATGACAGATGTTGCAAGGATGTGGAGAAAGGGGAACCCTCCTACACTGTTGGTGGGAATGCAAGCTGGTACAACCACTCTGGAAAACTGTTTGGAGGTTCCTCAAAATGTTGAAAATAGAGCTACCCTATGACCCAGCAATCATACTACTGGGTATTTACCCTCAAGATACAAATGTAGTGATCCGAAGGGTCACATGCACCCGAATGTTTATAGCAGCAATGTCCACAATAACCAAACTCTGGAAAGAACCTAGATGTCCATCAACAGATGGATGGATAAAGAAGATGTGGTATATACATACAATGGAATACTATGCAGCCATCAAGAGAAATGAAATCTTGCCATTTGCAATGATGTGGATGGAACTAGAGAGTATTATGCTAAGTGAAATAAGTGAGTCAGAGAAAGACAATTATCACATGATCGCTCTGATATGAAGAATTGGAGAGACAGGGCAGGGGGTTATGAGGGGGTGGGGAAGAGAAATGAAACAAGATGGGATGGAAAAGGAGACAAACCGTAAGAGACTCCTAAACTCACTAAACAGACTAAGGTTGGCTAGGAGGTGTGTGTGTGTGTGGGGGGGGTAGAGTTATGGACATTGGGAGGGCATGTGCTATGGCAAATGCAGTGAAATATGTAAGCCTGATGATTCACAGACATGTACCCTGGGGCAAATAATGCATTATATGTTAATAAAAAATTAAAAAAAAAAGTTTGTTAAAAAGGAGAAAAAAATTCTCTTTAAAACAAAAAATAATAACCATGTATTTTGGGGTTAAAAACATATGTAAAAATGCAATGCATCACAAAAATAGCACAAAGCCCTGGTGGGAGAAATGGAAATACACTATTGATTACCACACATGACTTGTTACAATACCACTTAACAGTAGACTTTGATGCAGTACTATAATCCCTAAAGCAACTGTTTAACAAAATAAGGCATTACAGTTGATGAGCCAACAAACAAGGTAAGATGGAATCATAAAAATACTAAATCCAAAAGAAGGCATAAAAATAGGGAAAAGTGTATCAAAAAAGAAAAAAAATAAAAATAGATGAAACAAAAAGAAAAAAAATAGAATCACGCTAGATTTAAATATAAGCATATCACAGCTTTGTAGTAAAGCTTGAAATCAGGCAACATGATGCCCCAGCTTTGTTTTTCTTTTTCAGCATTACCTTAGCAATTTGGGGTCTTTTCTGGTTCCAAACAAATTTTAGGATTGTTTGTCCCAGACAAACAAAATTTTGATCGGGTTGTCATGGAAAGCATAGATTACTCTGGGCAGTATAGACATTTTAACAATGTTTATTCTTCCGATCCATGAGCATGGAACGCTTTTCCACCTTTTTGAATCTTCTTCAATTTCTTTCATGAGTGTTCTGTAGTTCCTCGAGTACAGATCCTTTACCTCTTCAGGTAGGTTTATCCCCAGGTATCTTATGGTTCTTGGTGCAATAGTAAATAGAATCGATTTTCTAATTTCCCTTTCCATATTTTCGTCGTTAGTGTATAGGAAAGCAACTGATTTTTGTGCATTGATTTTTGTATCCTGCCACATTGCTGTGTGAGTTCTAGTAGTTTGGGTGTGGAGTCTTTTGGGTTTTCCATATAATGTATCATGTCATCTGTGAGAAGAGAGAGTTTTACTTTTTCATTGCCAATGCGAATACCTTTTATTCCTTTTTGTTGTCTGATTGCTGCTGCTAGGCCTTCTAGTACTATGTTGAACAAGAGTGGAGAGAGCGGGCATCCTTGTGTTCCTGATCTCAAAGGGAAAGCTGTTAGCTTTTCCCCATTGAGAATGATATTCGCTGTGGGCTTTATATATATAGATTTTATGAAGTCAAGGAATGTTCCCTCTATTCATATACTCTGAAGAGTTTTAATCAGGAATGTATGCTGAATTTTGTCAAATGCTTTTTCTGCATCAATTGAGAGGACCATATGGTTCTTCTCTCTTCTCTTATTAATTTTCGCTATCACATTGACTGATTTGCTAATGTTGAACCACCCTTGCATCCCAGGGATAAATCTTACCTGGTCATGGTGGATAATCTTTTGAATGTGATGTTGGATCCTATGAGCTAGGATCTTGGATTGATAATCTTGGCATCCATATTCATCAGGGATATTGGTCTTAAAGTCTCCTTTTTGATGGCATCTTTGCCTGTTTCAGGGATCAGGGTAATGCTTTATGAAAGAGTATGGAAGTTTTCCTTCTGTTTCTATTTTTTGAAACAGTTTCAGAAGAATAGGTATGATTTCTCCTCTGAATGTTTGGTAGAATTCCCCAAGGAATCTCTCAGGTCCTGGACTTCTGTTTTTGATCACTGCTTCAATTTCATTACTAGATATTGGTCTCTTCAGGTTGTCAATGTCTTCCTGTTTCAATCTTTTAAATTTATAGTTTTCCAGGAATCCATCCATTTCTTCTAGGTTGCATAACTTATTGGCATATAGCTCTTAATAATAATTTTTGATGATTTTTCTATTTCCTTTGGATTAGTTGTTATCTCTCCCATTTCATTCATAATTTTGTTAATTTGTGTCCTCTCTCTTTTCTTCTGGATGAGGTTGGCCAGTGGCTTATCGATCTTACTGATTTTTTTCAAAAAACCAACTTCTGGATTCATGATGCAGTCTACTGTTTCTTTAGTTTCTTACTTGTTGATCTCTGCTCTAATCTTGATTATTTCCCTTCTTGTGTGTGGGGTTGGCTTCATTTGTTGTTGATTTTCCATTTCTTTAAGGTATAAAGAGAGTTGTTTTATTCAGGATTTTTCATTTTTTTTTTTGAGTGAGGCTTGGATGGCTATGTATTTCCCCCTTAGGACCACCTTTGCTTTATCCCATAGGTTTTGGACCCACGTGTTTTCATTCTCATTGGTCTCCATGAATTATTTAAGTTCTTCTTTGGTTTCCTGGTTGATTCAAACATTCTTGAGGAGGTTTCAAGCTTTACTACAAAGCTGTGTGCTGCCTTCTGATGGGGCATGGGAGAAAAATAAGGCACAAACAAGTCAGCTGTAAGAGAAAGGGAGCAAGAGACAACAGTAGAAAAGACTGTCACCCCAAACAACTTCTCATTCTCATATTTATTAGAAAGTGGGTAACAATCAAAAAGGAAGCCAGAGTAGGTTACACATTGACCATGAGTCTTATAAATACATAAAAAGAAAGACAAGTTATGTCTAATCATGTAGTACATGACGTAGAGTGAGCATGGCCAAACAAGAGGGTTGTATGACTAACTTCTGATGTTCTCTGGGGAAGGGGAGATAACGGAAAAATGAGGCAGGCAGTGTTCCGTACTGAACGAGCTGGGTATCCCCAGCTGCTCAGTTTTAAGGACATATCATCCTCTCCCCCAGAGACTACTTGCCAGTACATGTTTTTCTTAAGGCTATATCTAAGCATGCTTGGAAAATAGTATAATTTTTCATATATTATATTTTAAGCAGTATGTTGTTCTTAGGGGTGGTTATGCTGTGATCACCAAGACAGCATGGTACTGGCACAAAAATAGACACATGACCAATGGAACATAGTAGAGAGCTTATATATGGATCCGCAACTTTATGGTCAAATAATCTTCAAAAAAGCAAGAAAAAATATTCAATGAAAAAGAGACAGTTTCTTCAATAAATGGTGATGGGAAAATTGGACAGCTATATATAGAAGAATAAAACTTGACCATTTTCTTACACCATACACAAAGATAAACTTGAAATGGATAAAGGACCTCAATGTGATGCAGGAATATATCAAAATCCTAGAGCAGAACATCGGCAGTAACCTCTTTGACATTGCTAACAACAACTTCTTTCAGGACATGTCTTCAAAGGCAAAGGAAACAAAAGCGAAAATGAACTCTTGGGAGTTCACACTATAAAAAGCTTCTGCACAGCAAAGGAAACAGTCAACAAAACAAACAGGCAACCCACAGAATGGGAGAAGATATTCACAAATGCCACTACAGACAAAGGTCTGATCTCTAAGATCTATAAAGAATTCCTCAAACTCAACATTCACAAAACAGGTAATCACATCAAAAAATGGGCAAAAGACATGAACAGACACTTGTCCAAAGAAGATATACAAATGGCTGACAGATGAAAAAATGTTCATCATCTTTAGCCATCAGAGAGATTCAAATCAAAACCACATTAAGATACCACTTTACACCAGTTAGAATGGTCAAAATCAATAAGACAGTAAACAACAAATGTTGGAGAAGATGTGGAGAAAGGGGAACCCTCCCACATTGATGGTGAGAATGCAACAGAATATTATGCCTCCATCAGGAAGGGTGATTACCCAACTTTTGTATCAATATGGGTGGGACTGGAAGAAATTATGCTGAGTGAAATAAGTCAAGCAGAGAGAGTCAATAATCATATGGTTTCACTAACTTGTGGAGCATAAGGAAAAACATGGAGGACATTGGGAGAAGGAAAGGAAGGGGGAATTGGGGTAAATTGGAGGAGGAAATGAACCATGAGAGACTGTGGATTCTGAGAAACAAACTGAAGTTTTTGAAGGGGGGATGAGTGGGGGGTTGGGTGAGCCTGGTGGTGAGTATTGAGGAGGGCATATATTGCATGGAGGACTGGGTGTGGTACATGAACAATGAATCTTGGAACACTGAAAAAATAGAATTAAGTTAAAAAATAATGTTAAGCATTTCAACAATTGAATTAAATGGAAATGTGCAAGTACCCAAGTTAAAGGGCATAGATGGGCAGGTTGAAATTCAAAAATCAAAACCCAACTATATGCTACTTATGGCTGACAGAATTAAGTTATAGGAAAATATATGGACAAAGATATGTTGTGCTGATACCAAAGGGGAGAAATCAGGAATGGCTCATTCTTGGTTTGTATTCAGTTTCTTCACCAGGCTTCTATGGTGGAATGCTGCCTGGCACTTTGAGTCAAGTTTCAGGCTTCAAGCCCCTCCTGGTCTAAGACGCTTGTCCAAGAAATTCATCCCCACAACTGAGACTCATCCCTTACTCCCCTGGCCCTGCCTGTCTTACACTTTGAGATGCCCTTTCTCAAGTTTTGCTGTAGTTTCCCCTACCATTATTTCTTTGCATCCACAATTTAAAAGACATTTAAGGTGACAGAACTCACCTTAAAGTTTTGTCTCATGCTGGGACCTCCAGGCCCCCACTTTTATCTTGCCATCATCACCAATTCACAATGGATCTCCATGCCAGGGTTTTATTTACATTCATCATATGAAGCTCACTCTCTGCAATCATGCAGACAATAGCTCTGTATCTATATTTTTCCTAGGTACTGCTAATTTGCAAGTTTCCATGTACTATATCCATTCTCTGACCTAGCTTTGACCCATGTTACTTCGTGGACTTAGTGTGGGAACATCTCTGAACACTGGGGCTTGCTGATCTTTGCCTGGACACATTGTTATCTCCTTCGATTACCAAATGTGCTTCACCCTGGGCACATACTAAGTGAAGCCCTACTACTGTCTAGCCAAATAAAGGAATTTAAAAATTATAGTCCTGAGAATAGTTCTCATATTGAACTGTGATAGAAGAGGAGGTAATTTATTATGGCTACTGCCCCATAATAAATGCCCTTGGGTTTGTAAAAACATTCTCTCTGTGGGTGTTTCTGCCACTGTGGGTCTCTGAGATGTGTGCAGGCAAAAAAAGATAATAAGTCCTCATGGAAAGAATTCATCAAAAGTGAAATATCCATATTGAAGGAAAATGCAGGAAACTGCATTCCCTTGTGTAGAGAAAATTAACATATAAATACAGAGTCTCATGTATGAGCAATTTATCCCCCTGAGTAGCACAGGCTAAATGCCACAGGTGAGGACCAGAGTAAGGCACAGTAAGGTAGTCAGGCTTAAACCTACTTGGGGGATAAGAGTGTGTACGAAGTGTCAGCTGGAGGCAGATGCTGACCAAGAATGGCCAACCCTAGGAATTGCCTTGCCCCTTCATGTTATCCTAAGGGATTTGCTTGTGGCTTCCAATTAGGTCCCCATATAAAAAAAGGAGTTTCTCCCATTCTAGAATTAGTGTTTTGGTGCCTGGGGATATGAGATATGGATAGATCAAGTACTGGCTCTGGTCATGCACCAAAGTCATTTGGGAGCTTATTGAACATACAGATCCTGAGAATTAGAATCTTCACAGTTGGGGCCAAGGGAGCCTTCCTTTTCATAAGCCCCATGTGTACGTCTGATAACCACCAACTTGGTTGAGATTAGAGTTGGGAGCCACTGGGCAAATGTTATTTAAGCCAAACTCACTTTCTCCTGCTGTTCCAGCTGGGGCCTAGAGATAGCTCTAATAATAAAATGTTTGATCATTTTCCTCTTATATACAGATCATTGAGATAAAAAGTCTACGTGGAGCAGGAATGTGGTAGAGTTGAAGAAAGAGTCTCACTAGTCATCAACATATCAATATTATTGTTGTCAAATGCCATCTTTGATAAGCGTCCTATGGTCCTAGAAATAAGGCCCTGAGCTGACATTGCCTGGACAGATACAACCCAGGATGCCAATGAAGAATTTCCTCAGGAGAATCTGGGTCATGATATGAAATGAAATTATGAGACAAGAACCCAATAATGCCAAAAAAAAATTCCAAGTGTCAGAGGCAGGCAGGAAGAAACATCATGCATTATAATTAATTCATTGACCCATCATCTGCTCATCTGTCTATCCACCCATCCATTGAAACATTATTTATGCCTTCAAGGATTCAGCCAACACAAGTCACTACAATTTACTTAGTAGTAAGATGCACAGTTAAATAAACCCTGGTCTCTGCCTTCAATTAATGATTTTATGTAGGAATGTTGAGTAAATGTCAGGCATGCCATCCTGCATCTCCCCTTGACCGTGCAAATGTGCATCCAAATGCAGCCTGA
Organism: Nasua narica; assembly: GCA_028533885.1. Classification (NCBI taxonomy): domain Eukaryota; kingdom Metazoa; phylum Chordata; class Mammalia; order Carnivora; family Procyonidae; genus Nasua; species Nasua narica. Next base: position 73,854,130 of record CM052810.1, on the reverse strand, counting down.
GGATCCTTCGAAGTCAAGCAGTTGGGCAGCAATGGCTGGAGTTGTGAGGCAAAGTTGAATTGACTCCCATACTTAGATCAGAGGAGAGAAGAAGAGGAAATTGAACATTATTGGACATTGTACATATTAGACACACATTATTTTACTTAATCCTCAAAATAATCTTTCATAATTCAACTTATTATCTCTATGTACCTGGTAAAGAAAGTAATATTTGAGAGATTATGTTATTTAGACAGGATTACTTATTTAGGCTGAAATTGAGTTTGAGCTCAGATGTGTCTAGAACCAGAGCGTGGGTTCCTTTTATCAAGCCAAGCTATAACCCATTATATGTCCAAAGCTGGCAAGAAAGAGCTAGATAAATGTGACAGAAGGCTACCATGCCAGAATGGCATGTGGGTGGAAGAGCCTGAACTTCTGTGTCTGTAATGAGAGCAGGGCTGGGAGGCTGCTCAGTGGATCTATGGAGCCTTCTTCCCTGCTTCCCCAGGTGTGGAGGCAGAAGCCCTATCCTCACACTGCAGTATGGAAATGATTAGATAATAGTTAACTTTGTACCAGAAAAGGAGTTCAACTGAAGCAAAGTTTATGTATGAAAAAAGTAAGTAGAAACATCAAATAACAACATATGCAAATCACATTCCTGTACAAATAATATATGGCTTAGTTTTTGAACGTTCTGGATTTTCTAAGCTGCTATAGTAAGGCATTGGCTAAAATATACGTCAAGGTTTAGCACATAGGTCCCCAGGACTAGAGCAGTGGTATTGGTGAAAAAGAGTCATCTCAATGGAAAGGTGTATCAAATCATGGCCTCTGCCAGGAACTTCCACACAGGCATGTGCTGGGATGATGGCAGATGGAGCACTCAGGAACCTGGCAATATTTTTCACTTTCCATGTGAATAATCTGGCAGCTAGGAGGCGCAGCTGGTCTGGGATAGGTGGCAACTTTAATTTTTCTTCCTTTTACTCCAAGATTTAGAGTTTGCTGGAAAGTTAGAGGTGCCTTGGCTGACTGTATTCTACAGACAATGTACTGTGGTACCTACCAACTCTCCAGAAGCAAAAGAAATAGGAAGTTCATCATGTGAATTCATTACTACTTTCCATTGTCACAGAAATCTCATAGGTTTGGAAAATTTTCACCTTAGGAAAAAATGTAGAATGTATTTTCATAAGACATTTTCCTTTGGCTAGAATCCATCTGGTCAAATAGTGAGTTTCCATTTTGTTCAAAGATTTTTAGACAGATTAGCTTATTGGCTTTTCACAATAATCCTGTGTTTAGGATTTATTATTCAAATCAAAGTGCTTTCCCCCACCCTCACTCAAATAAGCTGAACAGACAGAAATCTGAAAAAATCAAGTCAAGTCAGATCTCTTTTGAAAGAAAGATTTTATGCAAAGGGAGCTTTCAAGTTTTTTGGGGAAAGTGCTTTCTGGAGGTAGAACAATTATTTGGTCTTTGTGTGTACTGTTTAGACTCTCTTCCCCACTTGATTCCTCACACTTCTCGTTTATAGGAAAGATCCTTCACAATCTTGGTTTAGAAGTCATGAAATCACAACACAGTCCTAGGCCTAAGAGGTGGCTGTTAGAACTTTAGAAGGCCTAGATACCCTCTAGTGGGCCAGACCCTTAGGAAAGGTGGAAGTGTGGTATTAGTACAGAGACCATCAGGGGAGTGTTTATACACATGGTGAGGGTAAAATGTTGTGAGGAGAGGTCTGGTGACCACAGAGTGGGAAAAATTGGAGTGATAGCAGAAGGGGTTTCCTTTCCTTGACCAAAAATATAGTATAAAGCTTGTCCCATAATAGATGAATTGTCAATAAGTTTGTAAGTGCATGGATGATAAATGAGTGAATGAATGAATCAATTTTATTTTTCTATGTCATGTGCTATCTTCTTTAATTACATTTCTTTTTATTTTCCATATTTGTCTTTGGAAGAAAGTCAGAAGTGTGGGTTTGTGCATTGGTATCTGTCTTGGAGCATCTTTAAAAAGACATCCTTGTAGGGACTTTTGGGTGGCTCAGTGGGTGAAAGCCTTGGCCTTCGGTTCAGGTCGTGATCTCAGAGTCCTGGGATCGAGCCCTGCATTGGGCCCTCTGCTCAATGGTAGACTGCTTCCCCCTCACTCTGCCTGCCTCTATGCCTACCCGTGATCTCTCTCTCTGTCAAATAAATAAATAAAATCTTAAAAAAATAAAATAAAAAACCTCTTTGTAAATCAATCCCTTTAATACCTGTTATAACTAATCCCAATTTTTAAGTAGTGTTTGAATGCCCATGATATATAATTCTTTGGGGAAAAATCCATCAACTTGAAACACATACACTGAGGCTCTTCTTCTTCTTATTCTTCTTCTTTAGATAGAAAGTTAGCATCTATTTTAATTTTTTATTAACATATATGTACTATTTGCCCCAGGGTACATGTCTGTGAATCATCAGGCTTACACATTTCACAGAACTTACCATAGCATATACCCTCACCAATGTCCATAACCGAGCCACCTTATCCCTATCTCCCTACTCCCCAGGACCCTCAGTTTGTTTCATGAGTTTGAGACTCTTTTGTTGTTTGTCTCCCTCCTAATCCCATCTTGTTTATTTCTCCCCAAGCCACCACGAGCCCCCACCCTGCCTCTCAAATTCTTCATATCAGAGAGATCATATGATAATTGTCTTTCTCTCATTGACTTATTTTGCTTAGCATAATACCCCCTAGTTCCATCCACGTCGCTGCAAATGGCAAGATTTCATTTCTCTTTATGTCTTCATAGTATTTCATTGTATGTATATATACCACTCTTCTTTATCCATTCATCTGTTGATGGACATTTAGGTTCTGTCCATAGTTTGGTTATTGTGGACAATGCTGCTATAAACATTCAGGTGCATGTGCCCCTTCAGATCACTATGTTTGTATCTTTAGGGAAAATACCCAGTAGTGTGATTGGTGGGTCAAAGGGTAGCTCTATTTTCAAATTTTTGAGGAACCTCCATACTGTTGTCCAGAATGGCTATACCAGCTTTCATTCCCACCAACAGTATAGGAGGGTCCCCCTTTCTCCACATCCTTGCCAACATCTGTTGTTTCCTGACTTGCTAATTTTAGCCATTCTCCCTGGTGTGAGGTGGTATCTCACTGTGGTTTTGATTTGTATTTCTCTAATGCCGAGTGATGTTGAGCACTTTTTCATGTGTCTGTTGGTCATTTGGATGTCCTCTTTGCAGAAATGTCTGTTCATCTCTTCAGCCCATTTCTTTTTTTTTTTTCTTCAGCCCATTTCTTGATCAGATTATTTGTTCTTTGTATTGAGTTTGAAAAGTTTTTATATATTTTGGATATTAGCCTTTATCTGATATGTCATTTGCAAATATCTTCTATTCTGTCAGTTGTCTTTTGGTTTTTTGGACTGTTTCCTTTGCTGTGCAAAAACTTTTCCTCTTGATGATGTCCCAATGGTTCATTTGTGCCCTTCCTTGCCTTGCCTTCAGTGCTGTTTCTAGGAAGAAGTTGCTGCAGCTGAGGTTGAAGAGGTTGCTGCCTGTGTTCTCCACGATTTTGATGGAATCCTGTCTAACATTGATCTCTTTCATCCATTTTGAATCTATTTGTGTGTGTGTTGTAAAAAAATGGTCCAGTTTCATTCTTCTGCATGTGGCTCTCCAATTTTCCCAAACCCTTTGTTGAAAAGACTTTTTTTCCATTGAATATTCTTTCCTGCTTTGTTGAAGATTAGTTGACCATAGAAATGGAGGTCCATTTCTGGGCTCTCTATTCTGTACTATTGATCTATGTGTCTGTTTTTGTGCCAGTACCACACTGCCTTGATGATTACAGCTTTGTAATAGAGCTTGAAGCCTGGAATTGTGATGCTGCCAACCTTGGTTTTCTTTTTCAACATTCCTCTGACTATTCACAGTCTTTTCTGGTTCCATATAAATCTTAGGATTATTTGTTCCACTTCTTTGAAATAAATTGATAGCATTTTGATAGGGATTGCATTAAATGTGTAGATTGCTCTAGGTAGCATAGACATTTTCACAATATTTGTTCTTTCAACCCATGATTATGGAACATTTTTCCATTTCTTTGTGTCTTCCTCAATTTCTTTCATGAGTACTTTATCATTTTCTGAGTATAGATTATTTGCCTCTTTGGTTAGGTTTATTCCCAGGTATCTTATTGTTTTGGGTGCAATTGTAAATGGGATTGACTCTTCAATTTCTCTTTCTTCTGTCTTGTTGTTGGTGTATAGAAATGCAACTGATATCTGTGCATATTTTATATCCTGATGCTTTACTGAATTCCTGTATGAATTCTATCAGTCTTGGAGTGGAGTCTTTTGGGTCTTCCACATAAAGTATCATATCATCTGGAAAGAGTGAGAATTTGACTTCTTTTTTTTTTTAAAGATTTTATTTATTTATTTGACAGAGAGATCACAAGTAGGCAGAGAGGCAGGCAGAGAGAGAAGGGGAAGCAGGCTCCCCGCTGAGCAGAGAGCCCAATGTGGGGCTGGATCCCAGGACCCTGAGATCATGACCCAAGCTGAAGGCAGAGGCCTTAATGCACTGAGCCACCCAGGCGCCCCGAGAATTTGACTTCTTCTTTGCCAATTTGGATGCCTTTTATTTCTTTTTGTTGTCTGATTTCTGTGGCTAGGATTTCTAGTACTATGTTGAATAGCAGTGGAGATAGTGGACATCCTTACCATGTTCCTGATCTTAGAAGCAAAGCTCTCAGTTTATCCCCATGGAGAATGATATTTGCTAGAGTTTTTTCATAGATACTTTTGATTATATTGAGGAATGTGCTCTCTATGCCTACACTGTGAAGAGTTTTGATCAATAAATAATGCTGTACTTTGTCAAATACTTTTTAAGCATGAATTGAAAGTATCATATGGTTCTTGTTCTTTCTTTTGTTAATGTATTGTATCACATTGATTGGTTTGCAGATGTTGAATCAGCCTTGCAACCCAGGAATAAATCCCACTTGGTCGTGGAGAATAATCCTTTTAATGTACTGTTGGATCCTATTAGCTAGTAATTTGATGATAATTTTTACATCCATGTTCATCAAGGATATTGGTCTGTAATTCTCCTTTTTGATGGGGTCTTTTTCTGGTTTGGGGATCAAGGTAATGTTGGCCTCATAAAATGAGTTTGGAAGTTTCCCTTCCATTTTTATTTTTTGGAACAATTTCAGGAGTATAGGTATTAATTCTTCTTTAATGTTTGGTAGAATTCCCCTGGGAAGTCATCTGGCCCTGGCCTCTTTTTTGTTGGGAGATTTTTGATGACTGCTTCAATCTCCTTATGGGTTATGGGTCTATTCAGGTTTTCTATTTCTTCCTGGTTTAATTTTGGTAGTTTGTGTGGCTCTAGGAATGCATCCATTTCTTCCAGATTGTCTAATTTGCTGGCATATAGTTGCTCATAATATGTTCTAATAATTGTCTATATTTCTTTGGTGTTGGTTGTGATCTCTCATTTTTTGTTCATGATTTTATTAATTTGGGTCCTTTCTCTTTTCTTTTGGATAAGTCTGGCCAGGGGTTTATTGGCCTTATTAATTCTTTCAAAGAACCAGTTCCTAGTTTAGTTGATTTGTTCTACTTTTGGTTTCTATTTCATTGATTTTGCTCTGATCTTTATTATTTCTCTTCTTCTGCTGAATTTAGACTTTCTTTGCTGTTCTTTCTCTAGCTTCTTTAGGTGTAGGGTTAGGTTATGTATTTGAGATCCTTCTTGTTTCTTGAGAAAGGCTTGTATTCCTATATACTTTCCTTTCAGGACTGCCTTTGCTGTGTCTCAAAGATTTTGAACAGCTGTGTTTTTATTTCATTTGTTTCCATTAACTTTTTTTTCTTCTTTAATTTCCTGGTTCACCCATTCATTCTTTAGTAGGATGCTCTTTAGCCTCCATGTATTTGAGTTCTTTCTAACTTTCCTCTTGTGATTGAGTTTTAGTTTCACGGTATTGTGGTCTGAAATTATGCAGGGAATGATTCCAATCTTTTGGTATAGATTGAGACTTGATTTGTGACCCAGGATGTGATCTATTCTGGAGAATGTTCCATGTGCACTAGGGAAGAATGTGTATTCTGTTACACTGGGATGGATTGTTCTGAATATATTTGTGATGTCCATCTGGTCCAGTGTGTCATTTAGAGCCTTTATTTCCTTGATTATCTTTTGCTTAGTTTAGTTCCTTGACGATCTTTTGCTTAGTTGATCTATCCATTTTGGTAAGGAGGGTATTAAAGTCCCCTACTATTATGGTATTATTGTTGATGTGTTTCTTTATTTTTGTTATTAATTGCTTTATATAATTGGCTGCTCCCATGTTAGGGGCATAGATATTTACAATTGTTAGAACTTCTTGTTGGACGGTACATTTAGTACTGATTTAGTGTCCTTCCTCATCTCTTATTATAGTTTTTGACTTAAAATCTAATTTATCTGATATAAGGATTGTCACCCCATCTTTCATTTGATATCCATTAGCATAGTAAATTGTTTTCCATTGCCTCACTATAAATCTGGAGGTACTTTGGGTCTAAAATGATGTTCATAGCCATTTGTATGTCTTCTTAGGACAAGTGTCTATTCATGTCTTCTGCCCATTTTTTGATGTCATTATCTGCTTTGTGACTGTTGAGTTTGAGGTGGTCTTTATAGACAGAGATTCAAATCAAAACCACACTGAGATACCACCTTACACCAGTTAGAATGGCCAAAATCAACAACACAGTAAACAGAAATGTTGAAGAGGATGTGGAGAAAGGGGAACCCTCCTCCACTGTTGGTGGGAATGCACGTTGGTGCAGCCACTTTGGAAACAGTGTGGAGATTCCTCTAAAAATTAAAAATAGAACTACCCTATGACTCTGCAATTGCACTACTCAGTATTTACCCCCCAAAAAGCAGATGCAGTACAAAGAAGGGCCACATATACCCCAATGTTCATAGCAGCAATGGCCACAATAGCCAAACTGTGGAAAGAACCAAAATGCCCTTCAACAGATGAGTGGATAAGGAAAATGTGGTACATCTATACAATGGAATATTATGCCTCCATCAGAAAGGATGAATATCCAACTTTTGTATCAACATGGATGGGACTAGAAGAGATTATGTGGAGTGAAATAAGTCCAGAGGAAAGAGTCAATTATCTTATGGTCTCACTTACATGTGGAGTATAAAGAAAATCATGGAGGGCATTGTGAGAAGGAAGGGAAGGGTGAATGGGGGGAAATCAGAGGGGGCGATGAACCATGAGAGACTGTGGTCTCTGAGCAACAAACTGAGGGTTTTGGAGGGGTGAGGGTGGGTTTGGGCAAGCCTTGTGATGGGTATTAAGGAGGGCACGTATTGTATGGAGCACTGGGTATGGTGCATGAACAATTCATCTTGTAACACTGAAATAATAAAATAAACATATTTGAGAAAAATAAATAAAATGAAGTTCTTGTATACAGCATATCGATGGAATTTGTTTTTTTTTCTTTTAGTTTTTGTTTTTTTCTGGAAGGTTTTTATCTTTCCATTTATTTTCAATGACAGCCTCAGCCTAGCTGGATATAGTGTTCTTGGCTGCATAATTTTCTTTTTAGTGCTCTGAATATATCATGCCAGTCCTTTCTGGTCTGTTAGGTCTCTGTCGATAGGTCTGCTGCCAATTTAATATTTCAACCTTTGTATGTTCCAGGCTTATTGTCCTGAGCTGCTTTCAGGATTTTCTCTTTGTCACTAAGACTTGTAGGTTTTACTATTAGATGACGGGTTGTAGACCTATTTTTATTGATTTTGAGGGGAGTTCTCTATGCCTCCTGGATTTTGATGCTTGTTCCCTTCACCAAATTAGGGATATTCTGTACAATAAGTTGCTCCAATATACCTTCTTCCCCTCTCTATCTCTCTTCTTCTTCTCGTTCCCCAATTATTCTAATTTTGTTGCATCTTATGGTATCAATTATCTCTCAAATTCTCCCCTCATTGTCCAGTAGTTGTTTGTGTCTCTTTTTCTCAACTTCTTTATCCTCAGTCATTTTGTCTTCTATTTCACTAATTTTCTTTTCTGCTTCATTTATCCTAGCAGTAAGAGCCTCCATTTTTTATTGTACCTCATTAATAGGTTTTTTTTATTTCAACTTAATTGATTTTAGTTCTTTTCTTTTTCCGGAAAGGGATTCTCTAATATCTTCCATGCTTTTTCAAGCCCAGCTAGCACCTTGATAATTGTCATTTTGAACTCTAGTTCTAACATATTACTAATCTCCGTATTGATTAAGTCCCTAGCCATTGGTACTGCCTCTTGATCTTTTTTTTTTTTTTTTGTGGTGAGATTTTCTGCCTTGTCATTTTATTGGGATAAGAATAGATAAATTAGAGAACAAAACACTAAAAGGATAGCAATGACCCGAGAAAAATCAGAAGAGAGCTGAAACCAAGGGTTGAAGAAAAAGGGGTGGGGGAGGAAAAAAAAAAGAAAAAAAATTTAAAAAAAAGTGAAAAAGAAAAAAATATATATATATTAAACTTGTGATTAGAACATAGCCCTACACCTCACTTTGGGTGTTTTTTTGTCTGTTAGAAGAAACTACATCCCAAAATTTTAAAGAAAGAAAAACTTATAAATATACAAATATAAGGGTAAACATTATGAAGGGATGGGATATGATCATAAAGATGAAAATTTAAAAAGATTCTAAAATAGGGATTAATAAGAGGTTGGTTGAAAAAAAAAAGAGGAAAGGATGTGATCAGGCTGGAGACTAGAACCAAGCCTGGTGCTAGATTTGGGGTCTATTTTGATCTATTAGAAGAAATTGTATTCCAAAATTTTAAATAAAACACTTATATGTATACAAAAAATAAGGTTAAATGCAAGTAGGGGATAAAATTTGAATGTAACAGTGAAAATAGAAAAGATTTTTAAAGAGGTATTGATACTAGTTAAAAAATGTTAAAATAGGAAAGAGGAAAAATAAAAATATAAGATAAGAAAAAATAAAACTTAAAAAATTTAACTCTGAAAGATTAAAGGATCATGGGGGAAAAAGCCGTGAATTCTTTTTTTTTTTTTTAAAGATTTTATTTATTTATTTATTAAGAAAGAGAGAGAGTGAGAGAGAGCATGAGAAGGGAGAAGGTCAGAGTGAGAAGCGGACTCCCCATGGAGCTGGGAGCCCGATGTGGGACTCGATCCTGGGACTCTGGGATCATGACCTGAGCCGAAGGCAGTCGCTCAACCAACTGCACCACCCAGGGGCCCAAAAAGCCGTGAATTCTATGTGTTGCTTTTTCCTAACTCTGGAGTTCTGCAGTTCTCATTGATTGATGAACTTGGTCTTGGCTGGTCATTCTTGCTGATCATCTGGGGGAGGGGCCTGTTGCAGTGATTTGCAAATGTCTTTGCCAGAGGCAGAATTGGTCCACCCTTGAGAGAGGCCTGGCCAAGAAATCTGCTTGGGTTCGCTCTCGGGAGCTTTTGTTCCCTGAATGCTTTCTGTACAGCTTTGGAGGATCGGAATGAAAATGGTGGCCTCCCAATCTATGGCCTGTAGGAGCCAAGAGCTCAGGACCCCACTCCTCAATGTACTCTCAGAGAAAAATAATCACTCCCATTTCCCTGTTCTCTGACTGAACTCTGAGCCCAGCCAGCCTGTGACAGAGTGTTTCTGTGTCTGGCACACAGCCCCTTTTGGAGTCTCTAAACCCAGCAGATTCCTGCATTGTGCTCCTGCACCACTCCTCCTGAAAGAGGAAGGAAGGGGTCTTTCCGGATCTGCCCCCTGCGGTGTCCCTGCTCGAAGAGCAGTGGCCTGACTGTGTCTCAGATCATGATTCAAGGTAATCATGAGCTGATAGTGCACTGCTCAGCTCCATCTTTGCAGTCAGCTTCCACACTCTGATACATGGGAGCTCTGCCACCCTCAGACACCCCTGGTCTTTCTGCGACCCCACAGGTCCTGAAACCACACTGTCTCCATGACGGCTAAACACCCTGCTTAGCCTCTGGAGCAAAGTCCCTCAGTGGAGCATACTTCTAATAGTTCCGATTTGTGCTCCACCGCTCTGTGGATTGGCAGCAGCCAGCCCCTCCCCATGCAGTCTATCTTCCTGTTGCTTTGAATTCACTTTTCTACACATCTTACCTTCTGGAAAGTGGTTGATTTTCTGTTCCTAGAATTGCTGTTCTTCTCTTTTATCTCCTGTTGCATTTGTAGGTTTTTAGAATGGTTTGATAACTATCCTAGATAGTTATGTACTTCTGGGTTCTGATATTATTTCAGCCTCCTACTCCTCCACCATCTTGCTCCTCCTGTCCTAGAAAGTTAACATCTTAATCTCAAGAATTTTGGACCTACCATACTTGAATGTTGATATGCATTTCAATGGGGACATAGAAAAGCTATCGGAACATACTAGATCTGTGAATTTTCTATGAGTTCCTACTACTCCTTTTCTGAAACCTGTTGCTATATTAATATTTAAGTGAGATTGGGGCATCTGGGTGGCTTAGTAGTTAAGTGTCAGTCTTTGGCTCAGGTCATGATTCCAGGGTCCGGGGATCCAGCCCCATATCAGGCTCCCTTCTTGACAGAGAGCCTGTTTCTCCCTCTCCTTCTTCCTGCTGATCTGCCTACTCTTCTCTCTCTCTCTATCTCTTTGTCAAATAATAAATAAATAAAATATTTAAGTGAGATTATTGTTGCTAGGGTTAAAAAACTTTCTTTCATACTTGTCTCTGCCAAGGTTGAATGACTGAGATTGGATTTATCTTCCTTCCTGAAACATGTTTTAAAAATACAGGGAAAATATATGGCACAATTACTTTCAAGACAATGGGCAATAATTCATTGAAGGTCAGTGATTCCTGAGAAATGGGAGGGGGGATTACAATAACAACAGTGCAAACTCTAAGGTTATCCCAGATTACTTCCTGGAGAAAGGGTTTAGACCACAGTGCAAGAAGGAGGAACCAAGAATAATCTAGTGGCATCCCTGGTTGATTAAACATAACTAAAGGTCTAGAGTAGGTAAGGCAGCTTGAGTTCACAGGGCAGTGTACCAAAGAAGAAACACATAAAGGGGAGTATAGAGATCTTCCAAGGCTACCTTCCAGTAGTCAATTGAATAATGATCAGTGAATGCATGCACTTGAGAAAACTACTCAAGACCTGGGGAAGAATCATTGAAAATATCAGAGGGAAAGACACCTGAAACTTAAACAGTATCCAATATAGTGTTTGTTCCCAAGAATCAGGGTAGAAAAATAGTACTAAGTACTAAAAATAGAGTACTAAGAATGTTCTTACCTCATTAGTGATAAAAACTACATGCTAGACAAAACCAAATGATAAAGACAACACTCTATGGGAGCAAAATACAAGTCATAAAAGCCATAAAATAATCAAACTGTTTCCAACCAACGTAACTATCATTGTAGAAATGTGTAGACACATTTCTCCCTACTCCTCACTCAAGAACAACTGAAAACACTGGGTATTGTAGATATGACAAATATAAAAGACTCAAAAGTGGCAAGAAGGAGACAGATTGGCTAAGTGGTGAGTTGGTTGGTTATTCTCTTTGCTCAATATATTACAGACTGTGTGCTGAGGAAACTGGCATCTAGGAAATGTCAGTGGGCACAAAAAAAATGGCTCACCCATTGGCATGGCATCTAAAAAAACAAGGTAGGTAGCTGGGACTTCCATCACTACCTGATAGCAGTAAATGTCAGTACCCCACTATGATGTCAGTATATGACAAATAGAAAGCAATAACAAGACACCTTTGCCCAATAAGTGTGGTACCAGCAGAGACCTAGTAAAAAATCAGAATACTTACACATGTCCAGCAGTAATGAGATGCCCCTCTCCCCACCAAGGTTTAGAGTAGGCAGAGCAGAAAACCTAGAATTTCACTCCCACCTAAGCAGGACCCAGGTATTACCTTCTTTCCTTATTGGTGTGGCATCAGAAAATGGCTAAACGGATTTAAATAAGCTCCAGTGTTGCATATTACATTAACCAAAGTCTTCAGGATACAACTGAAATCACTTATAATCTCAAGAATCAGGAAAATCTCAACTTGAGTTCACAGGGGTAACTTGAGTGATAAAATAAAATTAATAGATGCAAACACCACATGCAAACACAAAGATGACACAGATGTTGGAATTGTCTAACAAAAATTTTAAAGCAGTTATAAAAATGATTTAGCAAACAATTATGAACATGCTGGAAACAAATGAAATAGAAATCTCAGAAAAATGAAAGAAGATATAAAGGAGAACAAAATGGAAATTTTAGAATTTAAAAACAAATAGTCATAACAAAAGATGTACTAAGTGAGTTCAATGGAGATGACACAAAAAGAAGCAGGGAATTTGAAGATAGAAAAGTAGAAATTACAATAGAACAAAAGAAGGAAAACAGTAAAAAAATTATCAAACACTCAAATATTGTGAGATTATAACAAAAGATCTAATTTTGAATCATTAGTTCCACAGAAGGAGGAAGGAGAGGAGAAAGTATGAAACTAAAAATTTCAAAGAAATAATGTTGCAAAATATCCAAATTTGTCAAAAAATATTAATCTACTTACTCAAAAAGATAAATAAAACCAAACCAAATGAAAACCAAAGAAATCCATGTGAGGAAACATCTAATCAAATGTCTGAAAACAAAACACACTCACACATACACACACACACACACACACACAGCATTTAAGCAGCAAGAGATAAAAAATTGAATAGCAATAGGTTTCACATCAGAAAACCATGGAGGTCAGAAGGAGGTGGCATATATTTTTTTCAAGAGCTGAAAGAAAAAATGGTTGAACCAGAATTATTTTTTTTAAAGGTTTTTTATTTATTTGACAGAGAAAGAGAGATCACAAGTCTGCAGAGAGGCAGGCAGAGAGAAGGGGGGGGGAAGCAGGCTCCCTGCTGAGCAGAGAGACCGATGCAGGACTTGATCCCAGGACCCTGAGATCATGACCTGTGCCGAAGGCAGAGGCTTTAATCCACTGAGCCACCCAGGCGCCCCAATCCAGAATTACTTTTAATTTCTGAAATCCCCTTCAAAAATAAAGAGAAAATCAGGAAATTTGAAAACAGAAAAACATAAAGTTAATCAATTATACCTAAAGCTGATTTGTTTGGAAAATGAATAAAAGTGAAGAATCTCTAACAAGAACGTGTGTGTGTGTGTGTGTGTGTGTGTGTGTGTGTGTGTGTGAAAGAGAGAGTGGGGAGAGGGGGAGAAAGAGGAAGGAAGAGGAAGAGAGAACACACATATTTCCAAATTATCAATATCAGGAATTACACAGGGGGTATCATAACACACACTGAACCATTAAGAGGATAATGAGAAAATTCTATAAAAAATTCTTCACATCTAAATATAAAATGTAGGCAAAATAAGTCAGTTTCTCAAAAAGCACAAATTTCCAGGTTATATACAGTATGAAAGAAATAATGGGTAATGTGAATAGTCCTATAACTTTAAAAAGGTTGGTTATATAATTTATATATATTTTTTATTTATTTAACTTTATTTTTATTATTTAACTTTAACGTAAGCTGTTTTTTTGTTTGTGAGTGTTTTTGTTTTTGTTTTGTTTCAGTTTTTATTTACATTATGGTTACTTACCATACAATGTGATATAAGCTTTAGATGTATAATATAGTGAGTCAACAATTCCACACATCACCTTTTGGTCATCACAAGAGCACTTCTTAAACCCTGTCACATATTTAACCCATACCCCACCTCCCCTCTGGTAACCATCAGTTTGTTTTCAATAGTTAAGAGTCTTTTGTGAATTGCCTCTCTCTCTCTCTCTCATTTTTCCAATTATTTTTATTTTATTTTTTCAGTGTACCAAGATTCATTGTTCATGTACCACACCCAGTACGCCATGCAATACATGTCCACCTCAATACCCACCACCAGGCTGACCCAATCACCTACATCTCTCCCCACCAAAACCTTCAGTTTGTTGCTAAGAGTCCACAGTCTCTCATGGTTCATTTACCCCTCCGATTTCCCCCAGTTCACCATTCCTTTCCTTTTCACAATGTCTTCCATGTTTTTTCTTATGCTTCACACATAAGTGAGACCATATGATAATTGACTCTCTCTGCTTGACTAATTTTACTCAGCATAATCTCTTCCAGTCCCATCCATGTTGATACAAGAGTTCAGTATTCATCCATCCTGATGGAGGCATAATATTCCATTGTATATATGGACCATATCTCCTTTATCCATTTTGCTGTTGAAGGGAACCTTGGCCCTTTCCAATTTGGTGATTGTGGCCATTGATTCTATGAAAATTGGGGTACATGTGTCCCTTCTTTGTACTGTGTCTGCTTCTTTGGGGTAAATACCAAGTAGTCATAGGGTAGCTCTATTTTTAATTTCCTGAGGAATCTCCACATTGTTTTCAAAAGTGGCTGTGCCAACTTGCATTCCCACCAACAGTTTAAGAGGGTTCCCCTATCTTCACATACTCTCCAGCATTTGTTGTTTACTGTCTTATTGATTTTGGCCATTCTAACTGGCATGAGGTGGTATCTCACTGTGGTTTTGATTTGAATCTCTCTGATGGTTAAAGATGATGAACATTTTTTCATGTGTCTGTTAGCCCTTTGTATGTCTTCTTTGGAGAAGTGTCTGTTCATGTCTTCTGCCCATTTTTT
>CM052810.1:73780332-73838885 GCA_028533885.1 Nasua narica | reverse complement strand
TTCTTGATGCTACAGTAAATGGAATCGATTCTCTAATTTCCCTTTCCATATTTTCATTGTTAGTGTATAGGAAAGCAATTGATTTTTGTGCATTGATTTTGTATCCTGACACATTTCTGAATTGCTGTATGAGTTCGAGTAGTTTGGGGGTGGAGTCTTTTGGGTTTTCCATATAAAGTATCATGTCATCTGCAAAGAGAGAGAGTTTGACTTCTTCATTTCCAATTTGAATGCCTTTTCTTTCTTTTTGTTGTCTGATTGCTGTTGCTAGGAGTTCTAGTACTTTGTTGAACAAGAGTGGCGAGAGTGGGCATCCTTGACGTGTTCCAGATCTCAAAGGGAAGGCTGTCAGCTTTTTCCCATTGAGAATGATATTTGCCGTGGGCTTTTCATAGATAGACTTTATGATGTTGAGAAATGTTCCTTCTATCCCTATACTTTGAAGAATTTTAATCAGGAACGGATGCTGAATTTTGTCAAATGCTTTTTCTGCATCTATTGACAGGATCGTGTGGTTCTTCTCTCTTCTCTTGTTGATGAATTTTTTTTCATGTGTCTGTTAGCCATTTGTATGTCTTCTTTGGAGAAGTGTCTGTTCATGTCTTCTGCCCATTTTTTGACATGATTGTCTGTTTTTTGCATGTTGAGAATAAAGTGTTCTTTATAGATCTTAGATATCAGACCTTTGTTGTGTTATTTGCAAATAGACCAATATCTAGTAATGACATTGAAGCAGTGGTCAAAAATCTCCCAAAAAAAAAGTCCAGGACCTGACAGATTCCCTCGAGAATTTTACCAAACATTCAAGGAAGAAATAATATCTATTTTCCTGAAACTATTTCAAAAAATAGAAACAGAAGAAAAACTTCCAGACCCTTTCTATGAAGCCAGAATTACACTGATCTCCAACCCAGGCACAGACCCCATCAAAAAGGAGAATTTCAGACCAATATCATTGATGAATATGGACGCCAAGATTCTCAACAAGATTCTAGCTAGTAATATCCAACAGCACATTAAAAAGATTATCACCAGGACCAGATGGGTTTTATCCCTCGGATGCAAGTGTGGTTCAACATTCGCAAATCAGTCAATGTGATAGAACAAATCAGTAAGAGAAGAGAGAAAAACCACATGGCCCTCTCCATTGATGCCGAAATAGCATTTGATAAAATACAGCATCCGTTCCTAATTAAAACTCTTCAAACTATTGGGATAGAAGAAACATTCCTCGACTTCATAAAATCTTTCTATGAAAAGCTCACAGCCAATATCATTCTCAACAGGGAAAAGCTGACAGCCTTCCCTTTGAGATTAGAAACACAAGGATCCCCACTCTCACCACTCTTGCTCAACATAGTACTAGAAGTCCTAGCAACAGCAATCAGACAGCAAAAAGAAATAAAAGGTATTCAAATTTTGAAATGAAGAAGTCAGACTCTCTCTCTTCGCAGATGCCATGATACTTTATATGGAAAACCCAAAAGTCTCCACCCCCAAACTACTAGAACTCATACAGCAATTCACCAATGTGGCAGGATACAAAATCAATGCACAGAAATCAGTTGCTTTCTCTCCCTTTTTTTTTTCTCATTTTATTTCTTAAATTCCCCATGACTGAAATCATATGGTATTTGCTTTTCTCTGACTGATTTATTTCACGTAGCATAATCCCCTCTATTTCCATCCATGTTATTACAAATGGCAAGATTTCATTCTTGGCATTGATGTCAAGATATCTATCTATCTATCATCTATCTATCTATCTATCTTTTTTATCCATTTTTCTGTTTTTGTGTAAGGTGTAAGAAAATCTTCTAGTTTCATTCTTTTGCAAGTAGCTGTCCAGTTTTCCTAATATTTTTTGTTGAAGAGACTTTTCTTTTTCCAATGGATATTCTTTCCTGCTTTGTTGAAGGTTAATTGACCATATAGTTATGGTTTCAATTCTGGGTTTTCTATTCTTTCCTATTCATCTTTGTGTCTATTTTTGTGCCAATCTTATATTCAAAATATGCAAATTTATCTTATGTCTCTTTTATGTTGCCTTTCCACAGGTCTTGCCACCCTCCTGGCTTGCCCAGTACTGAGTCAGCTGACTTTTAAATCTCCAGCCTCCATGTCCCACTGTTTTACAAACTCATTCAGCCCCTCTTGTTTTTAACATCAAATATTACAGGGATTAATCTTCCCTGTGTGAGCTCCCTGGTGTGTAGGTCTCTAACCTATTCACATGCACAGCTCCATGCCTCCTGCAAAGGGCTTTCCTCCACCTTTCCAACTTTTTAACTTATCGGATGCAACTTCCTCTCTGTATTTAGTTGTGGATTTTGTTCTGCCAGTCTTTGGATCACTTTCCAGGATATTGTGTTGTATGTGATATCAGAGTATAAATGTGAGATGAGGTGAGGTCAGGATCTGCCATCTCCCCAAACTACCAGAATATCTTCAACACCTATTCTGATAAAAAAATAAATAACAGAAAAATAATAATTCAAGGAAACATCCTCAACTTGATAAAGAACAACTACAAAAAATCTTCAGGTAACATTATTTTCAAAGGCAAAACACTGAATGCTTTTCCATAAGACTAGGAAGAAGGTAGGGATCTCTGGATTCACCACTCCCATTCATACAAGTATTAGAAGTCCCAGACAACCAAATAAAACAAGACAAGAGGATAAAACACAGAAATCAGAATAGAAGATATAAAACTGTCCTTCTTTATAGATTACACAGTAGTCTTTGTAAGATATCTTAAGGAATAGTAAATAAATAAATAAATAAATAAATAAATAAATAAATAAAAGGATGGAAGGAAGGAAGAAAAGAAACCTGATAAGTGAGTTCAAGAAGAAGTTCACAGGATATGTAATTGATTAAAAAAAAAAAAAAACAGAACTGAGTTTCTGCACACTGGCAATGAATTTATGGAAAAATGAAACAAAAATACAGTAACATTTAATATCATTAATATAGTGAAGTAGATATAAATCTAACAAATCTTTACAGGATTTATGAATTGAAAACTATATATAATCTAAGAAGAGCTATGAAAGTGGAGAGATATATTATTTTCAGAGAGTAGAGAATTCAACAGAAAATGAGTCAATGGAGGCAAGATGCAGAGACGTAGGAGACTTTGTTTCAACTAGTCCCCTAAAGTGTACTAAATATCTACCAGAACACTCTGAATACCCAGGAAATCAGCCTGAGATGCAAGATTATACACTTCTGGATCTCTTCGAGAGTAGAAGACAGCAATGGAGAAGTACAGTGGAGTGGGATACCTTGGACTGATATTGGAGGATAAATGGATGGGGGAGGGAGCCACCAGAAGGGACCCAAGGAGAGTAATACCCCAAGTGAAAGTGCACTTTGATTGGGAAACAGCATTAACTTTGGAGTCTGGCTAAAAGCCCTCAAAAAGAGCAAAAGATCTTGAGGCTGATTCGGGTGGGCACAGGCATGGGCCTAAGCTCATGGACCCAGGACGGTCACCACAGGGAACCACCCATGTCAGAGGGAATCCAGAGGGGGCTCCAGCATGTGGTCCTTGTGTCTGTGGCTTTCTGCTCCCTACACCACTGCTCTGGCCGGGCACAATCCACTGGCAACTGAGAAAGCTTGGTGTGCAAGCCAGCGGTGATACTCTGTGGCCCAACTAAGGGTCTGAAAACACTCCTGCTCATACTTGAGGGAGCTCCACGTGGGCATCAGCGGGCAGATCCCCCACACCCGACGTCGGTTCTGACAGCATTCCTGCCTGCCCCTGAGGGAGCTCTGTGTGGGTGCCAGCCTGCAAACCTCCGTGACCTGACGTGAGTTCCAAGACCACTCCTGCCCATGCCAGAGAGAGTCTATGGGCACCAGTGGTAGTCTTCCATGGCTCTCCAAAAAGGCTAAACACACCTAGCATGGGCCTGCACCCCAGAAAGCAGTCCCAGCAAAGGCAGCCACCAGAAGCAGGCTCCCAGGACCAATATCACTCGTGGTTTGGGTGGCACAGAGTTTCAGTGACAAGTGAGGGCTTTGGGCAAACACTGGGACTGCGGCTGGGGCTGTGCATCACCTGTGAGAGACTTGGTGTGCAGCAGACTCTGTGGAGTGGGCGTCTTTGTGTTGTAAACTACCCAGAGGGGAGTAGACTGAGGCTCTTCTCTAAGGAGGAGATCTGGGAATAGGTAGATTCTTTGTTTGGATCCTCCAAAAAACCACAAAAAAACATAAAAAGCTACAAAAAGCTGCAAAAAGTCACAAAAGAACAAAAACCTCCAGAGACCAAAAGCCTGAAAAACCGGTTTCCACAAAGCCTAATCCCTAGATAGTCTGCAGGGTGACTCACCCCAAGCAAGATTGACTGGAAACAACGCAGCAGGAGTAAGGCCCTCCCCCAGATGACAAACCAAAGTCAAGAGGACAATAACCACAGGGTCCCCATAAAACTGTACACACACACACACACACACACACACACACACACAAACAAAAAAACCCTGTAAAACCCCATTATCGGGGGAAAATTATACATCAAGCTCCTGGTATTGCCCCCAAACCTGTATTTCATAGATACAACTTTTTTTTTTAATTCATTCTCACAATTCTTGTTTGTTTAATCTTTTTAATCTATGTGCCATTACAACTAGAGGTTGAAAACAATGTATTCCATAATAACTTCTCAACTTGAACTTTTTTCATATATACACCAGTGTCTCACTTTTCTTTTCTTCATTTTTTCTTTTCCTTGTTCTTTTTAAACATACATATAGATATAAGCTCCAAGGTAATCCTTTTTCCTTATTCAATACTACCCCTAAATATAAACTAGATTTAATTTCCTTGTATCTCTGGAAAGATGTGTCCTTTAATAAAGATAACAAGATACACCCAGGAGGAACTGAAATAATGTTCCTCACCCACATCAAGGATCTACAACTGCCCTCCAATCTTATTCTTTTCTCAGTGTCTCTATGTTGTTGTTGTTGTTTTCTGGTATTACACAAATTTTATTCTTGGGATTCATTTTGGCTGGGTTCTTTGTTTCTTGTCATTTACTCTTGTTGGTCTTGTTTGTTCGTGTCTGTTTATATACCTTATAAATCTTACGTTGGGGGCTCATTTGGGCTGGGATTTCTCTTTTTATCTCTCTCTCTTCTTTTTATTTTTCTTTCTATTTGGTATTGAATTCTGATTGCTCCAAAAATTTTCAGGGTACACCTTGCCTGGATCGTGGTTGATATATTCAACTATACATCCCCTCAACCACCTCTCATCAGAATGACTAGAAGGAGGAAAAACCAACAGAGGAAAACCCCACAGACTATGCCCTCTCCCTTAGAATTATTGGAAATGGACATAAACAGTATGTTGGAAAGGGAATTCAGGGTATCAATTATCAAGGCAATGGCTATATTGGAGAAAAACATCAGTGGCAGTATAGAATCTCTAAGGGCAGAACTGAGAATCAGTATGGTTGATGTCAAAAATGCTATCAATGAGATCCAATCTAATCAAAATACTCTAACAGCTAGGTTAACAGAGATAGAGGATAAAATTAGTGATCTAGAGGACAAGATGGTAGAGAAGAAAGGTCAGGAAAAGGGCTGGAACAAACTGCTTAGAAACCATGAGAATAGACTTAGGGAAATAAATGATGACATGAAATGCTTCAACATCAGAATTATTGGAATTCTTGAGGGGATGGAGAAAGAAGACTAGAAGATATAGCTGAACAAATTCTGAATGAAAATTTGCCCACTCTGGGGAATAGAACAAGTGTTTGTGTCTTAGAGGTAGAAAGGACACCCCCCAAGATCAATGAGTCTAGAAAAACATCTAGACACTTCATTGTGAAATTAATGAGTCACAATTTTAGACAAGAGGTCCTGAGGGCAGCTAGGGGGAAAAGAATCCTTACATACAGAGGAAGACCCATCAGAATAACATGAGACAAGAATCCAGCAAGCCAGAAAGGGCTGGAAAGCCATATTCAGGGAACTAAATGAGAAGAACATGCAGCCAAGAATACTTTATCTAGCAAGTCTGACATTCAAAATGGATGGAGAGATAAGGAGCTTCTAAGACCGGCAAGGTTTAAAAGAGTATGTGACCAACAAGCTGGCACTACAAGAAATATTAAAGGGGGTTCTATAAAAGAAGGAAGAACCCATGAGTGACATAGAACAGAAACTTACAATCTATAGAAACCAGGACTTCACAGACAACATGATGTCAATAAAAACTTATCTTTCAATAATCACTCTCAACATAAATGGCCTAAATGCTCCCATAAAACAGTACAGGGTTGTGGACTAGATAAAACGACAGGACCTATCTATCTACAGGACCCATCCTGTCTACAAGAGACACATAAGGAACCTAAAAATATATCCAGACTGAAAGTGAGGAATGGAGAACCATCTTTCATGCCACCAGGCATCAATAGAAAGCTGGGATAGTGATTCTCATAACAGATAAGTTAGATTTTAAGCTAAAGACTGTAGTCAGAGATACAGAAGGACACTAGGTCATTCATAATAGGGTCTATTCTCCAAGAAAATCTAACAATTGTAAACATTTATGCCCCCAGCAGATGAGCAGCCAACTGCATGAGCCAACTGTTAATCAAAATAAAGAGTCATACTGATATGAATTCATTAATAGTAGGAGATCTTAACACACCACTCTCAGTAACAGACAGATCATCTAAATGGAAAATCAATAAAGAAAGAAGAGCTTTGAGTGACACATTGGACCAAATGGACCTCATAGATATATACAGAACATTCCACCCTAAAACAACTGAATACTCATTCTTCTTGAGTGCACATGCAACTTTCTCCAAAATAGACCAAATACAAGATCACAAATCAGAACTCAACTGATACCAAAAGATTGAGATGATTCCTTGCATATTCTCACACCACAATGCTTTGAAACTGGAACTCAACCACAAGAAAAAGTTTGGAAGGAATTCAAACACTTGAAGGCTAAAGACCAACATGCTCAAGAATGTTTAGATCAGCCAGGAAGTCAAAGGAGAATGTAAACAATTCATGGAAACCAATGAAAATGAAGACACATCAGTCCAAAACCTATGGGATATGGAAAAGTTGGTTTTAAGGGGAAAATACATAGCCATCCAAGCCTCACTCAAAAAGACTAAAAAATTCCGAAAAAAACAGCTCTCTTTACACCTTAAAGAACTGGAAAATCAACAACAAATTAATCCAACCCCACACGAAAGAAGGGAAATAATCAAGATTAGAGCAATATCAATGAGTTAGAAACTAGAGATACAGTAGAACATACCAATGAAACCAGAAGTTGGCTTTTTGAAAGAATCAATAAGATCGACAA
Organism: Nasua narica; assembly: GCA_028533885.1. Lineage (NCBI taxonomy): Eukaryota > Metazoa > Chordata > Mammalia > Carnivora > Procyonidae > Nasua > Nasua narica. The sequence continues at coordinate 73,831,526 of CM052810.1, read as the reverse complement.
GCCACTCGCCAAACTAATCCAAAAAAAAAAGAGAGAGAGAGAGAGGACCCAAATTAATAAAATTATGAATGAAAGGGGAGAGATCATGACTAACAAAAAAATAGAAACAATCATCAGAAATTATGATCAACAGCTATATACCAATAAGTTAAACAACCTAGAAGAAATGGATGCATTCCTGGAAACCTGTAAACTTCCAAGACTGAAACAGGAAGACATTGACAACTTGAATAGACAAATATCTAGTAACAAGATTGAAAAGTTGATCAAAAACCTCCCAAAAAATAAGAGCCCAAGACCTGATGGATTCCCTGGAGTAGTTTACCAAACATCAAAGAAGAAATAATACCTATTCTCCTAAAGATTATTTTCCCCAAAATATGGTTATTTTATTTTTTTCAGGGTTACAAGATTAATTGTCTATACACCACACCCAGTCCTCCGTGCAATACATGACCTCCTCAATACCCACCACCAGGCTTGCCCAAACCCCCACACCCTCCTTTCCAAAACCATCAGTTGGTTGCTCAGAGTCCACATTGTCTCATGGTTCATTGCCCCCTCCGATTTCCCCATATTCACCTTTCCTTTCCTTCTCATAGTGCCCTCCATGTTTTTCCTTATGTTCCACACATAAGTGAGACCATAAAATAATTGACTCTCACTGCCTGATTTATTTCGTCCACATTATCTCTTCCATAACCATCCATGTTCATACAAAACTTGGGTATTCATCCTATCTGATGGAGGCATAATATTCCATTGTATATATGAACCATATCTTCTTTATTCATTCATCTGTTGAAGAGCATCTTGGTTCTTTCCACAGTTTGGTGAATGTGGCCATTGCTGCTATGAACATTGGGGTACATGTGATCCTTCTTTGTACTGCATCTGCTTCTTTGGGGTAAATACCCAATAATGCAATTGCGGGGTCATAGGGTAACTCTAGTTTTAATTTCCTGAGGAATCTCCACACTGTTTTCCAAAGTGGCTGTACCAACTTGCATTCCGACCAACAGTGGAAGAGGGTTTCCCTTCTCCAAATCCTCTCCATTTGTTGTTTACTGTGTTGTTGATTTTGGTCATTCTAACTGGTGTAAGGTGGTATCTCAATGTGGTTTTGATTTGAATCTCTCTGATGGCTAAAGATGATGAACAATTTTTTCATGTGTCTGTTAGCTGTTTGTATGTCTTCTTTGGAAAAGTGTCTGTTCATGTCTTCTGCCCATTTTTTGATGTGATTATCTGTTTTGTGAGTGTTGAGTTTGAGTTCTTTATAGATCTTAGATATCAGACCTTTCTAGTGTCATTTGCGAATATTTTCTCCCATTCTGTGGGTTGCCTGTTTCTTTTGTTTATTGTTTCATTCAGTGTGCAGAAGCTTTTTATCTTGATGAAGTCCCAAAAGTTTATTTTAGCTTTTGTTTCCTTTGCCTTTGGAGACATGTCCTGAAAGAAGTTGCTGTGGCTGATGTTGAAGAGGTTACTGCCTATGTTCTTCTCCAGGGTTTTGATAGACTCCTGCCTCACGTTGAGGTCTTTTATCCGTTTTGTGTTTATATGTATGGTGTAAGAGAATGATCAAGCTTCATTCTGCTACAAATAGCTGTCCAGTTTTTTCATCACCATTTATTGAAGAGACTGTCTTTTTTCCACTGGATATTTTTGCCTGTTTTGTCAAAGATTATTTGACCATAGAGTTGCAGATCCATCTCTGGGTTCTCTATTCTGTTCCACTGGTCTATGTGTTTGTTTTTGTGTCAGTACCATGCTGTCTTGGTGATCCCAGCTTTGTAGTAAAGGTTGAAATCAGGCAACATGATGCCTCTAGCTTTGTTGTTCTTTTTCAACATTTCCGTAGCAATTTGGGGTCTTTACTGGTTCCATACAAATTTTAGGATTGTTTGTTCCAGCCCTTTGAAAAAAGCCAGTGGAATTTTGTTTGGGATGGCATTGAAAGTATTTCTCTGGGCAGTATAGACATTTTGACAATGTTTATTTTTCTGATCCATGAGCATGGAATGCTTTTCTACATTTTGTGTCTTCTTTGATTTCTTTCATGAGTGTTCTGTAGTTCCTTGAGTACAGATTCTTTACTTCTTTGGTTAGGTTTATACCCAGGTATCTTATGGTTCTTGGTGCTACAGTAAATGGAATCAATTCTCTAATTTCCTTTTCCATAATTTCATTGTTAGTGTATAGGAAAGGCATTGTGAGAAGGAAAGGAAAGGTAAATGGGGGAAAGTGGAGGGAGTGATGAACCATGAGAAACTGTGGACTCTGATCAACAAATGATGGTTTTGGAGGGGAGGAGGTGGGGTGGTTGGGTATGCCTGGTTTTGGGCATTGAGGAGGGTACGCATTGCATGGAGCACATGGTGTGGTGCAGGAATAGTTAATCTTGTAACACTGAAAAAATAAAAGTATTTGGGAAAAATAAAAATAAAAAAAAAATAAAAAAAGAAAAATTGTTCATCATCATTAGCTCTCCATGTGATTTTAATCAAAATCACATTGACATACTAGCTTACACCAGTTAGAATGGCCAAAATTATCAGGACAAGAGACAAGTGTTGGAGAGGATGTGGAAAGAGTGGAACACTCTTACACTATTAGTGGGAATGCGAGTTCTTGCAGCCACTTTGGAAAAAGCATGGAGATTCCTGAAGAAATTAAAAATAGAGCTATCCTATGGCCCTGCAATTTATTTACCCCAAAGATATAGCGGTAGTGAAAAGAAGGGCCATATGTACTCCAATGTTCATAGCAGCAATGGTCACAATGGCCAAACTATAGAAAGAACCAAGATGCCTTTCAACAGAAGAATGGGTAAAGAAGATATGGTTTATATAAACAATGGAATATTATGCCTCCATCACAAAGGATGAATACCAATCTTTTGTATCAACATGGATGAGACTGAAGGAGATTATGCTGAGTGAAATAAATGAAGGAGAGAAAGTCAATTATCATATGTTTTCACTTACTTGTGGAGCATAAGGAATAACATGGAGGACATTAAGGGAAGGAAAGGAAAAACAAATTGAGGGAAATTGGAGGGGAAGGCGAACCATGAGAGATTGTGGACTCTGAGAAACAAAGTGAGGGTTTTCGAAGGGAGAGAGCTGGGGAATGGGAGACCGTGGTGGTGGTTATTGAGGAGGGCATGTATTTTACAAAGAACTGAGTGTATTGCATAAACAATCCGTCTTGGAATGCTGAAAAAATAAAATAAAAATAAAAAAAAAACAATTACCAAGTGGAAAAAAAAGACAAGAGGCATTTCATCAAAGAAGATATACATATGGTAAGTAAACACATGAAAAGATGTTCAACATTGTTAGTTGATTGAGGAAATATGAATGAAAATCACAATTAGATATCTCTATATACCTGTCAGAATGGCTGGCTTTAAAAATACTGACAACACCAAACCCTGGAAAGATTCAGACGGACTATATCACTCACACACTTCTTATGGGAATATAAAATGGCACAACCATTCTGAAAACCGTTTTGGTGATTTCTTAAACAAACAAACATGAAACTATCATTAAGCCCTGCAGTTGTACTCTGAGCATTTATCCCAGAGAGACAAAAACATTAACACAACAACCTTTACACATATGATCACTGAAGCTTTATTTTTATTTTTTTTATTTTTTTTAAGATTTTTTATTTATTTATTAGGAGAGAGAGTGAGAGAGAGCATGAGAATAGAGGTCAGAGTGAGAAGCGGACTCCCCATGGAACTGGGAGCCCGATGTGGGACTCAATCCTGGGACTCCAGGATCATGACCTGAGCCGAAGGCAGTTGCTCAACCAACTGAGCCACGCAGGCGCCCTGAAGCTTTATTTTTAATAGCCCAATCTAGAAACAACCAAAATGTCTCTCAATGGGTAAATGATTTTTAAAAATTGATGAAACTATACCATGGAATACTGCTCCACAATAGTAATGAATACAATATCGACTTATGCAACAACTTGAATGAATCTCAAGAGAATTTTTGTTGTGAGTCAAAAGTCAATCCCAAAAGGTCACATACCATATTGTTCCCTTCTCAAAATTATAATGTTATAGAGATGAAAAACAAATTAGTGGTTTCTAAGGGTAGGGGTGTTGGAGAAATAGGGGAAGTATGATTATATAAAGACAACACAAGAAGCTCATCTGTGCTGTACTTTTACTGTTATTGTGCCCATAGGAATCTGTATTTATGACAAAACAGCATTGAATCCATGCCAAGTTTTTGGACTTGATATTAAGTTATAGTTATGTAAAATGTATATTATAACTAATTTATGCATGGTATAGGAGTTACATGACATTGGGTAAAACTGGGTAAAGAACTATAGGACTTCTCTGCTATATATGTCACTTTCTAAAAATCTAAAATGATTTTAAAGAAAGCCTCAAAATGACAGAGGAAAAAAAGTGATTTAGGAATAACAACCACAGAATTCAGTAAAAAGGACATAAAATCCATTGTTATAACTATAATACACACAATTATTAGAAAAATAATTCTAGTTTATTAAATATAAACTAGAGATAAATTTGGGTGTTAGAGACACATATATAAAGATATGTATATGAATATATAAAATTTATATATGAAAATATAAAAAAGTCTAAAATCAAACTAGTGATTAAAAATAATATGTGAAGTGAAACCGACACTTCTTAACAGCAGATTAGATATTTCAGAGGAAATTATTAATAAACCTGAAGGTATAACAATCAAAACTATATAAAATGAAATATAGAGAGAAGGAAAAATGAGTAGAGAGGGCAGATTATCACTATATTGTGGGGATATTCCAAGGGGCCAAATATATACAACTGGCATTACCAAGGGGAGCAGCAGGGGCAGAAAAATATGTAAAGAAATGATGACTAAAATTTATAAATTAATGCAAGCAATAAGTCCATGCATTCACAGTCTTCATGACACGATCATAAGAAACATGGAAAAAGTGCACCCAAACACATCATAATCAAATAACTTCAAGCAAGTGATAAAGAAAAAAAATATTAAAGCAACCAGAGAAAAACAACACACATATCTTGTGTGTACAGTGAAAGATGGCAACAGATTTCTCACTGGGAAAATTGTAATCTGGAAAACAGAGAAGCAACAGCTTTGTAGTACTGACCAAAAAAGCAAAACAAACAAACAAACAAAACCCAAAAAAACGAAGACAAAAAAACAAAACAAAACAAAATAAAACAAAAAACACAAAAAATAAAAAACACCCTTTTCAAGAAAGAAATGTTTATCCAGAATAAATATCTTTCCAAAAAAAAAAATGGAATACTTTTTTGATAAATTGGAAGAATTTATTTTTTATCTTATCATTGAGCTCAAGAGTTCTCAACATATTCTAGGTATTAAGTTCTTTGTTAAACATATATATTGGGAATCATATTTTCTCCCACTCTATGGTTTGCATTATCCAAATTATCTTCCCAGATCAGAAGTTTTTATTTGGTGAAATCCAATTTATAAAAAAAAACAAAACAAAAACAGAAGCAAAACAAAAACAAACAAAAAATTAATTCAAAACTATCAATAATGTATAAACTCTTTATGTTTTGTAACGATATATATTATACATATATATTTATATATGTGTATAAATACTGTTTCAAGATCTAATTCAGAATAAGACATTGCATTTGGTGATAATATACCCTTACTTTTCTATCTATGGCTGTTTCTGATTTTTTCTTTGTGTTTTTGTGATCTTGGCACATTTGAAGTGTCAGGTATTTTATACTATGTGTTCCAATTTGTGTATATCTGGTATTTTCTCATATGTACCCTGAGGTTATAGATTTAGGAAAGAATAACACAGAGGTGAAGTGTCCTTCACATCTCATCACATCAAGGGATATATGGTACCAACATGACATTACTGGTGATACTAATCTTGATCACTTGGCTAAGGTGCTATCTGTAAGTTTTCTCTACTGTAGTTACTACTTTTCTCCTTTCCATGCTTCATTATAAATAAGTAATTAAGATCAGGGGCACCTCGGTGGCTCAATGGGTTAAAGCCTCTGCCTTCAGCTCAAGTCATGATCTCATGGTCCTGGGATCAAGCTCCGCATCAGGCTCTCTGCTCAGCAGGGAGTGTGCTTCTCCTTCTCTCTCTGCCTGCCTCTCTGCCTACTTGTGATCTCTCACTCTGTCAAACAGATAAGTAAAATCTTTAAAAAAAAAAGTAATTAAGATCAGTCCACACTCAAGAAGAGCTTCACCTCTTGGAGGGAAGCATATTAAGTAATTTGCAAATATATAAGACTATGGGAGTAAATAATAAATATATTTTTAATACTTTGAAACTATGCAAATATTCTATTTCCCCTTAATGTTAAACTTCCTAATTTCCAGATTCATAAGTGGATGTTGCTTGCAGCAGTTACTACTGTTCTAATGATAAGTTACTACTGTTTACTTTCATGATTCCTTGTACATGTATTACTTGGAATCTTTCTGTAAGGAAGAATATATAAACTTCTCCCAGTTTATATATTCAATCATGTACTTAAATTAGCATAGACTCACATATATTTACTTTCTACTTGAATTCTAATGCAGTACTACAGTATTTATTTTTGTTTCTTGTATTGTTTTAAATTTGGTCTTTGAACTCTTTCAGGTTAGCACGTATTCCTCTATCTTTAAGCACATCATTAATTTCCGGTGTTAGAGGTCACAGACTCATTTTGTATTTCTTTTTTTTAATTTAATTTTATTTTTTTAGTGTTCCAAGATTTATTGTTTATGCACCGTGGCCAGTGCTCCATCCAATACGTGCCCTCCTTGATACCTACCACCAGGCTCACCCATCCCCCCACCCTCCTATCCAAAACCTTCAGTTTGTTTCTCAGAGTACACAGTCTCTCATGATTCATCTCCCCCTCTGATTTCCTCCAATTCACTTGTATTTCTTATGTCTTCTTCTATGTATTTCTTATGTAGAATACTACATTTATCCAGGAAGCCTTCCTTACTTTTATTGGAACATGATACTTAGAAATCAATATCTGGGTTCCAAGAGTGCTCCATTGTTACTGAGGTGTCATTGCTTGGAGGCTGTTTCAGTAGACACAGCTAGGAAATATATATGCACACTGTGTATATATGCTATAAATACCTGTATTTACATCTAGTTATGTGTATTAATATGACTTAATACTAATATCCATGACTGTAATCAAGCCCATAAGATACATTCTAGCCTTCCTGGCCCTTGCTTACTTGTAACTTCTTTTTCCTAACACGCAGAAATTTGGCTTCCATTATATACAATTTATTGACTTTTTAAACTCTCATATACACATAATATAGTTTCAGAGTTGTTAACCTATACAGGTATGAGAAACATATTTACTAATTAGAGAGCAGTGCCTATGTAAGTTCTGTTTTTTTTGTCTTTAAACTTAGAGTAGTTAGTCAAACATATTTTTCTGGGGTGCCTGGGTGGTTCAGTGGGTTAAAGCCCCTGCCTTCAGCTCAGATCATGATCTCAGGGTCCTGGGATCAAGCCCCTCATTGGGCTCTCTGCTCATCAGGAAGCCTGCTTCCCCCCTCTCTCTCTGCCTGCCTCTCTGCCTACTTGTACTCTCTATCTATCAAATAAATAAATAAAATCTTAAAAAACGAACAAATAAACAAACAAGTAAACAAAAAAAACCCCATAATTTTCCAAAGTTACTTAGGTTGGATCCTAACCCCCAACTACTTGAGTGAGATTATATCACATTTCTAATATAGTTAGATTCATCTGTCATAGTCTGCATTCCATCTGGAAAATTCCTAACATCTTGGTTAATATTTTTCTTCCCAATTTGTATACAGAAAAATTCACTCTGGCCCACAATTTTATATTTTTCTTGCCATTTTTAAATGAAAAAATTTTATATTTTTCTTGCCAGATTTTTTAAATGAACCTTTTTTATTTTGAAATAATTGTAGATTCATATGAACTTGTGAGATATATAATTCTTATGTACAATTTACCCAGTTTCCCTCAATGATAGCATCTTCCAAACTACCACACAAAATTAGAATCATGATAGTGAGATAGAAACAGTCAAGATATGGAACTTCTCTACCACCACAAGTATCACATTGTCTTTTCACAATTACACCCACTTCCCTACTGCTGCCTTTTACTTGGTAACACTGGGAACCACTAGTGTAGTCTCTGTGTAATTTTTTATTCGAGAATTTGTGTAAGTGGAATCATGTAATACAATACATGTTGAGATTGGCTTTTTTCTCTCTAGGCTAATTCTCTGGAAGTCCAAGTTATTTCATGTATCAATATTTTGTCCTTTTTATTTCTGAATATTTCATTGTATGTGTGCTGTACAAATTATTTACTTACCCTTCAAAGAACATCTGGCTTCATTCTACTTTTGGGCTATTAATAATGAAGCTACTGAAAATATTCATGTACAGGCTTTTGTGTGAAGGTGTTTCGATTTCTCTGGGATAAATATTCAAGAGGACAATTATTGTTAATAGTTGTGCATTAGTTGGTCAAGAAACTTCCAAACTGTTATCCAGAGTGGAGCACATGTTACATTTCAAATAGCAATACATAAGTGAAAGAATACTTTTTAGGATTCTATATTGTCACTATTTTTATGTTAATTATTCTGATAAGTGTTTATCTCAATATGGTTTTAATTTTTATTTCACAAGTCAGCTAATGATGCTGATCATATTTTTATATGTGCATTTGCCATCTGTATATTCTATTTGATGAAATACCTAGACATGACTTTTGTCCATTTTCTAACTGGACTGTCTGTTATTTCACTGTTGGCTTTTGAGGGTTCTTTATATGGCTTAGATACTAATCCTTTGACAAATATGTGGTTTTCAAATATTTTCTCCCAGTGTGTAGCTTCTATTTCATTCTCTTAAGTAGGTCTCTTATGGGTCAAAAGTTTTTTTATTAATGTAAAAACACGTGTATCTGAGGAGGCCCAGAAGGGAAGAGAGAAAAAGGGGACAGAAAATTTATTTGAAGAAATAATAACTAAAAATTTTCTCATCTGGGGCAGAAAATTTATTTGAAGAAATAATAGTTGAAAACTTCTTTCATCTGGGGAAGGAAATGGACATCCAAATCCAGGAAGCAAAGAACTCCTAGCAAAATCAACAAAAGCAGGCCAACACCAAGATATATTGTAGTTAAATTTGCAAAGTATAGCAATAGAGAAAAAAATTCTAAAAGCAGCAAGACAAAAGACTAACATGTAAAGGAAAACCCAGATGGCTAGCTGCAGTTCTCTCAACAGAAACTTGGCAGGCCAGAAGAAAGTGGCATGATATATTCAATGTGCTGAGTGAGAAATATCTGTAGCCAATAATACTCTATCCAGCAAGGCTATCATTCAGAATAGAAGGAGATACAGTGTTTCTCAGATAAACAAAAACTAAAGGAGTTCATGACCACTAAATCAGCTCTGCAAGAAATATTACAGGGGACTCTGAGTAGAAAGGAAAATCTAAAAGGGACAAATACTAGAAAAGAACAGAGACAATCTCTAGAAATGACAAGACAAATAATAAACTACTATCAAATATATATCTATCAATAATTAATTTGAATGTAAATGGACTAAACACGTCAATCAAAAGACTTAGGGTGTCAGAATGAATAAAAAAAAGACCCATCTATATGCTGCCTACAAGACTTTTTTCAGAATTAAAGAGACTTGCAGATTGAAAGTCAGAGGATGGAGAACATTTATCATGCTAATGGACGTCAAAAGAAAGCTGGAGGGGAGGCAAGATGCAGAAGGGTAGGGGACTTCTTTTCATTTGCTCTCTCAAATTTAGCTGGATATCTATCAAACCATCTTGAGCATCTACAAAATCAGCCTGAGATGTAAGAAAATATATCTGAAATTCTACAAACAGAAAAGTGATTGCTTTTTGCAAGGTAAGAAGTGCAGAGTTGTGAATCTGCAGGGAAATATCAGAAGTTAAATGGAGGGGAGAGGGAGACTCAATAATCTGGCTATGGGAAAGTGACATAACACTGGAGCACAAAATCAGAACCCTTAAAAAATTGGCTCCAGTGAGAGACATCCCTTTCTGAAAAGGGCTCAGGAATGAAACGGGCAGAATTATAAGTGGGTCATTGTGGTCTTAGGATCCCAAGAGACACAGAATGAATGGGGATGCCTCAACTGCTAGAGTGCCCAAGCAGTGGAGCAGGGAAACTGGTTATGGTCAATGAGCTCAGAGGGGACTCTCAGCTCCAATCACCATAAACCATGAGCCCATTAGTCAGGAGATTGCTTTTTGCCTGAGCACACTGAAAAGGACTGGAATGTGCAAAATATTTACCATCCCCTGGGAGAAAGGAAATGGCTGCACCCACAACCAGGCAAAAACTCTCAGCACAGTGGTAGCCCTGGAAAGGACAGTAGGGTGGCACCTAGCCGTGACCTGGAAACAGTGGAGCAGGGTGCACACACGAACCAATAACTGCTCACAATTCCAAATATACAAAGGGCAGTGGTTCTGGCAGGATCCTGGGACTCCCTCAGGGAGGATTGCAGTGGGCATGCACAATGGGAATCTGTAAAGTTTGGTGCACACAGAAGTGAAGACTGTTTGACCCCAGAGGGTTTATTGAAGAGGGGGGACCATGATCTTTCAACTCTGGGCTGGAGATCCAGGCACAGCCATTTTTACTCTGACCTTCTGAAGAGGTGCAGAAAGACTCTAGGGGAAAAAAAGCCACACTAATGACTAGTTTACATTGAGCCCATCTCCATGTCAAAGGGTGGGGCAACTCCACCCAGGCAGAGACTCCTGAGAAGCAGCATGGCAGGCCATTTCCCCAGAAAACAGACTGATGGATTACAGAATAAGTGGATTACAACTGTATGGATCCCACAAGACTATAAAACTCCAGCACCAGGAGAAAAAAGCATATTGAGCTTCTTCAAGTATTTCCTCATGGCTCATTTATCTTTCAGTCTAAAATTGTCCATTTCTTTCTTTTTATTTTTTTACCTTTTCCCCATTTCAACTAGATTCTCATTTACCAAGTTATGCTTGTAAGTGGATTTTTACCTTTTTTAACATCTAAGTTTTATAGATATATGCTTCATTTTAATTTTTATCACTCTATTCAAATATATGTATATACACAAACACATATCTATGCATATATATTTATATGAATTTTACTTTCCTTGCAATTTTGTGATGTAGTGCCTTCTAACAGAGACACCAAAATTCAATCAGGAACAAGTGAATCACCTTGCTTTGTCCACCCTGTGAGATTATACTCTCTCTCCTCCACTTCCTTTTACTTGTTTTGTTTCATTTTACTTTTGTTTGCTTTTTCTGTTTTGACTTCTGACTCCTTCAGATTTGTCTAGGGTGTATTTTGCTTGGGTCATGGTTGGTATATTGAAATCTGCTCATTCATTCACCCACCCTTCTCTGGGCATAATGACTAGAAGGAGGAATTCACAACAAAAGAAAGAACCAGAGACAATGTTCTCTGTCACAGAGGTAATCAATATGGATATATGTAAGATGTCAGAGATGGAATTCAGGATAGTAATTATAAAGTTAATAACTAGGCTTGAAAAAACGTAAGTGACAATACAGAATCTCTAAAGACAGAAATGAGATCTAATCAGGCAGAACAAAAAAATGCTATGAATGAGATGCAGTCTAAATCAGATAATCTAACAGCTGGGGTCAATGAGGCAGAAGATAGAATAAGTGATCTAGAAGACAGGCTGATGGAAAGGAAGGAAGTTGAGGAAAAGAGAGAATGACAACTAATAGCCCATGAGCAAAGGCTTCAAAAATGTAATGATGCCTTGAAATGAAACAATGTCAGAATTATTAGGATCCCAGAGGAGGTGGAGAGAAAGAGAGAGAGGGCTAGAAGGTATAGTTTTTGCAAATTATATCTGAGAAGTTCCCCAATCTCAGAAAGGAAAAGAATTCATGTCCATGAGGGAGAGGGAATCCTTCTCAAAGTCAATAAAAATAGATCAACACCCTGATATATAATAGTGAAGCTTAGAAATCTTAGAGAAAAACAAGCCATTGGCATTGATGTAGATGGAACTGGAGGAGATTATGCTAAGTGAAATATGTCAAGCAGAGAAAGACAATTATCATATGGTATTGCCCATATGTGGAATATAAGGAATAGCATGGAAGACCATAGGGGAGTGGAGGGAAAACTGAAGAAGGGGAAATCAGAGAAGGAACCAAACCACGAGAGACTATGGACTCTGGGAAGCAAATTGAGGGTTCCAGAGTGGAGGGGGGGAGTGGGAGAATGGGGTAGCCAGGTGGTGGGAATTAAGGAGGTTACATGTTGTGAGATGCACTGCATGTTGTATGCAATTATTGAATCACAGAACACTACATCAAAAACTAGTGGTGTACTATATGGTGACTAACTGAACATAATAAAAAAGAAATAAGAAAAAAGGAAAGAAAAGAAGAGAAGAGAAGAGAAAGAAAAGAAAAGAAAGAAAAGAAAAGAAAAGAAAAGAAAAGAAAAGAAAAGAAAAGAAAAGAAAAAACAAGCTATCCCGAGAACACCTGGTGAGAGGAGGTTCCTTACCTATGGAGGGAGGAATATCAGAATCACATGATACCTTTCCATGGAAACCTAGCAAGCCAGAAGGACTTACATGATATATTCAGGGTACTAAATAAGAAGAACATGCAACCAAGAATACTTTACCCAGCAGGGCTGTCATTAAGAATGGAAGGGAAAAAAAGTGTTTTCAGGATGGATGGAAAATTAAATATGTAACCACCAAGCCAGGCCTGCAAGAAGTATTAAGGCGGATACTGTAAACAAAGAGAGACCCCAAGAGTAACATAGACCAGAAAGTGACAGAGACAATCTACAGAAACAGGGACTTTACAGGCAACGCAATGGCTCTAAATGCATACCTTTCAATAGTTACTCTATATGTAAATGGGATAAATACTCCAACCAGCAGACACAGGGTATGGGATTGGATGAAAAAAAAACAAGATTCATTAATATGTTGTCTGCAAGAGATTCATTTTAGACACAAGGACACATCCAGACTGAAAGCGAAAGTTTGAGAACAATTGACACACTAATGGATCTTGAAAGAAAGCTGGGGTAGCAGTCTTCATATCAGACAAATTGTCTGTAGGAAACCAGAGGGGGGAGATGAAACATGAGAGACTGTGGAGTCTGAGAAACAAACTGAGGATTTTGGAGGGGAGAGGGATGGGGATTGGGTGAACCTGGCGGTGGGTATTAAGGAGGGCACGTATTGCATGGAGCACTGGGTATGGTGCATGAACAATGAATCTTGGAACACTGAAACAACAACAACAACAACAACAACAGCACAAAGACTGTAGTGAGAGATGTAGAGGTACACTATCATACTTAAAGGGTCTACACAGAAAGAAGGTCCAACAACTGTAAATACCTCTGCTCCAAACATGGGAGTAGCCAAATATAAAAACCAATTAATAACCAACATAAAAAATATTGATAATAATACATTAATAGTTGGTGAACTCAACACCACACTAACAGCAATGGACAGATCATCTAAGCAGAAGATAAACAAAGAAACAAAGGGCATTAACTGACACACTGGACCAGATGGACTTCACAGATATATACAGAACATTCCACCTTAAAACAACAGAAAATTCATTCTCAAATGCACATTGAACTTTCTCCAGAATAGATCACATACTGGATCACAGATCAGGTCTCAACCAATACCAAGACTGAGATTATTCCCTGCAGTTTTTCAGACCACAATACTTTGAAACTGAAACTCAATCACAAAAAAATGTTTGGAAGGAACTCAAACACTTGGAGGTAAAAGAGTATCCTAGTAACGAATGAATGATTCAACCAGGATATTAAAGAAAAAGAAGAAATTCCTGGAAACTAATGAAAATGAAAACACATTGGTTCAAAACCTATGAGAAACAGCAAAGGTGGTCTTAAAAGGGAAGTACATAGTAATACAAGCCTCTTTCAGAGAACTAGAAAAAAAAAATCCCAAATGCACAAGCTAACCTTACATTCTAAAGGATTTAGAGAAAGAATAGCAAATAAAGCCTAAACCAAGTAGGAGAGGAGAAATAATAAAGATTAGAGCAGAAATCAATGAAATAGAAACCAAAAAAAACCAGTAGAAGAGATAAACAAAACTAGAAGCTTGTTCTTTGCAACAATTAATAAGATCAATAAACCTCTGTCCATATTTATCCAAAAGAAAAGAGTAAGGATCCAAATTAATAAAACCACGAATGAAATGGGAAAGATCATGATCAACACTAAAGAAATACAGACAATTGTAAGAATAAATTATGAGCAACTATATGCCAAAAAATAAAGCAATTTCAGAGAAATGGATGCATTCCTTCAAATTGATAAACCAAGACTGAAACAGGAAGAGTTAGAAAATCTGAACAGACAGCACAGCCACTTTGGAAAACAGTGTGGAGATTCCTCCAGAATTTAAAAATAGAGGTATCTTATAATCCGGCAATTTCACTACTGGGTATTTACCTCAAAGAAGCAGATGCAGCACAAAGAAGGAGCACAAGTACCCCAATGTACATAGCAGCAATGGACACAATAGCCAAACTGTGGAAAGAAATAAAATGCCCCTCAACAGATGAATGGATAAAGAAGATATGGTACATATATACAATGGGGTGTTATGACTCCATCAGAAAGGATGAATACACAGCTTTTGTATCAAGATGGATGGGACCGGAAGAGATTATGCGGAGTGTAAAAAGTCAAGCGGAGAAAGTCAATTATCTTATGGCTTCACTTAGGTGTGGAGCATAAGGAAAAACATGGAGGACATTGTGAGAAGGAAGGGAAGGGTGAATGGGGGGATATCAGAGGGGGTGATGAACCATGAGAGACTGTGGACTCTGAGCAACAAACTGAGGGTTTTGGGGGATTGGGAGAGCCTGGTGGTGGGTATTGAGGAGGGCACGTACTGAATGAAGCACCGGGTGTGGTGCATGAACAATTAATTTTGTAACACTGAAAAAATAAAATAAACATATTTGGGGGAAAAATTTTGAACAGACCAATAACCAGCAAGGAAATTGAAGCAGAAATAAAAAAAAAAAAATTCTCAGAAAACAAAAATCCAAGGCCATATGGTTTCCCAGGGGAATTCTACCAAACATTTAAAGAAGGGATAATATCTTCTGACTTCTCCAAAGCAGACATACAAGTGGCTAACAGACACATGAAAAAATGTTCATCATCTTTAGCCATCAGGGAGAGTCAAATCAAAACCACACTTATATACTACATTACACCAGTTAGAATGGCCAAAATCAATAAGACAGTAAATGACAAATGTTGGAGAGGATGTGGAGAAAGGGGAACCCTCCTCCACTGTTGTTGGAAATGGAAGTTCGTGCAGTCACTTTGGAAAACAGTATGGAGAATCTTCAAGAAATTAAAAATAGAGCTACCCTATGACCCTGCAATTGCATGACAGAGTATTTACCCCAAAGAAGCAGATGCAGTACAAAAAAGGGCCACATGTACCCCAATGTTCATAGAGCAATGGCCACAATCACCAAACTGTGGAAAGAACCAAGATGCCCTTCAACAGATGAATGGATAAAGGAGATACAGTCCATATATACAATGGAACATTATGCCTCCATCAGAAAGGATGAATACCCAACTTTTGTATCAACATGGACGACACTGGAAGAGATTATGTGGAGTGGAATAAGTCAAGCAGAGAGAATCAATTATCTTATGGTCTTGCTTACAGGTGGAGCATAAGGAAAAAAATGGAGGGGATTGTGAGAAGGAAAGGAAAGGTGAACGGGGGAAATTGGAGGGAGAGATGAACCATGAGAGACTGTGGACTCTGAGCAACAAACTGAGGGTTTTGGAGGGGTGGGGGGTAGGGTGAACATAGTGGTGAGTATTGAGGAGGGCACGTATTGCATGGAGCACTGGGTGTGGTGCATGAACAATGAATATTGTAATAGTGAAAAAATAAAATAAAAGTATTTGGAGAAAAAATAAAGGGATAATACCTATTCTACTGAAGCTGTTTCAAAAAATGGAAACGGAAGGAAAACTTTAAAACTTGTTCGATGAAGCAAACATTACCTTGGTCCCCACACCAGATAAGGACTCCATAAAGGAGAATTACAGAGAGATATTGGTCATATCCCTGATGAATATGGGTTCCAAAATACTCACTAAGATACTAGCCAATCAGATCCAACAGTACATTTAAAGGGTTATTCACTACAACCGAGGAATTTATTCCTGGGGTGCAAGGGTGGTTCAACATTTTCAAACCAACCAATGTGATAGATCACATTAATAAAAGAAAAAACAAGAACCATATGATCCTATCAATTGATTCAAAAAAAGCTTTTGACAAAATATGGCATCTTTTCCTGATTAAAACTCTTCAAAGTGTAAGGATAGAGGGAACATACCTCAATATCATAAAATCCTTCTATGAAAAGTCCATAGCAAATATCATTCTCTATGTGGAAAAATACATCTTTTCTCTTAATATTGGGAATACGACAAGGACGCCCACTCTCACCAGTATTGTCCAACATAGTGGTAGAAATCCTAGCCTCAACAATCAGACAACCAAAAGAAATAAAATTTATTCAAATTTCTAAAGAGGAAGTAAAACTCTTTCTTTGAAGATGACACAATACTGTACATAGAAAACCCAAGACTCCATCCCCAAATTATTAGAACTCACACAGCAATTCAGCAATGTGAGAGGATACAAAACCTATGCACAGAAATCAGCTGTATTTCTATACACTATAAAAGTGACTGAGGAAAGAGAAATTAAGGAATTGATCCCATTTTACATTTGTACCAAAAACCATAAGATACTTAAGAATAAACCTAACTAAAGAGGTAAATATTTCTACTCTAGAAATGATAGAACACTTACGGAACAAATTGAGGGAGACACAAAAGATGGAAAAACATTCCATGTTCATGGATTGGAAGAATCAACATTGTTCAAATGTCTATGCTTCCCTGAGAAATCTGCTGTTAAAATACAGTCCCAATCAAAATACCATTGACATTTTTCTTTCTTATTTTTTGAAAGATTTTTATTTATTTGAGAGAGATAGAGTGAGAGAGAACATGAGAGGGGAGAAGGTCAGAGGGAGAAGCAGACTCCCCATGGAGTCCCAGAAGTCCAATGTGGGACTCGATCCGGGGACTCCAAGATCATGACTCGAACTGAAAGCAGTTGCTCAACCAACTGAGCCACCCAGCAACCGAAAGCAGTTGCTCAACCAACTGAGCCCCCACTGACATTTTCAATGAGCTGGGACAAAAAACCCTAAAATTTGTATGGAACAAGAGAAGACCCCAAATTGCAAAAGAAATGTTGAAAAAGAAAAAAAAAAAGCTGAGGGCATCACAATTATTGACTTCAAGGTATATTACAATGCTCTGATCATCAAGAGAGCATGGTATTGCACAAAAATAGACACCTAGATCAATGGAACAGAACAGAGAGCCTAGAAATGGACCTCAATTCTATGGTCAACTAATCTTCAACAAAGCAGGAGAGAATATTCAATGGAAAAAAATACAATCTCTTCAATAAATGGTGTTGGGAAAATTGGACAGCCACATGCAGAAGAATGAAACTGGATCATTCTTTCACACCTTACACAAAGATAAACTCAAAATAGATGAACGACCTTAATGTGAGACAGGAATCCATCAAAATCCTAGAAGATAACGCAGCAACCTTTTTGACATTAGCCTTAGCAACTTCTTGCAAGACATGTCTCTAAAGGCAAGGGAAACAAAAGCAAAAATGAACTTTTGAGACTTCCTCAAGATAAAAAGCTTCTGCTCCAAAAAGGAAATAGTCAAGAAAACTAAAAGGCAACCCATAGAATGGGAGAAGATATTTGTAAATGACATTACAGATAAAGGGTTGGTATCAAAGGTCTATAAGGAACCTATTAAACTCAATACCCAAAAAAGCAAATGATGCAGTGAATAAATGGGCAGAAGACATGAGCAGACATTTCTCCAAAGATGTACAAATGTAGAGGTGGGTAAGATAGTGGAGAAGTAGGAGATCCTGTTGCAACCTGTCCCCTAAAGTGAGCTGGATATCTACCAGAACACGCTGAACACCCATGAAATCAGCCTGAGGAGCGAGATGTTTTAGTTCTGGATCTCTACAGGAGCAGAGGACAGCAGTGGAGAGGTAAAGCAAAGTGGGAACACTCAAACTGATGTCAGAGGATAAACAAAAGGTGGAGGGAGCCACCAGAAGCGATCCAAGGACAGTAATACCCCTAAGGAAAGTGCCCGGTGGTTGGGGACCAACATTAACTTAGAGTCCAGTTAAAAACACTCAAAAAGAGCAAAAGGTTCTGAGGAATAACTAGTGGAAGGGAGTGGTTGTGGGATTGGCCTAAGCCCACATTCCCAGGAAAGAAACCACTCGCCTCAAAGGGAGACTGCTGAGGGGGGTCCAGTCCGTAGTTAGTGAACCTGCAGCTTTCCACTCCTTGCACCATTTTGTAGGCAGGGCTCACTCCTGCAAGCAACTTAGAGAGTCTAGTACGGTCCAGGAGCCTGTGGCTTTTCTCTGTGTGCCCCACTCTCTGGACAGAGTGCACTCCCAACTGCAAGACATTTGTGGCCTGTGGCAAGGTTTGGGTGCTCCCAGCTGGCCCCGCACACAATGAAGGTGGATGGCCTGTTCTCTGGCAGGAATCTGAGCACACCCTGCGAGGGCCTGGAGCCCAGAGAGCACTGGCGGAGCCACAGAGCAGTGGCTGTGGGTGAGCACAACCTGTGATAGGATGTGGTGTGAGCAGAATTTTGCAGGGGGGGTATGTGTTCTAGACCACCCATAGGAGAGCAGACTGAGGCTTTTCTGTGATGCAGAGGTATGGGTATGGGCAGATTCCTTGCTTGGACTCTCTGAAAAGGTGAAAAAGCTACAAAAGGCCAAAAACCTTCAGCGAGCGAAAGACTGAGAAACAGGTTTCCACAGACTGCAGCCCCTTGATTCGGTGAGTCAACCCAAACAAGATTGACCATAAAACAATGCGGCAGGTCCCGCTCCCAGAAGACAAATCAAAAAGAAAGGGACAATGTCCACAGCGTCTCCATAATATTTTAAATCCCCAATATAGGGGAAATCAATAGAGTAAGCTCCTCATAAACCCTAAAACCTATATATTTCATAGATAAAATATTTTTTCTTTTTTTTTTTTATTCACTCATTTTCCCATTTCTTTTTTTTTTTTAATTTTTTTAAAACTACTTAACATTACAACTAGAGGCTTAATACAACGATAAATCCTGGAAGACCTGAAATAACCTTCCCCACCCACAAAGAGTTATAACCACCCTCCCATCTTATCCTTCTGTCAGTGTTTCTATGTATTCGCTTTTGTTCTGGTATTATATAAAACTTACTCGGGCTTCATTCTGACTAGGTTCTTTCATTTCTTGTCATTTACTTTTGTCAGTCTTATATTTGTTCGTGTTTGTTTACATACCTTATAAACATTATCTTTGGGGCCCATTCTGGCTGGGATTTCTTCTCTTTCACTTTCTCTCTTTTTTTATCCTTATTCTTTCTTTTTGGTGGTGAATTCCAATTGCGCCAAAACCTTCTAGAGTGCACCCTGCCTGGATGGTGGGTGATATATTGAGCTATGTATCCTCTCATCCAGTTCTCATCAAATTGACTAGGAGGAGGAACACCCAGCAAAGGAAAAACCCAGAGACTGCACCCTCTCCCTCAAAACTATTGGACATGGACATAAACAGTATGACGGAAAGGGAATTCAGGATGACAATCATCCAGACAATGGCTAGGATGGAGAAAAACATTAATGACAATATAGAAGCGCTAAGGGAAGAACTGAGAACCAGTATAGCTGATGTTAAAAACGCTATCAGTGAGATCCAATCTAATCTAAATAGTCTATCCTCTGTCTCTATAACTCTAGCTGTTAGTCTATTTAGATTAGATTGGATCTAAAAACATTAAAGGGTGTTCTATAAAAGTAGAAAGAACATATGAGTGACATAGAACAGAAATTTATAATCTATTGAATCAAGGACTTCACAGGCAACATGATGTTAATAAAAACATCATGTTGCCTTATCTTTCCATAATCACTCTCAATGTGAATGGCCTAAACACTCCCATAAATGGCACAGGGTTTCCAAATGCTAAAACGACTGGTCCCATCTATGTACTGTCTACAGAAGACACATTTGAACCAAAAGATACATCCAGACTGAAAGTGAAAGGATGGAGAACCATCTTGCATGACAACGGGCCTCAAAAGAAAGCTGGAGTAGCGATTCTCATATCAGATTAGTAGATTTTAAGCTAAACAGAGATACAGAATAACACAATATCATTCTTAAAGGCTCTATCTTCTAAGAATATCTAACAATCGGATACACTTATGCCTCATAGAGGAGCAGCCATCTACCTAAGGCAATTGTTAAACAAAATAAAGAGTCATATTGATATGAATACATTAATAGTAGGAGATATTAACACGCCACTCTCAGTAACAGACAGTTCATCTGAAGAGAAAATCAATAAAGAAACAAGAGCATTGAATGACATATTGGATCAGATGGACCTCATAGATATATACAGAACATTCCACTGTAAAACAACAGAATACTCATTCTCAATCACACATGGAACTTTCTCCAGAATTGACTGCTTACTGGGCCAAAAATCAGGACTCAACCGGTAACAAATGATTGAGAGGATTCCCTGCATTTTCTCAGACCACAATGCTTTGAAACTGGAACTCAACCACAAGAAAAAGTTTGGAAGGAATCAAACACTTGGAAGCTAAAGACCAACCTGTTCAGGAATGCTGGAATCAACTGGGAAATCAATGATGGACAAAAACAATTAATGGAGACCAATGAGACCAATGAGAATGAAGACACATCGATCCAAACCCTATGGGATACAGCAAGGCGGTACTAAGGGAGAAATACATAGCCACCCAAGCTTCACTCAAAAAGATTGAAAAATCCTAAATACACTATCTCTCTTGACACCTTAAAGAACTGGAAAAGCAACAATATATTAAGCCAACACCACACACAAGAAGGGAAATAATCAAGATTAGAACACAGATCAATGATATAGAAAATAGAGAAACAGTAGAAGGCATCAACAAAGCCAGAAGTTGGTTTTTTGAAACAATCAATAAGATCAATAAGCCACTAGGGAAACTAAAAAGAAAAGAGAGAGGACCCTAATTAACAAAATTATGAATGAAAGGGGAGAAAACATGACTAATCCAAAGGAAATAGAAAAAATCATCAAAAATTATTATTAAGAGACTTTATATAGGGGAAAGATGGTGGAGAAGTAGGAGATCCTGATGCAACTGGTCCCCAAAAGTGAGCTGGATATCTACCAGAACACTCTGAACACCCACGAAATCACCCTGAGGAGCAAGATTTCTCACTCCAGGATCTCTCACAGAGCAGAAGACAGCAGTGGAGAGGTAAAAGCAAAGTGGGAACACTCAAACTGATAATCGGAGGAAAACCAAGGACAGTAATACCCCCTAGGAAAGTGCCCAGTGGCAGGGGACCAGCATTAACGTAGAGTCCCTTAAAAACACTTAAAAATAGCAAAAAGTTCTGAGGAGTAACTAGTGGAAGGGGGTGGTCGCGGGCACTGGTCTGGACCCATGCTCCCAGGAAGGAGAGCCCCAAAGTGAGACTGGTGGGGGGATCCAGTCTGTGGTTCCTGAACCTGCAGCTTTCCTCTCTCTGCAACATTCTGTGGGCCAGGCATGCACGTGCAAGTGCCTTTAGAGAGTCTGCTGTGGTCCACGAGCCACAGCTTTTCTCTGTGTGTGCCTGTGACCTGACATTCACGGCCCGCCTCAGAGTCTGAGCAATCCCCCTCGGCCCCAGAGAGAATGTGGGCAAGCGGCCTAACCCCTGGGGTCCCACTCGTGGAGCTGCAGAAAGGCATCTGGGGTCCGACTTTTGTGGCCCACCACAGGCCTCCCGGGTCCGCACTTGTGGAACCACAGAAAGGCGGCTACCATCGCGAGTCAACTTGGACAGGCTGTTCTGTGAGCAGAAATTTCACGGAGGGGAGTCTGTGTTCTGAACCACACAGAGGGGAGCAGAGATTCGGGCTTCCTGCAACTTGGAGGTCTGAGTGCTTCTGGGCAGATTCATTTCTTGGACTCTCTGAAAAGGTGAAAAAGCTATAAAAGGCCAAAAACTTTCAGAGAGCAAAAGACTGAGAAACCGGTTTCCACAGAGCTCAACCCCTTGACTGGGGGGCAGGGTGACTCAACCCAAGCAAGACCGACTGGAAAACAACGTGGCAGGCCCCTCCCCAGAAGACCAGCCAAAAAACAAATGGACTAAAATCACAGGGTCCCCATAAAATTTTAAATCCCCAACACCAGGGGAAATCAATATATTAAACTCCTGGTAATACCCTCAAACCTGTGTATTTCATAGATACACGTTTTTTTTCCTCTTTCTTATTCTCTCTCTCTCTCTCTTTTATTTTATTATTCACTTGCTTTCACATTTCCTTTTTGTTTTTTTTTAACTACTTAACATTACAACGAGAGGTTTAATACAACTATAAACCCAGGAGGACCTGAAAGAACCTTCCTCACCTGCGAGGAGTTATAACCACCTTCTCATCTTATCCCTCCGTCAGTGTTTCTCTGTATTTGCTATTATTCTGGTATTACATAAACCTTATTCTTGGGGTTCATTCTGCTAGGTTCTTTTACTTCTTGTCATTTATTTGTGTTGGTCCGTATGTTTGTTCATGCTTGTTTACATACCTTATAAACCTTAGTTTTGGAGCCCATTCTGACTGGGATTTCCTCTTTCTCTCTATCTTTTTTTATCCTTATTCTTCCTTTTTGGTGGTAAATTCCAATTGCTCCAAAACCCTCCAGGGTACACCCTGCCTGGATCAGGGGCGTTATATCTAGTATACATCCTCTCAAACACTTCTCATCAAAATCACTAGAAGGAGGAACACCCAACAGAAGAAAAACCCAGAGACTACATCCTCTCTCTCAAAATTATTGGACATGGACATAAAAAGTATGTCGGAAAGGGAATTCAGGGTGACAATTATCCAGGCAATGGCTAGGATGCAGAAAAACATTATAGAATCTCTAAGGGCAGAAATGAGATCCAGTATAGCAGATATAAGAAGCGCTATTAATGAGATCCAATCCAATCTAAAGAGTCTAATAGCTAGAGTTATGGAGACAGAGGATAGAATTAGTGATCTAGAGGATCAAATGGTTGAGAAGAAAGGTCAGGAGGAGAGCTGGAACAAACTGCTCATGAATCATGAGAACAGACTTAGGGAAATAAATGATGCCATGAAACATTGCAACGTCAGAATCATTAGCATCCCAGAGGGGGTAGAGAAAGATAGAAGCCTAGAAGACATAGCTGACCAAATTCTACATGAGAATTTCCCCAACCTGGGGAATGGAACAAGTGTTCGTGTCCTAGAGGCAGAAAGGACACCCCACCAAAATCAATGATTCTAGAAAATCAGAGAGACACATCAATGTAAAATTTGCAAATTTTACTTTCAGACAAGATGTCCTGAGGGCAGCTAGGAGGAAGAGATTCCTTATATATTTGGAGGAAAGCCCATCAAAATAATGTCAGACCTCTCCACAGAAACCTCGCAAGCCAGAAAGGGATGGCATGATATATTCAGGGGACTGAACGAGAAGAACATGCAGCCAAGAACACTTTATCCAGCAAGGCTGACAACCAAAATGGATGGAGATATAAAGAGCTTACAAGACCAGAAAGGAATAAAAGAGTATGTGACCACCAACCTGGCACTCCAGGAAATATTAAAGGGGGTAGTATAAAAGTAGAAAGAACATATGAGTGAATTAGAACAGAAATTTGCCATCTATAAAAACAAGGACTTCATAGGCAACATGATGTCAATAAACACTTATCTTTCAATAATCACTCTCAACGTGAATGGCCTAAATGCTCCCATAAAAACACACAGGGTTGCAGAATGGATAAAATGACAGAACCTGTCCATGTGCTGTCTACAAGAGATACGCTTGAAAACAAAAGATACATCCAGACTGAAAGTAAAAGGATGGAGAAACATCTTTCATGTCAATGGACCTCAAAAGAAAGCTGGGGTAGCGATTCTCATATCAGATAAATTAGATTTTAAGCTAAAGACTGTAGTCAGAGATATAGAACGATACTATATCATTCTTAAGGGGCTATCCCCAAGAAGATCTAACAATTATAAACAATTATGCTCCCAAAATTGGAGCAGCCAACTACATAGACCAACTGTTAATCAAAATAAAGAGTCATATTGACATGAATACCTTAATATATAGAAGATCTTAACATGCCACTCTCAGTAACTGACAGATCATCTAAACAGAAAATCAATAAAAAAACAAGAGCTTTGAGTGACACATTGGACCACATGGACCTCATAGATATATACAGAACATTCCACCCTAAAACAACAGAATACTCATTCTTCTCCAGCACACATGAACTTTCTCCAGAATAGACCACATACTGGAGCACAAATCAGATGTCAACGGATACTGAAAGATAGAGATGATTCCCTCCATTTTCTAAGACCACAACGCTTTAAAACTGGAACAAAACCACAAGAAAAAGTTTGGAAGGAAGTCAAACACTTGGAGGCTAAAGACCAACATGCTCAAGAATGCTGGGATCAACCAGCAAATCAAAGATGAACTTAGACAATTCATGGAGACCAATGAGAATGAAGACACATCAATTCAAAACCTATGGGATATGGCAAAGGTGGTCCTTAAGGGAAAATACATAGCCATCCAAGTCTCACTCAAAAACATTGAAATACCAAATACACAAATTCTCTTTACACCTTAAAGAACTGGAAAATCAACAACAAATCAAGCCAACCCCACGCACAAGAAGGGAAATAATCAAGGTTAGAGCAGAGATCAACAAGTTAGAAACTAAAGAAACAGTAGAACACAACAATGAATCCAGAAGTTGGTTTTTTGAAAGAATCAATAAGATTGATAAACCACTGGCCAAAGTCATCCAGAAGAAAAGAGAGAGGACCTTAATTAACAAAATTATGAATGAAAGGGGAGAGATCAGGACTAATCCAAAGGAAATGGAAACAATCATCAAAAATGATTGTCAACAGCTATAAGCCAATAAGCTAAACAGCCTAGAAGAAATGGATGCGTTCCTAGAAACCCATAATTTTCCAAGACTGAAACAGGAAGACATTTGCAACCTGAGTAGAGCAATATCTCATAATGAGATTGAAGCAGTGATCAAAAACCTCCCAAAAAACAAGAGTACAGGAACTGGAGGATTCCCGGGGGAATTGTACCAAACATTCAAGGATGAAATAATACCTATTCTCCTGAAACTGTTTCCAAAAATAGAAACGGAAGGAAAACTTACAGACTCTTTCTATGAAGCCACCATTACCCTGATCCCCAAACCAGGCAAAGACCCCATCTAAAAGGATAATTTCAAATAAATATCCCTCATGAATATGGATGACAAGATTCTCAACAAGATCCTGGCTAATAAGATCCAACAGCACACTAAAAAGATTATTCAGCATGACCAGGTGGAATTTTTCCCTGAGATACAAGGGTGGTTTGATATTCTCAAATCAATCCATGTGATAGAACAAATCAAATAGAGAAGAGAGAAGAACCACATGGTCCTGTCAATAAATGCAGAAAAAGCATTTGACAAAATTCAGCATCTATTCTTCATTAAAACTCTTAAAAGTATAGGGATAGAAGGAACATTCCTCAACATCATCAAGTCTATCTATGAAAAGCCCACAGTAAATATCATTCTCAATGGGGAAAAGCTGACACCCTTCCCTTTGAGATCAGGAACACATCAAGGATGCCCAACTCGCCACTCTTGTTAAACATAGTGGTAGAAGTCCTTCGGACAGAAATCAGACAACAAAAAGAAATAAAAGGTATTCAAATTGGCAATGAAGTTAAACTCTCTCTCTTCGTAGATGACATGATAAGTTACATCGAAAACCCAAAATATTCCACCCCCAAACTATTAGAACTCATACAGCAATTCAGTCTTGTGGCAAGATACAAAATCAGTGCACAGAAATCAGTTGCTTTCCTATACACTAACAGCCAAAATATGGAAAGGTAAATTAGAGAATCAATTCCATTTACTGTAGCACCAAGAACCATAAGATACCTGGGAATAAACCTAACAAAAGAAGTAAAGGATCTGTACTTGAGGAACTACAGAACGCTCATGAAAGAAACTGAAGAAGACACAAAAATGTGGAAAAGCATTCCATGCTCATGGATCGGAAGAATAAACATTGTTAAAATGTCTATACTGCCCAGAGCAATCTATACTTTCAATGCCTCCCTGGTCAAAATTCCACCAGTTTTTTTCAAAGAGCTGGAACAAACAATCCTAAAATTTGTATGGAACCAGAAAAGACCAAGAATCACTAAGGAAATGTTGAAAAAAACAAACAAACAAATCTGGAGGCATCACATTGTCTGATTTCAAACTTTAATACAAAGCTATGATCACCAAGAAAGCATGGTACTGGCATAAAACAGACATATAGACCAGTGGAACAGAATAGAGAGCCCAGAGATGGACCCGCAACTCTATGGTCAAATCATCTTTGACAAAACCGGCAAAAACATCCAGTGGAAAAAAGACAGTCTATTCAATAAATGGTGTTGTGAAAACTGGACAGTTATATGTAGAAGAATGAAACTTGACCATTCTCTTACACTATACAGGAAGCTAAACTCAAAATGGATAAAAGACCTCAATGTGAGCCAGGAATCTATCAAAATCCTAGAGAAGAACATAAGCAGTAATCTCTATGACATTAGCCACAGCAACTTCTTTCAGGACATGTCTCCAAAGGCAAAAGGAACAAAAGCGAAAATGAACTTTTGGGACTTCATCATGATAAAAAGTTTCTGCACGGAGAAGGAAACAGTCAGCAAAACAAACAGGCAACCGACAGAATAGGAGAAGTTATACGCAAATGACACTACAGACAAAGGTCTGATATCTAAGATCTATAAAGAACTCCTCAAACTCAACACTCACAAAACAGATAATCATTTCAAAAAATAGGCAGAAGACATGAACAGACACTTCTCCAAAGACATACAAATGGCTAACAGACACATGAAAAAATGTTCATCATCTTTAGCCATCAGAGAGATTCAAATCAAAACCACACTGAGATACCACCTTACACCGGTTAGAATGGCCAAAATCAACAAGACACTTAACAACAAATGCTGGAGAGGATGTGGATAAAGGGGAACCCTCCTCCATTGTTAGTGGGAATGCAAGCCACTTTGGAAAACAGTATGGATATTCCTCAAGGAATTAAATATACAGCTACCCTATGACCCTGCAATTGCCCTACTCGGTATTTACCCAAAGATGCAGGTGCAGTATAAACATGGGCCATATTTACCCCAATACTCATAGTAGTAATGCCCACAGTCACCAAAATATGGAAAGAACCAAAATTCCCTTCAACAGATGAGTGGATAAGGAAGATGTGGTATATCCGTAAAATGAAATATTATGCCTCCATCAGAAAGGATGACTATCCAACTTTTGTATCAAATTGGACCGGACTAGAAGACATTATGAATAGTGAAATAAGTCAAGTGGAGAGAGTCAATTATCTTATGGTTTCACTTATGTGTGGAGTAAAAGAAAATCATGGAGGGTTTGTGAGAAGGAAGGGAAGGGTGAATGGGGGGAAATTGGAGGCGGTGATGAACCAGGAGAGACTGTGGATTCTGAGCAACAAACTGAGGGTTTTAGAGGGGAGGGAATGGGGGACTGGTTGAGCTTGTGGTGGGTATTGAGTAGGGCATTTATGGCATGGAGCACTGGGTGTGGTGCATGAACAATCAATCTTGTAACATTGAAAAATTAAAATAAACATGTTTGGGGAGAAAGAAAAGAATTAAAAAATAAATAAAATAAAATTATTATTAAGAGCTATATACCAATATGTTAAACAACCTAGAAGAAATGGATGCAATCCTGGAAACCTATAAACTTCCAAGACTGAAACAGGAAGACATTGTCAACCTCAAAAGACGAATATCTAGTAATGAGATTGAAGCAATGATCAAAACCTCCCCAAAACTAGGGTCCAGAACCTGACTGATATCCTGGGGAATTCTACCAACCTTTCAAGAAAGAAATAATACCTATTCTCCTGAAACTGTTTTAAAAATAGTAAGAGATGGAAAACCTCCAGACCCCTTATATGAAGTCAGAATTACCCTCATCTCCAAACCAGGCCAAGACTCTATCAAAGAGGAGAATTTCAAACAAATATCCCTGATGCCAAGATAATAGCTAATAGGATCCAACAGCACATTAAAAAAATTATCCACCATAACCAGGTGGGATTTATCTCTGAGGTGCAAGGGTGTTTCACCATTCACAAATCAATCTATATGATAGAAAAATCAACAAGAGAAGAGAGAAAAACCACATGGTCCTCTCAATTGATGCAGAAAAAGTATTTGACAAAATAGAGCATCTGTTCCGGATTAAAATTCTTCAAAGTATAGGGATAGGAGAAACATTCCTCAACTTCATAAAATCTACCTATTAAAAGCCCACAGAGAATATCATTCTCAATGGGGAAAAGCTGACAGCCTTCCCTTTGAGATCACGAAGACCACAAGGATGCCCCTTCTCACCACTCTTGTTCAACATAGTACTGAAGTCCTAGCAACAGCAATCACACAACAAAAAGAAATAAAAGGTATTCAAATTGGCAGTGAAGAATTCAAACTTTCTTTCTTTGCAGATGACATGATACTTTATATGGAAAATCCAAAACACTCCACCCCAAACTACTAGAACTCATACAGTAATTCAGTATTGTGGTAATATACAAAATCATTTCACAGAAATCAGTTGCTTTCCTATACACTAACAATGAAAATATGGAAAGGGAAATTAGAGAATGGATTCCATTTTCTGTAGCACCAAGAACCATAAGATACCTGGGAATAAACCTAACCAAAGAAGTAAAGATCTGTACTCAAGGAACTACAGAACACTCATGAAAGAAATTGAAGAAGACACAAAAATGTGGAAAAACATTCCATGCTCATGGATCAGAAGAATAAACATTGTTAAAATGTCTATACTGCCCAGAGTAACCTATACTTCCAATGCCATACCATTCTTTTTCAAATGGTCAGAACAATCCTGTAATTTGGAACCAGAAAAGACCACGAATTGCTGAGGAAATGTTGAAAAAGAAAAACAAAGCTGGAGGCATCACATTGCCTGATTTCAAACTTTACTACAAAGCTGTGATCACCAAAACAGCATGGTATTGGCACAATACAGACACATAGGTCAGTGGAAAGTAATAGAGAGCCCAGAGATGGACCCACAACTCTATGGTCAAATCATCTTTGACAAAACAGGAAAAAATATCCAGTGGAAAAAAGACAGTCTCTTCAATATATGGTGCTGGGAAAATTGGGCAGCCTTATGTAGAAGAATGAAACTTGACCATTCTCTTTTACCATACACGAATTTAAATTTAAAATGGATAAAAGACTTCAATATGAGACAGGAATCTACTAAAACCCTAGAGAAGAACATAGGCAGTGACCTCTTTGACATCAGCTGCAGAAACTTCTTTCAGGACATGTGTCCAAAGGCAAATGAAACAAAAACGAAAATGGACTTTTGGGACTTCATCAGGATAAAAATCTTCTGCACAGTGGAGGAAACAGTCAACAAAACAAACAGGCAACCCACAGAATGGGAGAAGATATTCGTGAATGACTATAGACCAAGGTCTTATATCTAAGATCTATAAAGAACTCCTCAAACTCATCACTGAAGAAACAGATAATCACACCAAAAAATGGGCAGAAACATGAACTGGCACTTCTCTAAAGAAGACATACAAATGGCTAACAGACACATGAAAAAATGTTCATCATCTTTAGTCATCAGGGAGAGTCAAATCAAAACCACACTGAGATACCACATTACAACAGTTAGAATGGCCAAAATCTATAAGAAAATAAACAACAAATTTTGGAGAGCTTTTGGAACGCAAGTTGGTGCAGCCACTTTGGAAAACAGTGTGAAGATTCCTCAAGAAATTAAAAATGGAGCTACCCTATAACCCGGCAATCACACTACTGGGTATTTACCCCAAAGAAGCAGATGCAGTACAAAGAAGGGCCACATGTACCCCAATGTTTATAGCAGTAATTGCCACAATTGCCAAACTGTGGAAAGAACCAAGATGCCCTTCAACAGATGAATGGATAAAGAAGTTATGGTCCATATTTAAAATGGAATATTATGCTTCCATCAGAAAGGATGAATATCCAACTTTTGTATCTACATGGACAGCACTAGAAGAGATTATGCGGTGCAAAATAGGTGAAGCAGAGAGTCAATTATCTTATGGTCTCACTTACATATGGAGCATAAAGAAAATCATAGGGGACATTGTAAGAAGGAAAGGAAAGTTGAAATGGAGGAAATCGGAGGGGGAGATGAACCATGAGATACTGTGGACTCTGAGCAACAAACTAGTGGTTTTGGAGGAGAGGGTGTGTGGTGTGGGGTGATCCTGTTGGTCGGTATTGAGGAGGGCATGTATTGCATGGAGGACTGAGTGTAGTGCCTGAATAATTAATCTTGTAACACTGAAAAAATAAAATATAATTATTTGGGAAAAAAAAGATGTACAAATGACCATTGGACACACACACAGAAATCCTCCAGATCACTTTGCATCAGGTAAATACAAATTAAATCACCATGAGATACCACTTTATACCTGGTAAAATGGCAAAAATTAACAAGATGGGGAACAAGAAATGTTGGTGAGGATGTGGAAAAAGGGGAACAACTTATACTGTTCATGGAAATGTGAGCTGGTACAGCCACTCTGGTAAACAGTATGGCGGTTCCTCAAGATGTTTAGAAAAGAGCTACTGTGCAACCCAGCAATTGCACTACTGTGTATTTACCTCAAAGATACAGACGTCGTGAAAAGAAGGGGCACCTGCAACCAATGTTCACAGAAACAATATCCACAATAGACAAAGTGTGATGCACTTGACTGTGATGCACAAACTGAAATGCTCTTCAAATTTTGAATGGATAATGAAGATATGGTTCATATATACAATAAAATATTACTCAGCCATCAGAAAGGATGAATACCCACGATTTGCCTCGGCATGATGGAACTGGAAGGTATTATGCTAAGTGAACTATGTCAAACAGAGAAAGACAATTATCATATGGTTTCACTTATATGTGGAATATTAAGGATAGTGCAGAAGACCATAAGAGAAGGGAGGGAAAACTGAATAGGAAAAAATCAGAGAGGGAGACAAATCATGAGATACTGTTGACTCTGGAGAAGGGAGGATGTTTGGGAGATGTAGTAACTGTGTGATTGGCATTAAGGAGGGCACATGATCTAATGAGCACTGTTGTTACACAACTAGTGAATCATTGAACACTACATCAAAAACTAATTATGTACTATATGTTGGCTGATTTCATTTAAATAGAAAAGAAAAAAGAAAATCAACCATATTCTAGGACAGTATCATTAACAAAACAAGGATTTTTTCTTAAATAGCTGTAGCATGAAAGGTTTACCCAAATGATACCTAAAAAATGAACCTATATAATTCATATTTCTCCCACCTTTTTTTCTCATGTCATTTCCTAGATACAAATATCTCAATTCATTGAATAATAAATACAGGGTTTTTTTAAATAAATACAGTTTTTTAAAAAGAAAGCTGGGTTAGCAATATTTATATCAGACAAACTAGATTTTAAACCAAGGACTTTAACAAAATATGAAGAAGGACAATATGTCATAATAAAGGGACAATTAAACAAGAAAATTTAACAGGACAGCACCCAAATATACAAAATAACTAATAACAAATGTAAGGGAATACATTGATAATAATACAATAATGGTAAAGTGTTAACACCCCACTTACATCAATGGGTAGATCATCTAAGCAGAAAGTCAAAGAAACAATAATGTTGAATGGTATACTGGAGTGGATGGACTTCACAGATATAATCAGAATATTTCTAAATCAGCAAAATACACGTTCCTTTCAAGTGCACATGACATTCTCTGGAATAAATCACAGACTCGATCGCACATCAGCCTTCAATAAGTACAAAAAGATTGAGATCATACCATGCATATTTTCTGGCCACAATACAATGGAACTTGAAGTCAATTCCCCCCCCCCCAAAAAAGCTTGGAGAATCACAAATACATTGGAGTTGGACAACATGTGACTGAAGAATGAATGGGTTTACCAGGAAATTAAAAAGAAGAAATGAAAAAATACATGAAAACAAATGAAAATGAAAACTTGACAACTGAGAACCTTTGAGATTCGTCAAGAGTGGCCATAAGATGGAAATATATAGCAATACTGGCCTAATTCAAGAAGCAAGAAAAATCTTGAATAAACAACTTAACGTTACACCTGAAGGAGCTAGGAAAAACAAAACAAAACAAGGAAAAAACAGAAAAAGGAAGACAACAAAGCCTAAAACCAGCAGAAGAAGGGAAAGGAATAATAGAGATTAAAGCAGAAATAAATGATATAGAAACAAATAACCGAATAACAGATCAATGAAGTCAGGAGTTTTTCATTGAAAAAATTAATAAACACTTAAAAAATTAAGCCATATTTATCAAAAAGAAAAGAGAAAGGACCCAAATAAATAAAATCATGAATGAAAGACTAAACATTACAACTAACACCACAGAAATACAAATAATTACAAGAGAATATATGTCAACAAGTTGGACAATCTGGAAGAAATGGATAAATTCCTAGAAACATAAATGGATAAATTCCTAGAAACATATTATCTACCAAAACTAGAACAGGAAGACAGAAAACTTTAAAGGCCTTATAACCAGCAAAGAAATTGAGACAGTAATCAAAAATCTCCTAGAAAAACAAAAGTCTATAGCCAGATGGTTTCACAGGGAATTCTACCAAACATTTAAAGAGTTGATTCCAAAAGCAAACAAACAGTATTGAAAAGGTGAACTGAAGTCCAATTTCCCTAATGAACATAGATGCAAAAATTCTCATCAGAATAACAGCAAATCAAGTCCAACAGTACATTAAAAGAATCATTCACCATGATTGAACTCCTGACTTCATTGAACTTAATATTAAGTTGTTTATTTTAGATTTTTCTTGCTTCTTGAATTAGGCCAGTATTGTTATATATTTCCATCTTATGCCCACTCTTGATGAATCTCAAAGGTTCTCAATTGTCAAGTTTTTTCAAGGGATTTATTCCTGGGTTGCAATGCTGGTACAATATCACAAATCAATCTACATGATATACCACATTAATAAAAGAAAGAATAAGAACCACATGATCCTTTCAACAGATGCAGAAAAAGCACTTGACAAAGTACAACATTTATTCATGATAACAACCATCAAGAAAATTAAGGTTAGAGGGAACATACCTCAATATAATAAAGGCTGTGTATGAAAAACCCACAATTGATGTGGGGAAAAACTGAGAGCTCTTCCACTATTATCAAGAACAAGACAAGGATATCCACTCTCATTGTTATTTAATGAAGTACTGGAAGTCCTAGCATGAGCATTTATACAACAAAAAGAAAGAAAAAGCATTCAGGTCAGCAAGGAAGAAGTCAAACTTTCACTATTGGCAGATGATGTGTTACTCTATAGAAAAAACCAAAAAGACTCCACCCCAAAATCACTAAAACTGATACAAAAATTCACTAAAGTTGCAGGATACAAAATCAATATACAGAAATTGCTACATTTTTATGCACCAATAATGAAGCAGCATGAAGAGAAATCAAGGTATCAACATCATTTATAATTACAGCAAAAACCATAAGATACCTAGGAATAAACCTAACCAAAGAGGGAAAAGACCTGTACTCTGGAACCTATAGAACAATTATGAAAGAAACTAATGATGACACAAAAAATGGAAAAACATTCCATGCTCTTGGATTGGAAGAACAAATATTGTTAAAATGTCTAGTCTACCAAAAAAAGTACACATTTAATGTTATCCTATCAAAATACCACCAACATTTTTCAGAGAATGAGAATAAACAATCCTAAAATTTGTATGGAACAAAAAAGATTATGAATAGCTAAAGCAATCTTGTAAAAGAAAGGCAAAGTTGGAGGCATCACAATTCTGGACTTCAACTTATGTTACAAAGTGTAGTACTCCAAGCCAGCACAGAACTAGTACTAGCACAGAAGCAGTCATATAGGGGCACCTGGGTTACTCAGTTGGTTAGGTATCTGAGTTTGGCTCAGGTCATGATCTCAAGTTCCTGGGATGGAGCCCCACATCAGAGCTGAGCAGGGACCCTGCTTATTCCTCTGTCCCTCCCCTGCTTGAGCTCTCTCTCCCAAATAAATAAAATCTTAAAAAAAAAACCAGGCACACGGAGATCAATGGAACAAAATAGAAAACCCAGAAATAAATCCACAGCTACATGTTTGATTAGTTTTAAACAAAGCAGGGGAGACTATACAATGGGAAAAAAAAGTCTCCTCAACACATGTTGTTGGGAAAACTGGACAGCAACATGGAAAAGAATGAACTGAGAGCACTTCTGACACCAT
The DNA here is from genome assembly GCA_028533885.1 of Nasua narica. Lineage (NCBI taxonomy): Eukaryota > Metazoa > Chordata > Mammalia > Carnivora > Procyonidae > Nasua > Nasua narica. Next base: position 73,796,649 of record CM052810.1, on the reverse strand, counting down.
ATGCAAAAATAAATTGAAAATGGATGAAAGACCTAAACATGAGACAGGAAGCCATCAAAATCCTAGAGGGCAACACAGACAGTAACCTCTTTGATCCCAACTTTTTGCTAGACACATCTCCAAAGCCAAGGGAAACAAAGGAAAAAAACTGAACTATTAGCACCTTATTAGGGTAAAAAGCTTCTCCAGAGCAAAGGAGACCAGTGACAAAACTAAAAAACAACCTACAGAATGAGAGATGATATTTGCAAGTGACATATCTGGTAAAGGATTATTATCAAAAACATAAAGAACTCACACAACTCAACACCCCAAAACCACATGAAACACAGATGAAGCTACATCAAAAGATGCTCAATATCACTCATCTTTGGGGAAATACAAATCAAAACTATAATGAGAAGTCATCTCATACCAATCAGAATGACTAAAATTAACAAAATGGAAACAACAAGTGTTGGCGAGAATTCAGAGAAAGGGGAACCCTCTTGCGCTGCTATTGGGAAAGCAAACTGGTGCAGCCACTCTGGAAAACAGTATGGAGGTTCCTCAAAAAGTTAAAAATAGAAGTACCCAGGGAGGAGTAGCAAAATGACAGAGGAGTAGGAGACCTAAATTTATTCTGGCCCCAGGAATTCAGCTAGATAGTTATCAAATCATTATGAACATCTAAAAACTCAATAGGAGATTGAGGTAAAGAATAGCAGCGATTCTACGAACAGAAAAGCAATTATGTTCTGGAAGGTAGAACATGAAGAGAAGTGAATCTGAGGCAATATATGGGAAATCAGACTGTGGGAGGGAGGAAACCTCTATCAGCTGGCTCCTGGCAAGTGATAGAGCAGCAGAGCATGAAATCAGAACATTTAGAAGTCTGCTTTACTGAGGGATGTCATTCCAGTGGCTAAGTTGTTGGGCAGGGGGAGCCTCCTCGCTAGGACAGTGTGGTCTCAGGACCCTTGGGCTCACAGAAAGATCAGGGGTGCCTGAATGTGGTAGAGCTCCCAGTATCAGAGCAGGGAAGCTGGCTGCAAAGACAGTTGAAGAGGGGGCTCTCAGCTCTGGGTTGCTATAAACCATGATCCCCAGCATAGATGGGACACTACTCTTCAAGCAAAGACCCCACGAGTGGCAGATTCAGGGAGACCCCCCCTTTCTCCACCTGGAGAAGCAGTGAGGGAGCATGCTACAGGAATGTGCTGGGTTTGGAGACTCCAAACAGGACCATGTTTCAGAGATAGAAATGCTCCATCACAGGTCAGGTGAGCACAGGGCACAGCCAGAGACCAGGGAGACAGGAATGATTGACTGCTTTTCTCTGAGGACTCTGAAGAAGAGGACCATGAGCTCTTGGCTCCTCCCTGTTGGAGATGGGAGGCCACTATTTTCATTCCCATCCTCCAAAGCTTTACAGAAAGCTTTCAGGGAATAAAAGCTACTGAGAGCAAACCCAAGCAAATTTAACAGGACTTAGCCTGGTCCCCAACAAAGGGGGTGCCATTCCACCTTGGGTAAAGACATTTGAGAATCACTGCAACAGGCCCCTTCCCCAGAAGATCAGCAAGAACATCCAGCCAAGACCAAGTTTACACATCAATGAGAACTGCGAATTTCCAGTGCTAGGGAAATGTAGAACAGAGAATTCATGTTTCTTTCCCAGTATTCCTTAGTCTTTCAAAGTTAATTTTTTCTTTAATTTTCTTTATTTTTTCTTTTTTAAAAACTTTTCTTCTTTCATATTTTAGCCAATGCCTTATCTTAACAGTATATTATTTTGAAATCTTTTTTGATTTTCATTTTTATAGTCATATTCATCCCTTCATTGTATTTAACCTTATATTTTGTATACATATAAGTGTTGGGATACAGTTTCTTCTAACAGACCAAAATATACCCTAAATTATGGAGGGGGCAAGATGGCGGAGAAGTAAGAGATCCTGCAGCAACCGGTCCCCAAAAGTGAGCTGGAAATCTACCAGAACACGCTGAACACCCATGAAATCACCCTGAGGAGAAAGATTTCTAACCCCGGGATCTCTCCGAGAGCAGAAGACAGCAGTGGAGAGCCCAATTGCTCCAAAACCCTCTGGAGTACACCCAGCCTGGATCGGGGGTGGTATATCCAGCTACACACCCTCTCATCCATTTCTCATCAAAATGACTAGGAGGAGGAACACCCAACAGAAGAAAAACCCGGAGACTATATCCTCTCCTTCAGAACTATTGGACATGGACATCAACAGCATGTCAGAAAGGGACTTCAGGATGACAATTATCCAGACAATGGCTAGGATGGAGCAAAACATTATAGAAGCGCTAAGGGCAGAAATGAGGTCCAGTATAGGAGAGATAAGAAGCGCTATTAATGAGATCTAGTATATAGCTTAATTCTAGTCCCATGCCTGATCACATTCTCTCTCTTTTTTTAATGTTTTTCTTTCTTTTTTCAACCAACTTATTTTATCAATTCCCCTTCTAAAATTTAAATTTATTTTTCATAGTTACAAGATTCATTGTTTATGCACCACACCCAGTGTTCCATCCAATATGTGCCCTCCCTAATGTGCCCACCCATCATCAGACTAGCCCATCCCCCCACCCCCCTCCCTTCCAAAACCCTAAGTTATTTCTCAGAGTCCACAGTCTCTCATGGTTCATCTCCTGTTGTGATTAACAATTCCTTTTTAAAAATATTTTTAAATTTTCATCTTTACAGTCATATTCCATTCCTTCATCAAATTTAACCTTATACGTTTTTCTTTCATTAAAATTTTGGGAGGCAGTTTCTTCTAACAGACCCAAATACATCAAAATCAAGTGTGTGGCTCTGTACTTTTCACCATCCTGATCATTTTTTTCCTTCCTTTCTTTTTTCCCCAGTTTCAGGACTCTTCTGATTTGCTTAGTGCATATTTTTCCGGGGTTCTTGTTACTCTTTTAGCAATTTGCTCTCTCATTCATTTATTCTTCTCTGGACAAAATGGCAAGGCAGAAAAACATAAAAAAAAAGATTAAGAGGAAATACATACTGCTAGGGACCTAATCAATACACACATTAGTAAGATGTTGAAACTCGAGTTAAGAATGAAGATTGTAAAGACACGAGCTGGGATTTAAAAAAGCATAAAAGATACTTGAGAATCCCTTTTTGGGGAAATAAAAAATGAAAATCTAACCAACCTGAAATCCAAAAAGCTATTAATGAGGTGCAATAAAAAATGGAGGCTCTTACTGTTAGAATAAATGAGGCAGAAGAGGGAATTAGTGATATAGAAGACCAAATGATGGAGAATAAAAGTTTGAGAAAAATAATTACTGAATCATGAAGGGATAATTTGAGAGATAAGTGATACCAGAAGACAAGAATATATTAGAATAATTGGCATCCCAGAAGAATAAGAAGAAGAAGAAGAAGAAGAAGAAGAAGAAGAAGAAGAAGAAGAAGAAGAAGAAGAGGAAGAGAGAGGTGGAGGGCAGAAGGTATACTGGAGCAAATTACATTGGAAAATTTCCCTAATTTGGGGGAAGAAACAGGCATCAAAATCCAGGAGGAACAGAGAACTCCTATCAAAATCAGTAAAAATAGGTCACCACCACATTTTCTAATGGTAAAACTTACAAATCTCAGAGACAAAGAGAATATACAGAAAGCAGCTCAGGGAAGATCTTTGATCTATAATGGTAGAAATTTTAGATTGGCAGTAGACCTATGCACAGAGACCTGGCAGGTCAGAAAGGACTAGCATGATATATCCAGAGCACTAATTGAGAAAAATATGTAGCCAAGAATACTATATCCAGTTAGGCTGTTATTGAAAATAGAAATAAAAAGCTTCCAGGACAAACAAAAACTAAAAGAATTTGCAAACAACAAACTGCCCTACAGGAAATATTGAGAGGTGACCTCTAGGCAAAGAGACAGCCTTAAAAGTAACACAGACCAGAAAGGAATAAAGACAGTATACAGTAACAGTCACCTTACAGGCAATACAAGGGCACTCAATTCATATATTTCAATAGCTACCCTGAATGCAAATGGGCTAAATGACCCAATCAAAAGACACAGAGTATCAGAATGGATTAAAAAAAAAAATCCATCAATATTCTCTCTGCAAGAGACTCATTTTATCTATCTATCTATTTATTTATTTATTTTAAAGATTTTATTTATTTGAGAGACAGAGAAAGTGAGAGAGAGCATGAGAGGAAAGAAGGTTAGAGGAAGAAGCAGACACCACCATGGAGCTGGGAGCCCGATGTGAGACTTGATCCTGAACTCAAGGATCATGACCTGAGCTGCAGTCAGTTGGTCAATCAACTGAGCCACCCAGGTGCCCAAGAGACTCATTTTAGACACAAAGAAACTTCCAGATTTGAAATGCAGGGGTAGAAACAATTTACCATGTTAATGGACATCAAAAGAAAGATGGGGTGGCAATCCTTATATCAGACAAATTAGATTTTAAGCCAAAAACTATAATAAGAAATGAGGAAGGACACTATATCATATTTATAGGGTCTATCCAATAAGAGGATCTAACAAATGTAAATATCTATGCCCCTAACATGGGAGCAGCCAATTATATAAACCAATTAATAACAAAATCAAAGAGACACATCAACAATAATACAATAATAGTAGGGGACATTAATACCCTCCCTTACCGAAATGGACAGATTATTTAAGCAAAAAATCAGCAAGGAAACAAAGTCTTCAAATGACACACTGGGACAAATGGACATCACAAAATATTCAGAATATTCCAACCCAAAGTAACAGAAATCACAGTCCTCTCTAGTGCACATGGAACATTCTACAGAATAGATCACATCCTGGGTCACAAATCAAGTCTCAATTGGTACAAAAAAACTGGGATCATTCCCTGCATATATTCAGACCACAATGTTTTGAAACTAGAACTTAATCACAAGAGGAAAGTTGGAAAGACTCAAATACGTGGAGGCTAAAGAGCATCCTACTAAAGAATGAATGGGTCAGCCAGGAAATTAAAGAATTAAAAAGATTAATGGAAACAAATGAAAATGAAAACACAACTGTTCAAAATCTTTGGGATGCAGCAAAGGTGGTCCTAAGAGGAAAGTATATATCAATACGAGCCTTTCTCAAGAAACAAGAAAGATCTCGAATATACAACTTAACCCTACACCTAAAGGAGTTGGAGAAGAGCAGCAAATAAAACTTAAACCGATCAAGATAAGAGAAATAATAAAGATCAGAACAGAAATCAATGAAATAGAAACCAAAAGAAAAGTAGAACAGATCAATGAAACTAAGAGCTTGTTCTTTTTTTTTCCCAATACTTTTATTTTTTCAGTGTTACAAGATTAATTGTTCATGCACCACACCCAGTGCTCCATGCAATATATGTCCTCTTCAATACCCACCACCAGGCTCGCCCAACCCCCCACTCCCTACCCTCCAAAACCCTCAGTTTGTAGCTCAAAGTCCACAGTCTCTCATGGTTCATCACCCCCTCTGATTTTCTCCCATTCACCCTTCCTTTCCTTCTCACAATGCCCTCCATGTTTTTCCTTATGGTCCACACATGAGACCATAAGATAATTGACTCTGTCTGCCTGACTTATTTTGCTCCTCATAATCTCCTCCAGTCCCGTCCATGTTGATACAAAAGTTGGTTATTCATACTTTCTGATGGAAGCATAATATTCCATTGTATATATGGACCATATCTTCTTTATCCATTCATCTGTTGAAGGGCATCTTGGTTCTTTCCACAGTTTGGCGATTGTGGCCATTGTAGGAGCTGGTTCTTTGAAAAAATTAATAAGATTGATAAACCCCTGGCAGGACTTATCAAAAAGAAAAGAGAAAGGACCAAAATTAATAAAATCATGAATGAAAGAGGAATGATCAAGCCAACACAAAAGAAATACAATTATAAGAACATATTATGAGCAACCATACACCAGTGAATCTGACAATCTGGAAGAAATGGATGCATTACTAGAGACTTATGAAATGAACCAGGAAAAAATAGAAAACCTGAACAGAAACATAAACAGTAAGGAAATGGAAGCAGTAATCAAAAATCTCCCAAGAATCAAGAGCCCAAGGCCAGATGCCTTCCAGGGGTATACTACCAAACATTTAAAGAAGAATTAATACCTATTCTCCTGAAACTATTCCAAAAAATAGAAATGGAAGGAAAACCTCCAAACTCATTTTATGAGGCCTGCATTAGCTTGATTCCCAAACCAATAAAAACTTCATGAAAAGAGAATTGCAGAACAATATCCCTGATGAACATGGATGCAAAAATTCTCACCAAAATACTAGCCAATAGGATCCAACAGTACATTAAAAGGATTGTTCACCATGAATAAGGGGGAATTATTTCAGGGCTGCAAGTTTGGCTCAACATCTGCAAATCAATCAATTTTTTTCAAATCAACCAATTTGATACAATACATTAATAAAAGAAAGAGCAAGGACCATATGATACCCTTAATAGATGCAGAAAAAGCATTTGACAAAGTCCTCTCTTGATCAAAAGTCTTCATAGTGTAGGGATGGAGGATACATACCTCAGTATTATCAAAGCCATTAGTGAAAAACCCACAGTGAATATCATTCTCAATGGGGAAAAACTGAGATCTTTTCCCCTAAGGTCAGGAACATGGTGAGGATGTCCACTGTCACCACTGCTATTCAGCATAGTACTAGAAGACTTACTTCAGTGATCAGACAACAAAAAGAAATAAAGGCATCTGAATCACCAAAGGAGTCCAATTCTTACTCTTTGCAAATGATATGATATTTTATGTGGAAAACCCAAAAGACTCCACTCTAAAACTGCTAGAACTCATACAGGAATTCAGTAAAGTGTCAGGACATAAAATCAATGCACAGATATCAGTTGCATTTCTATACACCAACAACAAAACAGAAGAAAGAGAATTTAGGGAGTTGATCCCATTTACAATTGCACCCAAAACCATAAGATACCTAGGAATCAATCTAATGAAAGAAGCACAGAATATGCACTCAGAAAACTATAAAGTACTCTTGAAAGAAATTGAGGAAGACACAAAGAAATGGAAAAATGTTCCATGCTCATGGATTGGAAAAACAAATATTGTGATGCTACCTGGAGCAATCTACACATTGAATACAATCCCTATCAAAATATCATCAACTTTTTTTCAGAAATGAAAAAAAAATCCTAAAATTTATATGGAACAGGAAAAGACCCTGAATACCCATAGGAATGTTGAAAAAGAAAACCAAAGCTGGTGGCATTACAATTCCAGACTTCAAGATCTATTATAAAGCTGCAATCACCCAGACAGTATGCTACTGGCACAAAAACAGACACATAGATGAATGGAACAGAATAGAGAGCCCAGAAATGGACCCTCAAGTCTATCGTCAACTAGTCTTTGACAAAGCAAAAAAGAATGTCCAATTGAAAAAAAAGAGTCTCTTCAACAAATGGTTTTGGGAAAATTGGAGAGCCACATACAGAAACATGAAACTGGACCATTTCCTTACACCACACAGAAAAATAGACTCAAAATGGATGAAAGACTTCAATGTGAGACAGGAATCCATCAGAATCCTTGAGGAGAAAACAGGCAGCAACCTCTTTGACCTCAGCCACAGCAACTTTTCCTAGAAACATCTCCAAAGGAAAGGGAAGCAAGGGCAAAAACGAACAATTGGGACTTCATCAAGATCAAAAGCTTTTGTACAGAAAAGGAACAGTCAACAAAACCAAAAGACAACTGATAGAATGGGAGAAGGTATTTGCAATTGACATATCTGATAAAGGGCTAGCATCCAAGATCTATGAGGAACCTATCAAACTCAACACCCAAAGAACAGCTAATCCAATCAAGAAATGGGCAGAAGACATGAACAGACATTTCTGCAAAGAAGACATCCAAATGGCCAACAGACAAATCAAAAAGTGCCCAACATCACTCAGCATCATGGAAATACAAATCAAAACCACAGTGAGATACCACCTCACACCAGTCAAAATGATTAAAATTAACAAGTTAGGAAACGACAGGTGTTCACAAAGATGAGAAAATGGAACCCTCCTACACTGTTGGTTGAAATGCAAGCCGGTGCAGCTACTCTGGATATCAATATGGAATTTCCTCAAAAAGTTGAAAATGGAGCTACCCTATGACCCAGCAATTGCACTTGTGGGTATTTACCTTAATCATGCAAATATGGTAGTCGGAAGGGCATGTGCACCCCAATGTTTATAGCAGCAATGTACAAGTAGCCAAACTATGGAAAAAGCCTAGATGTCCATCAGCAGATGGATAAAAAGGATATGGTATACATGTACATTGGAATATTATGCAGCCATCAAAAACAAACAACAAACAAACAAACCCCAAATATTGCCATTTGAAATGACGTGGATGGAACTAGAGTATACTATGCTAAGTGAAATAAGCCCATCAGAGAAAGACAATTTTCCGATGATCTCATGGACCTGAGGAATTTGAAAAACAAGACAGAAGGGAAGGAAAAATGAAACAAGGTGAAACTAGAGAGGGAGACAACCATAAGAGACTCAATCTCAGGAAAGAAACTGAGCATTGCTGTAGTGGAGGGTGGGCTTGGAGGGATGGCATGGCTAAGTGATGGAAATTGGGGAAGCTATGTGCTTTGGTGAGTGCTTTGAATTGTGTAAGACTGATGAATCATAGACCTGTACCCCTGAAACAAATAATACATTATATGTTATTTTTAAAAAGGTTAAAAAAATAGAAGTGTCCAATCATCCAGTAATTGCACTATTAGGTATTTACCCAAAGGATACAAAACTACAGATTTGAAGGGATACATGCACTCCAGTGTTTAGAGCAGCATTATCAACAATAGCCAAATTATGGAAAGAGCCCAAATATCCACTGACAGATGAATGGATAGAGAATATGGTATACCACCTTCTATATATATCATATCTATATCTATATCATATCTCTATATATCTTATCAGAGAGAGATGATATATAGAGAGGTATATATAGATAGATCTATATCTATAGCTATCTATCATCTATTGTCTATACAGTGCAATATTACTCAGCCATAGAAAAGAATAAAATCTTAGTATTTTCAATGAGTGGATAGAGCTAGAGTGTATTATGCTAAGCAAAATAAGTTATTCAGAGAAAGACAAATACCATGTGATTTCACTCATGTGAAATTTAAGACACAGAACAGATAAACTTGGTGAGGGGAGAGAAAGAGAGAGAGAGAATAAAGCAAGAAACAGTCTCATAACTATAGAGAACAAACTGATGGTTACCTGTGGGGAGGATGGCTGGGGGATGGGTTTAACAGGGAATGGGTACTAAGGAGGGCACTTGTGGTCATGAGCACCACGTATTATTTACACCTGAAACTAATATTGAACTGTATATTAACTAGCTGGAATTTAAATAACATCTTGGGGGGGGGAAAGTTTTTATTTGATTAATTTTATCTCCTTTTATGAATCATGCTTTCATTGCCAATTCAAAGAATCCTTTCCTTAGCCTTAGATCTTAATAATTTCCTAATTTTCCCTAATATTAAATAGTCTATGATCTAATTTGAGTTAATTTCTGCATAGGTGTAAGAATTATGTCCAGGTTTTTTTTGTTTTTGTTTATTTATTTATTTATTTTACCAATGGATATCCAATTGCCCCAACACCTTGTGTTGAAATGACTATCTTTCCTTCGTTGAATTCCTTTTCATATTTGAAAAAAATTGGACATATTTGTATTCTTTCTCCTGTTTCATAGACCTTGTTATAGATCTCCTTCAATGCCACACAGACTCAACTTCAGAAACTATGTAGGTGCTGAAATTGGGTAAACCAATTCCTTCCATTCCATTCTTCTTTCAAAAATATTTTAGCTATTCTTGTTTCACATTTCCTTGATTAGTCTAGCTATAAGTTTATCAATTTTATTTATATGTTAAAGGAAACACATTTTAGCATCATTGATTTTAACTATCATTTATTTTTTAATTAATATATGCTTTTGTTTTTATTATTTTCTTTTCTACATTTGTGTTTCACTTGCTATTTTTCTAATCTATTAAGTAAGAAGCTTGGATTGTTGTCTTTATATCTTTTTTTCATTTCTCATCTGGGCATTTAAATCTACACATTTCCCAGTAAGTCTTAACTGACCCAAATTTTAATTTCTATATGTTATGTTTTCATTATCTTTTTTATTTATTTATTTATTTATTTATTTATTTATATTTTTTTCCCAAATTTATTTTAATTTTTCAGTGTTACAAGATTGATTGTTCATGCACCACACCCAGTGCTCCATGCAGTACGTGCCCCTCTCAGCTCAAAATATCTTTTAAATTTCCCTTGTAATTCCTTTTTTGTTCCTTGAATTTTTAGAAATAAAGGAAACAGTGATCAAAAACCTCCCAAAACACAAGAGTCCAGGACCAGATGGATTCCTTGGGGTGTTCTACCAAACATTCAAAGAAGAAATAATACTTATTCTCCTAATGCTGTTTCGAAAAATAGAAATGGAAGGAAAAATTCCAGAATAATACTATGAGGCCAGCATTACCTTGATCCCAAAACCAGGCAAAGACCCCATCAAAAAGGAGAATTTAAGACCAATATCCTTTATGAATATGGATGCCAAGATTCTCAACAAGATCCTAGCTAATAGGATCCAACTGTACATTAAAAGGAGTATCCAATTCAAGACAAAGTGGGATTTATCTCTGGGATGTGAGGGTGGTTCGACATTTGCAAATCAATCAATGTGATAGAACAAAAAAATAAGAGAAGACAATAACCACATGGTCCTCTCAATTGATGCAGAAAAAGCATTTGACAAAATAAAGCATTGGTTCTTGATTAAAAGTCTTCACAGTGTAGGGATAGAGGGAACATTCCTCGATGTCAAAAAATCTATCTATGAAAAGCCCAGAGAGAATATAATTCTCAATGGGGAAAAATTGAGAGCCTTTCCATTGAGATCAGGAACACGACAAGAATGCCCACTCTCACCACTATTGTCCAACATAGTTCTAGAAGTCCTAACAACAGCAATCAGACAACAGAAAGAAATAAAAAGTATTCAAACTGGCAAAGAAGATGTCAAACTCGCTCTCTTCACAGATGACATGATACTGTATGTGGGAACCACAAAAGACTCCACTCCCAAATTACTAGAACTCAAACAGTAATTCAGTAATGTGACAGTGTATAAAATCAATGCAGAGAATTCAGTTGCTTTCTTATACAGTAGCAATATAACTGTAGAAAAAAGAAATTAGGGAATCAATTCCATTTACAATAGCTTCAAAAACAATAAGATACCTTGGAATAAACCTAGTCAAAGAGGTAAAGGCCTTATACTCTAGGAATGACAAAACGCTCATCAAAGAAATTGAAAAAGACACAAGAAGATGGAAAATCTTTTTCATGGATCAGAAGAATAAACACTGTTAAAATGTCTATGCTGCCCAGAGCAATCTATATATTCAATGCCATTCTGGTCAAAATATCAATGGCATTTTTCAAACTGTTGGAACAAATAATCCTAAAATTTGTATGGAACCAAAAAAGACTCTGAATCACCAAGGAAATGTTGAAAAAGAAAAAGGTGTATCAGATTGCTTAATTTCAAACTATATTACAAAGCTGTGATCACGGAGAACTTTATTACAAAGCTGTGATCAACAAGACACCATGGTACTGGCACAAAAAGAGACACATAGAACAATGGAATAGAATAGAGAGCCCAGGTATGGACTCTCAGCTCTATGGTCAACCAATCTTTGACAAAGCAAGAAAAAATATCCAGTGGAAAAAAGACAGTCTTTTCAATAGATGGTGCTGGGGAAATTGGATAGCTATATACAGAAGAATGAAACTTGACCATTCTCTTACACCATACACAAAGATAAACTCAAAATGGATGAAAGACCTCAATGAACAGGAATCCATAAAAATCCTAGAAGAAAATATAGGCAGTAACCTCTTTGACATTAGCCACAGCAACATTTTTCAAGACATATCTACAAAGGCAAAGGAAACAAAAGTGAAAATTCAAGACAAAAATCTCTCGCGCAGCAAAGGAAATAGTCAACAAAACAAACAGGCAACCCTAGGAATGGGAGGAGATATTCACAAATGACACTATAGACAAAGGGCTGATATCCAAGATCTATAAAGAACTCCACAAACTCAACACCCAAAAACCAGATAATCATGTCAAAAATGGGCAGAAGACATGAACAGACACTTCTCCAAAGAAGACATACAAATGGCTAACAGACACATGAAAAAATGTTCGTCATCATTAACCATCCAGGAGATTCAAATCAAAATGACGTTGAGACACCAGCAAACACCAGTTAGAGTGTTCAAAAACTATCAAGACAGTAAACAAAAAATGTTGGAGAGGATATGGAGAAAGGGGAACACTTCTACACTGTTGGTGGGAATGCAAGTTGGTGCAGCCACTTTGGAAAACAGTGTGGAGATTCCTAAAGAAATTAAAAATAGAGCTACCCTATGACCCTGCAATTGCACTACTGGGTATTTACCCCAAAGATACAGATGTAGTGAAAAGAAGGGCCATATGTACCCTAATGGCCACAATCACCAAACTGTGGAAAGAGCCAAGATGCCCTTCAACAGTTGAATGGATAAAGAAGATATGCTTCATACATATGATGGTACATTATGCCTCCATAAGAAAGGATGAACACTCAACTTTTATATCAACACAGAACAAGTCTGGAGGAGATTATGCTGAGTGAAAAAAGTCAAGCAGAGGAATTCAATTTTCATATGGTTTCACTAAGTTGTGGAACATAAGGAATGACTTGGAGGATATTAAGGGAAGAAAAGGAAAAGCGAATTTGGGAAACTTGGATGGGGAGGTGAACCATGAGAGACTGTGGACTCTGAGAAACAAAGTGAGGGTTTTGGAAGGGAGGGAATTTGGAGGATGGGAGATCCTGGTTCTGGTGGTGAGTATTAAGGAGGGCATATATTGTATGAAGCACTGGGTGTAGTCCATAAACAAAGAATCTTGGAACACTGAAAAAGTAAAATAAAATAAAATAAAATAAAATAAAGAGACACAGGGTCTCATACTGGATAAAAAAGCAGGACCTATACATATGCTGTCTACAAAAGACTCATTTTGAACCTAAAGACACTTCCAGGTTGAAAATGAGGGGATGTAGAACCATTTACCATGCCAATTAAACTCAAAAGAAAGGTGGGATAGCAATCCTCATATCAGACAGATTTTAAACCAAAGCCTGTAGTAAGGCATGATGTGTATTTCTTTTTTTTCCCTCAAATACTTTTATTTTTTCAGTGTTCCAGGATTCATTGTTCATGTACTACACCCAGTGCTCCATGCCATATATGTCCTCCTCAATACCCAACACTAGGCTCACACAACCCCCTACCTCCTCCCCTCTAAAACCCTCAGTCTGTTGGTCAGAGTCCACAGTTTCTCATGGTTCATTGTCCCTCTGATTTCTTTCAATTCACCCTTCCCTTCCCTTTCACAGTGTCCACCATGTTTTTCCTTATGCTCCACTCCTAAGTGAGACCATATGATAATTGACTCTCTCTGCTTGACTTATCTATTTCACTCAGTATAATCTCTTCCAGTCCAATCCATGTTGATACAAAAGCTGGGTATTCATCCTTTCTGAGAGAGGCATAATATTCCATTGTATATATAGACCATATCTTCTTTAGCCATTTGTCTGTTGAAGGGGATCTTGGCTCTTTCCACAGTTTGGCGATTGTGGCCACTGCTGCTATGAACATTGGGGTAAATGCGGCCCTTCTTTGTACTGCATCTGCTTCTTTGGGGTGAATACCCAGTAGTGCAATTGCAGGGTCATAGGGTAGCTCTATTTTTTTTAGCTCTATTTTTAATTTCTTTAGGAATCTCCACACTGTTTTCCAAAGTGGCTGCACTAACTTGCATTCCCATCAACAGTGGAAGAGGTTCCCCTTTCTCCACATCCTCTCCAACATTTGTTCTTTACTGTCTTGTTGATTTTGGCCATTCTAACTGGTGTAAGGTGGTATCTCAGTGTGGTTTTGATTTGAATCTCCCTGATGACTAATGATGATGAACATTTTTTCATGTGTCTGTTAGCCATTTGTATGTCTTCTTTGGAGAAGTGTCTGTTCATGTCTTCTGCCCATTTTTTGATGTGATTATCTGTTTTGTGAGTGTTGAGTTTGAGGAGTTCTTTATAGATCTTTGTTATCAGACTTTCATTTGTGGTGTCATTTGTGAATATCTCTTCCATTCCGTGGGTTGCCTGTTTGTTTTGTTGATGGTTTCCTTTGCTGTGTAGAAGTTTTTATCTTGATGAATTCCCAACAGTTCATTTTGCTTTTGTTTCCTTGATATGTATTTTTTTTAACATTGGTGTTAAAAAATCATCCATTGGTGACATATTTTTAAATCATATTCATGAAATGTCTTTATTTAACCAGGGAAGCTAGGTGCGTTTGGCCAAAATACATTTCTTTCGACCTCCTTAGGTGACTATGCTGGTAATAGCCATTCGGGAAATTCCCATTTAGAGATTTGTTCAAGTCACCTGATAGGTTGTTTTTACTTTTTCTTCATTTAGGATGCTAAAATAGAAGGTAACAATCCAAATGCCTGTTGTTTAAACAAGAGGAGCTTTATTCATTTTGGCCCAAAGGCTCTTTTATAAAAGAGAGTATCTGTGTGAGCAATGGGTCAGACAGCCTATCTTCCTGGTAAGTTTACCAGACTCCTTCAAATCATGATAGTGTTTCATAGGCACTAACCCAGTCCTGGTGTTAGACCATGAAGGGCACTCAAAGAAAGAGATGGAGACAGACTTAGTCAGCCTGGAAACGAGCACACATACCATTACTGAACATTGAACCTGGAAAGAAAGTTTTGCAAAATTAAGGGGAGTAGATCAAATTGCCTCTGCCCTCTTCACCCATTGGGGGATCTGTGCAGTGTTGTGGCTGTTACTGGTCGTGGTGAGGGTGGCTGTTGTAATGAGACATTTTTTTGGACTTTGGCAATGTGTAACATCCAGTATCAGCTCCTCTTATAATGTGATCAATGCATAAGGTGGCCCAGGTGTCAGGAGAAGAGATTATATCATGAAGATCAAAGGTGATGAAACTCCTGCTCCTTATAGCTCATTGACAACACTTCCCAGGCTATTTCTAAAGTAATTTTGAATGAGCCTAGAAGAAGCGTTCAGGCCCACCTGTACTGATGAATCAAATTTGCCATGTTTAGGGAGACAGACTGGGATTATTTATCATATTGGGTGACTACATTTGGAAAACCTATTGCATTTTTATACATTCAAACTCTAGAAGAATAAAGATACATAAAAATCTGATTGGTACGAATATAAATAAAAATCATTAGGGACATATGTTACATAAATTGGCAAAAAAATGTTCTGAACATGGAAACAGTCTTTGTTTACTAAAGCATATTTTTTAAAGTAAAAGAAGAGGTTACAGATTTTGTGTAAAGAGGTAAGAAGAGAAGGAGGTAGCACTGAGATGGACCTCTGCTGACCACAGATGTATGACATTGTTTGTGCTCCAGAGTTCACATGGGACATCAATGGATAATGCTGACCCACTGGGCTTCAGTTGAGCAAATGAGCCCATGTTCCCTGTACTGGTAAAATTTACTTAAAGGACTAACTCAGCTCACCAAACCTGCCATTTTATTCAGAATCAAAAAATGTTCCATTTTTTTTTAAATATATTTGACACATGATCTTACATTCATTTCAGGTCTAGAATATAGTGATTCAACTTTTCTATGTTATGCTATGCTCACCACAAATGTATCTGCCATCTGTCACCAAACAACACTATTACAACATCATTGATGATATCCCCTTTCATCTCTGTGACTTATTCATTCCATAACCAGAAGCCTAAGCCTTCCACTCCCCTTCACTCTTTGGAGGTTCAAATTTTGATGTGAAATACCTCATTTTCTAAATCTTGGAAGCTGTTTTGCTTTTTTCATTTTTGTGGAGGGATAATATAAATATAAAAAAGAGAATATACATTTGTATATCTTCTTTGGACAAGTGTCTGTTCATGTCTTCTGCCCATTTTTTGATGTGATTATCTGCTTTGTGAGTGTTGAGTTTGAGGAGTTCTTTACAGATCTTAGATATCAGACCTTTGTCTGTAGTGTCATTTGCGAATCTCTAACAGACACATGAAAAAATGTTCATCATCTTTAGCCATCAGAGAGATTCAAATC
>CM052810.1:73738267-73779832 GCA_028533885.1 Nasua narica | reverse complement strand
AGAGAGTCAATTATCTTATGGTCTCACTTACTTGTGGAGTATAAAGAAAATCATGGAGGCCATTGTGAGAAGGAAGGGAAAGGTGAATGGGGGGATATCGGAGGGGGCGATGAACCAGGAGAGACTGTGGACTCTGAGCAACAAACTGAATGGTTTGGAGGGGAGGACAGTCGGAGGTTGGGTGAGCCTGGTGGTGGGTATTGAGAAGGGCACATATTGCATGGATCACTGGGTGTGGTGCATGAACAATCAATCTTGTAACACTGAAAAAGTAAAATAAACATATTTGGAGAAAAAAATAAAATAAAAATAAATATGGGACCTAATGAGGGGGGAAGAGTACAATTATCTTCATGAACATGGAGAGATGTATAGAATTGTTGTGTCACTATATTGTATACCTGAAACTAATATAACACTGTATGTTAATTACATTTGAATTAAATAGATAAAAATAAAAAAGTGAATATACAATTAGTAAATTTAAAAAGAAACAAACTCAAAATACCAGTGTTACCAGAACCCAGTTAACATATAGGAAATTGTCAATTCCTCAGAAACTTCATTGTCCTTTCTTTCACTCATGACTCTTTCAGACTGTATAGAGAAGTTTCTTGGCAAATACATATTTTAATTAAATAAGAAAAAGGGAAAGTGTGAAGAGAGAGGAGGGAAAGGAAGAGAAGGAGAAACAGAAGAGTTGGAGAAAAAAGGAAAAAGAGAGGGAAAAATGTAGGAGTGAAAAATAAGGGAGAGGAAAGGATGGAGAGGAAGAGGAGGGGGAGAGAGAGGAGGAAGAAGTAGAGGAGGGAGAGAAAGAGGAGGTTAAAGAAGGCAGGAAAAGGAAGAGGAGGGTGGGAAAGGGAGGAGGCTATGTGAGGAAAACATATTTTACTTCCAGGCTTCTAGTTTTTAATCTCTTACTTGCTTATCAGTTCAAAGCCCTTGAGCTTCTATTATGGAGCCTGGAAATTTGAAATCAGACTCCTCTGCATGTTATTTCATTTTGTAGGGTGAGTCAGCAAGAATGGATACTTGGCACATCCAGTATGTTGATTGAATCTGAGATATTAATTTATTTTAACTCCAAAATACCACACATTTCTCAGAGCAAAACCAGTCTCATTGTAGGCACTGGAAAAGATGGCCAAATATAAGTATGTGATGAAGCGATTGTGCTAGTATGGATTATTATTAATCCAAGTTGAATAATGTGATTTGGTGCCTAAGAGCTGAAACTGGAATGCAAAGCTATGTCTAGGCCACTAATTTTTTTTTTTAGGCCACTAAATTTAAAGCCTCCTAAAATTCTCTGTGACTTGTACCTTTTCTTAGTATAAAGAGATTCTTTTTGTGTTTCTCAAATATTTTTGCCTTTAATTATATTTCCTGTACTTCCTTTAGCTTAACACTACTTCTATTATTTTGTGTTTTAGTGCTAATACACTAATTTTGTTTAATATTTTTTATATTGTTTTAATCATGCTTCCTAAGATGAATAGTGTTGGATTTTTAGTTGGCCATACCAATTTGAGAATATACCTTTAATTCAAAGTATTAACTTCATTCATGTTTATTGTAGAAACTAAAATGTTCGATCTTCTATCAGGTGTTTTATACTTTTGATAAATAAATAACAGCATTTTTGTAATTATTTTTGTAATTATTTCCTTCTGAGATTTGGAATATATACATTCCAAATATATATATATATATGTGTATATATATATATATACACATATATATATACCTCATATATATAATGATTATTATCAAGTTTTCAAAAATATTTTTGATTATAATTCTATACTTATCAAGTACAAAAATCAAATACTTTTTTGTCTATCAATGTAAGACAGATATTTAGCAGAATCTTATTCATCCAAATTTCTTTCTGGTTGTGGTTTTTATTTTATGTAGGATGTTAGCCTCAAAATGCTGTAATTATTTTTTATATTAAATATATTTGTATTTTTCTTATATTAAATATGTGCCTTTCCAAGAATAATATTTTGCCATTGCATTACATAGCAACAATATTCATCTTGATAATTCAGAATTACTTTTTTTATTTATTTATCTTGTACTCAGCTGGGGTCTGTGTTCTGATAACTTAAAAAGACCAGGGTGGTTATAATTTTGACCTCCTGTATGTCTGAGAGTGCCTTTCAAATGAAAGTTAGCCAGACTAGCTATATTTCTGTCTCCTGGAATCAGCACAAGACCCAGTGGCTGTTGTTGTCTTCCCTCCAGCCTTCTTGTGCACGAAGGGTTGTAGCCAGCTTTATAGCCTTGCAGATTGTCTGTTTTCCTCTTTCTGCCTAAGTGACTAAAATATTGTTCCTTTTTTTTTTTCTAAACATCTTTACTATGGAGGTGTGATCAGATTAGTTCAGGACCTAAAATTAAAATTGTCTTTTCAATTTTCATGTTTAGGCTTTGCCACTTTGGAAAACTGATTCTGGTTTGGTTATCTTGATCATCCCTGGTACATGTTCTGACTGCTGGGTCACATTTCTGTCCTCTGCCCTACTTGGCACTCATGCTCTTCCTAGGTATTTGTTCTAGGTATTTCTAGGTATTTGTTCCCTACTCTCCTTATGAAAGAGCTACTCAGGTTTATATTCTACATCACATTTTCCCGGTGCTAAGCTTGCTTTATGCCTCTTCAAACATAGATTCTTTGATAATACATGTTCATTGCTTTGCAATCCTAGGAACTCTACCTATCTTCCTTTTCACCTTATCCTGTTTTAAAAAGGTCAACATGTTCTCTTTTAAGACTTTTTTTTCAGAGCCACAGAATCTTTCTTCTTTCACCCTCCTAAAAAGGTGAGCATGTTCCTAAAATGTACAAATTTATACATTTCCCATATCCCTTATTTGTCATTTTAAGAGTTATACTGTTTGAGTAACTTATTAGTTTTCAAATTTGGCATGATCTAGCCTGTTGAACAGCCAAGTTGTGTGGTGTGCCCCACCCCTTCTCTTGTTTACCTCAATGCTCTCAAAATCTCTTCCAATTACTAGAGCCAAGGGCAGAGTTGGTATGCACTGTTCCTGGCCCAATCCCAGGATGTCATGGAAAATGTCCCATGTGATTGAGAGAGAATCTTATCCTGGCCCCATAGTCTTATTTTCTGAACCAACAGAATACATGAAACGCTGCATGTACAGCATATAGACACATCAAAACCTCCTTATCTCAGCCTACAGATTTCTATTTGATATTCTGTTTCCAGAAAGCAATGTACCATGACTGGTCATTCCCTACTCTTTCTTTTTGGTGAATGAGTTGGACACCTCAAAGTAAGTAATGAAAAGGTATAAGTAGCAATGGAGTGGTGCAGGCGGGGGTGGTGGATGAAGGCTTGGTGAGGATTGGAGACATTATTTGTGTGTTGTAAAATGCAACACCTGTTCAGCAGGGATATCTACTCAGTTTTGCCATATGCACAAATCCTGCAAATCTTAGCCAAGTGTCAAGAATGTCATTTGTCTTGCCACAGGCAGTGAGCCATGTGTTTCCCAGTGGGGACATTTGGCTCAGCTCCATTAGTCATAGGTGAGATCACTCATAGGTTGGGCAATGGTTGGTTCTCAGAATTGTGAGGTGTTGTTTTCTGGATCCCTGTGTTTCTCCAACATATGAATATGACACTAATATCCAACTTGTGATATTGTTGATGCCCTACACCCTTGTGGGGTTGGCTTTCTCCTCTGGCTAAGCCTGGAACACATCTCTCTCCAGAGAAAACAGAAAAATATCAGCAAGCTCTCAATAACTTGGTCTGCTTTCTGACTCAGGCAGATACAGTTGATGTGCTCAGATGTTGCCTTCTGAAATTTCTCTTCTAACAGTCCCTCTGTACTAATTCTTCCTCAGATTTCTTCTGTGCTGCTCTTTTTTATCTTGCTCAAAGGGACATTGAATCTAAGGTTCTAGTTTTACTAATTTCTTGTCCATTGACAACCTTTCTCTGGTTGAAGTCAGATATGTTCATGACTTCTACATCACTTAGTAACTTACAACCCAAAATGTAATCTCTAGCCCAAGCATCTTACCCAAACATCCAAATCCTGACATCAGGATTTTGATGGACTACCTGGATATCAAAAGCCTTTGGGTAATTTACAAATAAAAGTTTAATTCCTTTATACCCATTCACCTTTGGAAATGCAGAGCATAAAGCATACATCTGATAATGTTTTTATTTTGCCTAGCACATTTAAGATGGAAAAATGAATGCCTTCATTGATTTTTCTTCACCACAAAATAAGCCATAAAACACAAATAAATCAACCTTTCCAAGTGGAGCCCATTTTCAGTGGGAAAATGTGCTGGCTGACAGAACTCATCAATTATAGGTCCCTATTGGGCTCAAAGTTATTTATGACTTAAGTAGAACTTATGGGCTGAAGACTCTGACTCTGCGATAGCCCTTTTTCAATTGTGATTCCATTTTCTGAGCTCTATTTAAGCATAGGTCAGTTGTGAATAACAGCCTGTCTTGATGCTGCTGCAGCCCCGGAATTTGACACTCCCATGGAGTGCTCTGGAGAAGTGGACTTGTGTTCTGGATCAGAGCATGAAGTGAAATATAAGAGTCAATGTTATTACAGTACTCACCATGAAGATCCTTGGGAAGCTGGGGGAATAGGTAGACACGATTATCTTGGGCCTAGATCTGATTACTTCCTCTTTTTCTATATACACGTCCTACACTCTTGCCTAATTGAATAAGGTTTCCATCAGAGAAACCTCCTGTATCAGAAAGGCTTCCATCAGAGAAGCAAAAAACTCCACATGTGATATAGAATTTGGAATTTGTTATATCGATTAGAGCTAGTGGGGTAGTCTGAACAGGCTAATGTCTCTGCATCAGGTATGGAGCCTGAGGCTACCCACCTATGGGTCAGACAGGCAAGGCAGTGGTGGAAAAACAAGAGACTGGGTATAAACAAAGTTAAGGGTTAAGAACAACTAAATCAGGAAGAACACTGTGACACATTTGCCTATACCACCTCTAATCTTAATGCCATAGGTTAACCTAGCTCCCTTTGCCAAGGAGTTGCCCCTGTCCCTGGACTAGGTCTTGAAGCAGCTGAAGGAAGAGACCCTATAGGAACCAGATATGTTATATGGGTCTCAGTGCTACCCGGTGCCAACCAGGCAAGCCAGAAGATCAGTGACATCATGCATGGATTACACACCCAGTCCCTATCTATAAAGCATAAAAATATTGCTACAAAATGCTCCTTGAGGCCAATACTAATTGGAAATAATTCTGGAAATAGAATCTGGGGGGTTCACTTCCAGTTTAAGTTGGGACAGATCACAGCCACCATATATGACCCAGGTTCTCAGGTTGCCCTTATGCCCTATCACTTCTATGTCTTTGTTTATGGATGGAAGGCTCACCAATAATAATTAAAGTAATAGGAATTGATAAAAAGATGTCCTTGGTCACCTCCATAATGTCTGGTTTGAAATTCACCCCTGACTGATCACAAACACCCTTTCCTGAGTAATTGACACATGACCACCAACCCTGCTATTTCCCTGCCATCTATAACCCAGCTATTAGGACATCTAGAGGTGCTCAAGGCCTAGAAATACATGTGTGTCAGTCCAGGCCCACAACAGTAAAAGAGAATCACTCTGAGTTCTGAAACTCTTGTAACCAGAGGCAAGGCAAACCAGAGATTTTCAAAGCAGGAAATTTCCTCTACTGCTAGCCTGAAGGAACAAAGAAGGATGTATGCTGCTTGTGCCCAGTGGTCAGGGTCACCTTAAGACCTACTTCTGCCAAGAGCACTGCCCATAAAAAGTAGACAGCAGATACACCATCTTGTCTTTCTTTCCCTGGCTGTCTGTTCACCAAGGGGAACCCACTCCAATAGAAATGAATTAGGAGAAAAATAAAAAAACAAATCTGAGGGCAGACAGGTAATGCCTGGCTTCCAGTAGCATTCCACTCTGTGCTAAATGCAGCACTAACTGGATCCAGCAGAAGGTATCATGGCTCCTGCTCTCATAAAGCTTAAAGGTGTAAGCAATGGTCTTTTAAATTTTATTATTTTATTTTATTATTTAATTTATTTTATTTTTTCAGTGTTCCAATATTCATTGTTCATTGCACCACACCCAGTGCTCCATGCAATATGTGCCCTCCTCAATACCCACCACCAGGATCACCCAATCCCCACTCCATCCCCTCCAGAACACCAAACTGTGGAAAGAGCCAAGATGCCCTTCAACAAATGAATGGATAAAGAAGCTATGGTCCATATATACAATGGAATATTATGCCTCCATCAGAAAGGATGAATACCCAACTTTTGTATCATCTTGGATGGGACTGGAAGAGATTACGCTGAGTGAAATAAGTCAAGCAGAGAAAGTTAATTATCATATGGTTTAACTTATGTGTGGAGCATAAGGAAAAACATGGAGGACATTGGGAGAAGGAAAAAAAGAAGGGTGAATTGGGAGAAATCTGGGGGGGAGATGAACTATGAGAGACTGAAGATAGGAGGCACAAGAAAGGAAGCATAGGGAGGTGCCTCTCTCAGCCTGGAGGAAGGCAGGGACAGGGTTATCCTTGAGCCCAGACTTTGATATCAACTTGAGAAAACTTTGAGCCATCTCCAAATATCAGGGAAGCTGACATATGAATGCACCACAGATATTCACTTATTCAACCAAAATTTTATTGAGCAGTTACTATGTGTCAAGCATCGTGTTCCTTACAATCATCTACCCTAGGCATACTTGGTTATTACTGTGTTGGAAGTCCCCAAGACCATCCTCAGCCCCCATAATTTGTTTAAATTTACAGGAGTAAGAAAACCATTATACTCATGATTATTTTTATTATTTTTTATGTTTCTTTTTTACAATGAAAGGGGAAATATACATGGGTAAAAATCCAGGAGAAAACAAACACAAGGTTCTAGAATTTTTCTCTTAGTGGAATCACAGGGACATACTTAGTTATCCCAGCAATGGTATATAGGTGAGTCTCCTCGCAAACTTCAGCCTTAGTGTAGAAGCTCTTTGTTCATATGGACATGCAGTGCTCACAAGATTAACCTTACTGACCTTAGCAGTCTTCAGCGCCAGCAGAAGTAAACATACAGCAATGGCCCAGAGCTTCAGACATATGAAACACTCTCATCAGAGAGCATATTCCAAGGGCTCAGAAGTTATCTCCCGGGACTTCCAAGCTAATCAAAGGAAAATCCTGAATAGGACTTTCTTTGGGATATGCGGCATTTATACAACCATGCATATTGAGCTAAGTCATTGGTGCATACTCAGGAATTCCTATTTTGATCCAATTCTCACCTGAGCTCTAATCATTGCTATAGCTCCCAATGCTGGTCCATCCCTGAAGGACTTGGGATTTGCATTTAGGTCACCTCACCACAATCACTGAATGATGTGTTTCAAGATCCCTTGTGTGATAGCATTCTATTTAGGGACATGGCCTTGGATTGTAATTCATTTATTTATTCATTCAGTCACTATCAACTGAGCACATAGGATTTACCAAGAATTGTAATCACACTGGTTCTAACAGTAAAATCTCACACTAGCAGAGAGTATGGTCTGGTGGAGCAGCACATGTGAATAAGTTAATATAATATAACTGACAGTGTACTGGATTGAATACTGTCACCCCAATATTCACGTCTACCCAGAACCTAAGAATAAGACCTTATTTGGAAATAGAGTCTTTGCAGATATAATCAAATTGAGATGTAGTCTTATTGGATTAGTGTGGGCCCTAATCCAATGATTGGTGTCCTTATAAGAAAAAGGAAGTTTGGACACAAAGATGCACACAGAGGGAAAACAAGGGGGAAACAGTGAACTCTATGAGATGATGGAAGTAGAGATTGGAGTGATGTGTCTATAGGTCAAGGAATGTCATCATCCACCAGAACTTGAAAGAGACAAGAAAGAATTCTCTCCTCCCTAGAGCCTTCAGAAAGGGAACAGTCCAATCAATACCTTGATTTTGGACTTCTAAATTCCAGAATGTGAGAATAAATTTCTGTTGTTCCAAGCCATTAAGTTTGTGGTATTTTGTTACAGGAGTCATTGGGAATGAATACAGATAGCATAGAGTTAAAAGTATGACAAAGCATTGGGACACCACAAGAGAAATGCTGAAGATCCAAATCAGGAGGACAGAAATAAACTCCAGAGGGAGTGACAACTTCCAGAAGGAAGCTTACTGCTGTAGATGTTGCCAGGAAAATTGTACACAGAGAGATTCCAGGTACAGGAAAGAGTGTGTGTTAAAGTCATGAAGGTGAGAGAGAAGGTGTCACTAGAGGAACTGAAAGAAAAGGGAGAGAATTATGTCCTAAGGTATAAAACAAATAAGTGTGAAACAAGGTTGGGAAGACCGGAACCTTACGTGGGCAGTAGCTGATCTGTGTGCACAATCCCATGTAAGTGGTCTAAATGGGACACACCTTCATGGCTAGTTCCCTGCTGGATCTCAAAATAAGGAATAAATCTTCTGACATATTTGGTGTCACTAATTATCTCTGAATCACATTTTACCCTCATGTCAGTGGATAATGTGACCAGTGAGGAAGGGCTTGGGAAGTCAGCATAATTATAAGAAAATACTATGACTTAGGTACTTTTTACAACGTTGGTGCCTTATTGAAACCAAATTCCACTATAACCCTTATTGATTGCCTTCCAGTAGATAGTACTGTGGTGTTTCCAGGCTGGCACCAAAACCCTGCAAAATGTCACTGAGCATGATTCAATATCATCAATTCGTGTGAGAAATGTTAATAACAGGTGCAAGAGCTTCCCTTTTTCCAACTGAACAATGTCAAACTGTTTTAATAAAGGAAATCTGCAGCACTGTTCATGAACCCATCTCTCACTTTTCATTTCTCTTCACATGTTGTCAACTTAAACTTGGGTTAGAGTTTATTATTTACTAATTCTATCATGATATTATTTTTGAACATTGCTTTAAACAAACACATCACGACTAGTGAATCTTACTCTTAACTGAAAAACAAACACACAAAGCAAAAAAAAAGCTTGATCCATCCAACTGAGATCCATCCAACTGAGAAATTATGAAAAAGGAGCTGAAGAATTCCTGTAGACCCAGTTTGCGTCCATCTGTATGCTACCTAGTGCTATTGTTGTCAGTGAGATCGATTATGTTTTCTAGAGTAAACATGGGAACCAGACATGTGCCAGGATGTAGCAATGTAGCACTGGGATGCTCATGGGAGTGGTGGCACGGTGGATGTCTCCAGAGAAACATTGTAGTAGAGCTCAAAGAGCATTTTCTCAGAAATAGGAAGGTTTGGGGGTATAATTTGGCCGGAGAAATTATTTATGAGAATGAGCAAGGGGAACATGGGAAAGAAATGATGATATCCCCCTTAAAGGATTGAAAAATTTACCTATACATTGTATAAACATACATATGCACTTACATATATAACCAATGTGCACATACTACATAATTGTTCACATACATGTATTCACACTCATAAATAATATACATATAAATTGTACATATGCAAATACGTATATATGCATGTATAAATTTACTGTATATGTAAATTTGTTCAAACCTCTCCTCCGAAAGGGATATTATTGTTTCCTTTCATGGTTTCCTTTCGGTCATCTCCTAAATAAGTCTGAGAGGAATATGTTTGGAAGAAAATATGGAAGTCACACTCTTTTCTTTGTAATTTGTTTTCTTTTCACTATATGGTCTTTTCTCTCTCTTTAAAAGATTTCTTTTGTTTTTAAAGATTTTATTTATTTATTTGACAGAGAGAGAAACAGAGAGAGATCACAAGTAGGCAGAGAGGCAGGCAGGGGTCGGGTGGTGGGGAAGCAGGCTCCCTGCAGAGCAGAGAGCCCAATGTGGGGCTTGATTCAAGGACCCTGAGATCATGACCTGGGCCAAAGGCAGAGGCTTTAACCCACTGAGCCACCCAAGCACCCCTCTTTAAAAGATTTCTGTGGCACTCTATTAAATGATTTTTTGATCACTGGTAAAATAACCAAAGGTATCTTAGGAATGACTCCAGGTGAGGAATGAAGCCTGTGAGGCTTTGTGGCCAGGCAGACATCAGAGGGGTTCACAGCCAATACGGGACACAGGACAAACAACTTTGCTTCTTTTTAAGCCTCAATTTCCTCCTCTATAATTTTAATATTGTGGTGGGAATTGCAGATAGTGGGGTTTCCATTACCACATGCCACATAGTAAGTGCTCTACAAATAAGGATACCTATGAAATTATACTTTGTAGGGAGACACCAGTATACCCTACACTACCATCACATTGATTTTCCTGAGCACTTTATTGTTTTATACCGACAATTAATAGCAGTTAAGCATTAAGGACACTCAGAAACATAGATGTAGCAAGCTGTGATGGGAATACATACTCTATGGAGTAGCTGTTTCCTGAAATCCTTCTGCTAGCTGAATTTGACCATGTGCTTTGTCTTAGATGTGCTTATAGTGTTCTACGAATCCAACACAAATCAATGAGCCAGAGCCACCCACCGCTGGATGGCTGCATGGTGTGCAAAGCTGCTTTGCCATCTGAATATCCTTATAATGAGGTTATCTCTTTGCCTTTATCTCCATTACCCAACACAGCCTTGGCTGTTCCTTACACCTGCTTCCACCAAACTACCTTCATGTGCTCTTTACAAGTAAGTTTTATCGATTGTAGTTCTTTTCATCAGAGAGTTAATATGTCTTTGAAAGGAGGTTAACATTTTAATTCAGACTGTTGTTATTTTTGTGGATCTGGATAAAAATGGCATAGGTTTTCAATGATTTGGCCAAATACCTTTTCCCCTTTACATGTGTGACTTTGAAGAATTCAGGGTTTTTTTAGAAATCACATACTATGGTATGGAAAATTTGCAATTTTCTACCATTCTCCATAATGTGGGGCATTGTGGTGTTGAGAAGCAGTAGTACTTCATTAGGAAGCCTCAATTCCTTATTAGCCCGGGCCTTACTCATTGGCTCAGTAAATTCTTCTGACCAGGTGCTAAACAGCTGGCTGCAAACCTTTCCCACTATCTGCCTTTTCATTCACACTTAAGCTGTATTTTCGTATCCTTTGTGACCTCAAACTAAAAACTGTGGGTGTTATTACCTGTTCTGATTTTATGCTTCCACAGATACGCTATTTGTGCTTGCTCAGCTGCTCAAACTTTAACCCAAATGATAATGATGTCACATACCTTCCAGGCCAAGCTTTTGGGATTTAAGACCCTAGCTGAAGTGCTGGTGGTTTCTTTCCTTACTCTAATGGTCTTTCTTTCTTCTTTCTTTCTTTCTTTCTTTCTTTCTTTCTTTCTTTCTTTCTTCTTTCTCTCTTTCTTCAGTTTGGTTGTGCCGATGTGCCTGGCAGAAGCTAATGATGCAAATCTTCTTTAGAAGAACCCATGGTGGAAAAAAATTCAGTTTTTAAAAAATATCCACAATTTAAAAAATTTAAAGCAAATATCCAAAAATATTATATAATATAAAATTTCAATAAAACTGATAAAACATTTAAGGAAAAAAAGCACATGACAAAATAAGCAAAAACAATGGGCACAGGAATCAGAAACGAGAGAATGCAGACATTGCAATGAACAGAAATATAATAATTAAAAGTGAGTTTAATAAGCTTTATAAAAAAGTGTAGTGGAAGATTAAAAGTATTGGTAAAGATAATATATAAAAACAAACTAGCATAAATTAAAAGAAAGACAAATAGAAATTGAGGAAATAAGAAATGAGATAATTTTAAAAAATCAATGGAAATGTTAAACAGAAATAAAGAGTAATTTAGTAAAAAATGTAAGTTGAGTGTGAAGAAATTATACAGAATATGCACAGAGAGACCAAGAAATAAGAAAAATGAACTAGAGTTTAAGAGAAAGGTTGAAATCTAATATATGTCTAACAGAAGTTCTAGAAAGAAAGAAAAATAATGGCAGAGAAAAATATCCAGCAAAATACAATTCTAATCATACTGAAAGTATGATTCCACCATATTCTGACTTCCCTTACTGCTGTTGAGTGTCTAATTGTTATCAATTGCAGGTTATCTGCTTTCCTCTATGTTTCCTTTGAAATCTTCTTTGGTTTTCTGTTCTACAGATTTAGCATAATGTATCAGGGGATTATTTTGTATTCTGCTTCATATTTATTGAGACTCTTAAAAAAAAAAAAGGACTCCTGAGTCTGAAGTAAGTTTCATACATTTCTCAGATAAAAACATATTTTAGTTTGTCTATTTAAATATTTTCACCATCGTGCTCGCTTCGGCAGCACATATAATAAATATTTTCACCATCATTCTTCTTTCTTTTTAGAATTCCCTATATATATATATATATATATATATATATATATACACACACACTGAAGTGAGCACTTTATATTAAAATTGCTAAAAGTCAAATACAAAGAGCAATTTGAAAACAGTAGGAGAAAAGAAACTGTCACAAATAAGAAAAATCATTCCCCCACCCATAAGACCATAGGCAGATTTCTCAACAGGAATTTTGCTGGCCAGAAGAAATGAGATAATATGTTTAAAAGAATAACACTATCAGTCAAGAATAACATACTGGAAAACTGTTCTTCAGAAATGAAGGTGAGATAAAGATTTTACTAAAAAAAAAAAAAAAAGTTTTCTGAGTTTACCACAACTAGATCTGCCTTACAAAAAAATACTAAGAGCATTTTCCACACAATAATCACACAATAATGACAGGATGCTAATTAATATCATACATACACATAATGTATGTGTAAAACTCATAGGTAATGGTAAATTCTCAGAGTCATATTTAAGTGGTGATGCATAATTTACTTATGATTCTAGTTTAAAAATTAAAAGAAACATTTTTATCCATTTATCAGTTGATGGATACTTGGGCTGTTTCCATAATTTGACTATTGGAGATAATGTCAGTATAAATATCAGGGTGCATGTATCCCTTTGAATTAGTTTTTTTTGTTTGTTTGTTTTACCTTTGAGTAAATTGTGGTGTAATTGCTGGTGTAGTGGTGTAATTGCTGGTGTAATTGTTGGATCATAAGGTAGCTCTATTTTTAACTTTTCAAAGAACCTTCATACTGTTTTCCAGAGTGAAGGAAAACAGTATGAAGTGAGTAAAGGTTAATCTCTTCAACAAATAGTGTAGGGAATTCTACACTATATTATTCTCTATTATACCAGTTTGCCTTCCCACCAATAGTGCAAAAGGATTCCTCTTTCCCCATATCTTTGCCAGTAATTGTTTCTTCTTCTGTCATTGATTTTATTTACTCTGACAGGTGTGAGGCAATATCTCATTTTAGTTTTGATTTGCATTTCCCTGATAGTAAGTGATGTTGAGCATCTTTTCATGTGTCTGTTCATCATCTGTATGTCTTTTTTGGAAAATGTCTATGCATGTGTTCTGCCCATTTTTTAACTGAGTTATTCATTTTGGAGGGTGGCTGAGTTTTACAAGATTTTTATATATTTGGGATACTAACCTTTTATCAGATATGTCTTTTGCAAATATATTCTCCCACTCCATTAGTTGACTTTTAGTTTTGTCAATTCTTTCCTTCACTGTACAGAAGCTTTTTATTTTGATGTAGTCCCAATAGTTTATTTTTGCTTTTATTTCCCTGGCCCCAGGAATACATAACTAGAAATAAGTTGCTACAGCCCATATCAAGGAGGTTAATGCCTATATTATATTCTAGGATTTTTACGATTTCCTGTCCCACATTTGTGTCTTTAATCCACTTTGAATTTATTTTTGTGTATGGTGCAAGAAAATGATCCAGTTTCATTCTTCTGCATGTTGCTGTGCAGTTTTCCCTACACTATTTGTTGAAGAGATTAACCTTTACTCACTGGATACTTTTTAGTGCTTTGTTGAAGATAAGATTAATTGATCATACAGTTGTGGGATAATTTCTAGATTTTTTTATCTGTTCTATTGATCTATGTCTCTATTTTTGTGCCTGTGCCACACTGTCTTGACTACTACAGCTTTTAATATAACTTGAAGTCTGGAATTGGGATGCTGCCAGCTTTGCTTTTCTTTTTCAAGGTGGCTTTGGATGTTTGGGGTCTTTTGAGGTTCCACATAAATTTTAGGATTGGTTGCTCTGGAACCAATCTGGAAAAATGATGTTAGAGTTTTGATAGGGGTTGCATTGAATGTGTAGATTGCTTTGGGAGACACCTAGAGAGTATTATGCTAAGTGAAATAAGTCAGCCAGAGAAAAATAAATGTGACATAATATTATTCATATGTGGAATTTAAAAAACAAAACAAACAAAGAAAGAAAAAAAGAGACAGAGATGCAAACCAATAAACAGACTGATAACTATAGAGAACAAAATGATAGTTACCAAAAAGGAAGTGGGCAGTGGATGGGTTAATTAGGTGATGGAATTAAGGAGTGCACTTGTAATGAGCACCAGGTGATGTAGGGAAGTGTTGAATCACTATAGTGTACACCTGAAACTAGTATTACACTGTATGTTAACAAATTGGAATTTAGATTAAAACTTAAACAGAAAACTATAAATAAATAAATAAATAAATAAATAAATAAATAAATAAATAAATAAAAGAAACTACAGAACACTCGTGAAAGCAATTGAAGAAGACAAAAAAAAGATGGAAAAACATTCCGTGCTCATGGATTGGAAGAATAAACATTGTTAAAATGTCTATGCTGCCCGAAGCAATTTATACTTTCAATGCCATACCAATCAAATACCATTAGCCTTTTTCAAAGTGCTGGAACAAGTGATTCTAAAATTTGTATGGAACCAGAAAAGAACCTGAATCATCAAAGAAATGTTGAAAAAGAAAAGTAAAGCTGGGACATCACGTTGCCTGATTTCAAGCTTCATTACAAAGCTGTGATCACCAAGACAGCATGGTACTGGCACAAAAACAGACCCATAGACCAATAAAACAGAATTGAGAGCCCAAATATGGACTCTCAGCTCTATGGTCAACCAATATTAGATAAAGCAGGAAAAAATATCCAGTGGAAAAAAGACAGTCTCTTCAATAAATCGTGCTGGGAAAATTGGACAGCTATATATAGAAGAATGAAACTTGACCATTCTCTTACACCATACAGAAAGATAAACTCAAAATGGATGAAAGATCTCAACATGAGGCAGGAATCTATCAAAATTCTAGAAAAGAATGTAGGCAGTAACCTCTTTGACATTGGCCACAGCAACTTCTTTCAAGACATGTCTCCAAAGGCAAAGGAAACAAAACGAAAGGATGAATATCCAACTTTTGTATCAACATGGACAGGACTAGAAGAGATTATGCGGAGTGAAATAAGTCAAGCAGAGAGAAGCAATTATCTTATGGTTTCACTTATGTGTGGAGTATAAAGAAAATCATGGAGGGCATCGTGAGAAGGAAGGGAAGGGTGAATGGGGGGAAATCGGAGGGGTTGTTGAACCAGGAGAGACTGTGGACTCTGAGCAACAAACTGAGGGTTTTGGAGGGGAGGGGGTGGGGGAGGTGGATGAGCCTGGTGGTGGGTATTGAGAGGGGCACGTACTGCATGGAGCACTGGGCGTGGTGCATGAACAATCAATCTTGTAACACTGAAAAATTAAAATAAACAAATTTGGGGAGAAAAAAAAAAGAAAATGGACTTTTGGGACTTCATCAAGATAAAAAGTTTCTGCACAGCAAAGAAAATAGTCAACAAAACAAACAGGCAACCAAGGGAATGGGAGAAGATATTTGCAAATGACACCACAGACAAAAGCTTGATATCTAAGATCATTAAAGAACTCCTCAAACTCATCACTCAAGAAACAGATAATCACATCAAAATTGGGCAGAAGACATGAACAGACACTTCTCCAAAGAAGACGAACATTTTTTTCATGTGTTTGTTAGACATATGTATGTCTTTTTAATAAGTTTAATAACCATCATTAACCATCAGGGAAATTCAAATCAAAAGCACATGGAGATACAACCTTACAACAGTTAGAATGGCAAAAATTAACAAAGCAAGGAACAATAAATGTTGGAGAGGATGTGGAGAAAGGAAACCCTCTTTCACCGTTGATGGGAATGCAAGATTGACTATATGAAGCACAAGAGATGTTTTGAAAGGTGAAATTATTTTGTATGATGTTATAATGTGGGCATATAACACTACATTTGTCAAAACCCATAGAATTTTATAGCACAATAAGTGAATGTATAAAAGTTTTAAAAAATTGATATAATAGGATTGGGAAATCCAGGATAGAATACAGAATGCGGTAAGACAGTGCAACTGTATTTATTACAAATAACTGTATTACAAATGGATGAAACAACTTCACTGAAGATTCTGACAGGTAAAGTTACTGAAATAACTTTAGAATTGAGTGGAGTCACTAAGACCAAAGACAAAAGAAACTGCAACTTGATAAAACTGGTTCCTGTGTAGGCATGGATTAACAATTCTGAAACTATTCTATGGGACTGAACATTTAAGAAAATGGGTGATAGGTGGTGGAGCCAAGTTTCTCATTGCCTGGGTGGGAAGTTACAAATAACCAAGGGAAGAGTAGAATAATCAAAATAAAAGAATAACTCATGCAGTAATGAATAAGAGCTGGATAAATCACTAATTGACATATACCCATAGATACCCATAGATATACCCAGAGGTATCTATGGGTATATGTCATCTTCTTTATAGATATAAGTAAATTTCCATATATTTATGGACATAGGTTAGTTAATGCTCATGACTTGCTTTGTCAGCTGAGGGCCTAGAAACAATGACACAACTCCACAGTAACAATGAGCACATCTAGGGCCCACGTTTTGGTTTCTAATGCCATTACCCAATAAAAGGAACCAAGACTTCTTAACAAAATTTTAAAAATAATTGTTGTTTGTAAGGCAGAATATAAAATATCCATGAGCCCATATTGACATAAAAAAATCCTAGAATAAATACATAAGAGATAATAGGAAAATCAACTTTGCAGAAAAATCCCATCCAAATAAATTATGTAAATATTCTTATGTAAATATATCTCAAAGAGGTAGAGCATGTCTTTCCAGTTTCTATGTATAGGCTGTGCATAGAAACTTCTTTGCAAGGAGTACAGCTTGAAAAAGGGCTGGAAAAGAGTAACTTTACAGGGGTGTCTGGGTGGCTCAGTGGGTTAAAGCCTCTGCCTTTGGCTCAGGCCGTGATCTCAGGATATTGGGCTCTCTGCTCAGGGAGGAGCTTGCTTCCCCCTCTCTCTCTGCCTGCCTCTCTGCCTACTTGTGATCTCTCTCTGTCAAATAAATAAATAAATAATCTTTAAAAAAAGAGTAACTTTACAGTGGAGAAGCTGTGTGTGTGTATGAATACACTTATTCATTTAAAAATTAGTTCTTGGGGCACCTGGGTGGCTCAGTGGGTTAAAGCCTCTGCCTTTAGCTCAGGTCGTGATCTCAGGGTACTGGGATTGAGCCCTGCATCAGGCTCTCTGCTCTTCAGGGAGCCTGCTTCCCCATCTCTCTCGGCCTGCCTCTCTGCCTACTTGTGATCTCTCTCTCTCTCTCTCTCTGTCAAATAAATAAATAAAATCTTTATTTTTTCTCCCCAAATTTGCTTATTTTAATTTTTCAGTGTTACAAGATTGATTGTTCATGCACCACACCCAGTGCTCCATGCAGTACATGCCCCTCTTGTTATGAGAGAATTGTGGAGAAAAGATAGAGTTTAAAAAAAAAAAAGATAGAATTTTTTTAAGACTTATTTATTTATTTGGGAGAGAGAGAGCATGGGGGAGAGGGAGAAAGAGAATCTCAAGCAGACTCCCCACTGAGCACCCCATGATGCTCAGTTCCATTCCCCTGAGATCAGGGCCTGAGCTAAAATTTAGAGTTGAACACTTAACCAACTGCGCCAACCATGTATTCCCAGATGGAGTTCTTAATAAAAGGTGCTGATCCATTCGGTTATCCAGATAGAAAAATAAATTAGATCCCATGTCACATGATACACCCTCCCTCCATGCCACGCCATCTGCACAATTCCAGATGGATAAGAGACTTGTATATGAAAAGCAATACAAAAACACTTCAAAGATTGTATAGAAAAAGATTATTTTCGGGGCACCTGGGTGGTTAAGGCCTCTGCCTTTGTTGGCTCGGGTCGTGATCTCAGGGTCCTGGGATCGAGCCCTGAATCGGGCTTTCTGCTCAGCTGGGAGCCTGTTTCCCCCTCTCTCTCTCCCTGCCTCTCTGCCTGCTTGTGATCTCTGTCAAATAATTAAAAAAAAAGAAAAAGATTATTTCCATCTTGGAGTAGAAGCATGGGAAGTTCTTAAATAAGAACTAAAGTAGCATAAAACATAGAGATTTATACATTCTATCACATAAATAAGAAAGTAAGTGAGATGGTGAGCCATGAATTGACAGATGACCATATAAACTTCTATAAGTTAATATTTTAAAAAACACATGTACCCCATTGTTCATAGTAGCAATGGCCACAATAGCCA
This sequence comes from Nasua narica, assembly GCA_028533885.1. Classification (NCBI taxonomy): domain Eukaryota; kingdom Metazoa; phylum Chordata; class Mammalia; order Carnivora; family Procyonidae; genus Nasua; species Nasua narica. The sequence continues at coordinate 73,761,248 of CM052810.1, read as the reverse complement.
AACTATGGAAAGAGCTAAGATGCTCTTCAACAGATGAATGGATAAAGAAAATGTGGTTTGTATATAAAATGTAATATTATGCCTCCATCAGAAAGGATGAATACTCAACTTTTATATCAACATGGACAGGAAAGGAAGAGATTATGTTGAGTGAAATAAATCAAGCAGAGAGAGTCAATGTGTGGAGCATAAGGAAAAATATGGAAGACATTGGGAGAAGGAAAGGAAGAGTGAATTGGGAGAAAATGGAGGAAGAGATGAACCATGAGAGACTGTGGACTCTGAGAAACAAACTGAGGGTTTTGGAGGGGAAGGGGGTGAGGGTTGGGTGAGCCTGGTGGTGGGTATTGAGGAGGGCACATATTGCATGGAGCACTGCCTGCGATGCATGAACAATGAATCCTGGAACACTGAAAAAATAAAATAAAATTTTTTTAAAAAGTACCAAAAAAATGACAAGAACAAACAAAACAAACAAATGCAATGATTTTAAGGTAGAAAACAATTGCCCAGTAATCAGAACCCCCATCAGTAAATGCAAACTAAATCACAATGGGATGCCTTTTAATATCTACCAGCTTAAAAACAATTGAAAAGTCTGAGAATACCAAATTTTCTCAAATATATGTGGAACTCTTATATATTGCTGATGGATATATGAATTGCTTAGCCTACAACCTGTTATAATCTATTAGTGTTAACAATGTGTACTCTCTATGAACCATCAATTTTACTTCCTGGAGAAACCCTTAAATACATGTACCAGGAGGTATAAAGAGCACTGTACAAGTTCACCATTTCACATAGTAAACAAGTGGAAATAAACCAAATATTGGCCAATATGTCACAATTAAATAGTGATACACTCATACATGGAATAATATTCAACAGTGAAAAGAAATGGATCCAGTGACGTATACAAATGTCAGGGCTGTATATATATATATGTATATATATACATATATATGTGGGTATATATATATATTTAAAGCAAGTCAGAGAAGTTAGTTCTGTGCATTATACTGTGATTTATATAAAATGGCTATGAAGCAAAGGAATATATTTTGTAGAGCACAAGCTTTTAATAAAATTATGAAAAAATAATGAAAAATATTTTAAATATTTTATTTGTGAGAGAGAGAGTAGAGGAAGGGTCAGAGAAAGGGAGAGAGAAAGTCTCAAGCAGACTCCACACAGAGAACAGAGCCTGATGCAGGGTTCAATTTCATGACCCTGAGATCATGACCTGAGCTGAAATCAAGACTTGGATGATTAAACAATGGAGTCACCTAGGTGCCCCAATAAGGAAAATTTAACTATACAGTTTAGGACAGGGATTACTGTAAAGGGGATGGGTGATAGGATGCCACTTCTGTAATTAGGTTATATAAGTTAGTGACTGCCTACACACATACTCAACACATATTCTAAAAACTTAATATTAAGTAAAAATTCTTTTTAAAAATTACTCTAAGAGCTTCATCAGACACTAAACAGGAGACAACAAGGTTGAAATAGAGTAGCAAACTAACTCTATTCCCCCTATTTAATTACATTAAGCTATAGATTTCATTTCCTATGACTTGCTACAGGAATTGGATGTGGTTTTTAAATATTTCCTCTAAGATATCCTCAGAAGAGTAAAGCAAAGAAAACATTAAGTGGTGACAATAAATCAAACTCAATGATTGAGCAGCTTAGATCATATTTTAGTCTTTTTACAAAAACTGATTATCTTGAGCTTTAAAAATTTCCTCAACTCTAAAAATGATAGTTTGAGGCTTTTTGAGCTACTAAATCTATTGATGTGATATAGCGCTTGAACAAGCTTCTTGAAATCATGTAAATGGCTTTTGCTGACATTTTCAATATTAGAAAGATATATCTTTTTATCTCCATCTTCATTCTAAAAAGTTATATAAACAATTTTCTGCCAGACAACCAGAATACTTTCATGTGGAAGAGCAGAATTTTACACTCATTGCCCATTACTTAGAAGAGGATGCTAAATAAAAACATACATTTAGTGGCTGCAATTTTATGTGTTCTCAAATTTAACTATGTTATTTACTACCAAATCAAAAGCAGGAAATGCATATTGATTTGTAAATATTAACTTCAAAATCGAGTTGCTTATACAAGGCAGAAGTTTATTTTTCTCTGAAGTAGTAGCAGAGATGGTCTGAGGCAAGTGTGATGATTCAGCCAAGTAGGGCTGAATACCCTGAAGCTCCTTCCACCTGGATCTCTGCCAATCCAAGGTTTTATACTCATTCACAAAACCTGTGGTGGTTCAGACATTCCAACTACAGGAGAGTGCAGAACAGAGGAAGGAAAGGACAGGGATATTCTCATGGCCGAGCAAAACTGTACTTGTGGCTATAAGGGCAGCCATGGGCTCAGGGAAATCAAGAGTTCTGTTTTGGTACTGTGATCATTTCACATCTTTGAATACTCAGATATCCATAAATACCATTGTCCCAGTCCAATACTCATCCCCTTTGTGAAGAATATAACACAAATCCCCATCCAGTTACCACAAGATCAGTTTTCAGGAATTACAAACACTTGCTGCTTCAGCAGTGGAGTATGTTCCATCAAATGTCCATTTGCCACACCAAGTTTTGTCCTCCTAGAAGTTATTCTTATTCTTAACGTCTTAGTTTGAATGGATATTGGACTTAAGACCCTTTTGGAGGACTTCTTACCATTCACAATCAATTTTCTAGAAGTGAATTTTAGAGTTACAAAGTCCCAAGGCCAGACATGGAATTGCTTCAGTGCATGAACAATCAATCTTGTAACACTGAAAAATTAAAATAAACATATTTGGGGAGAAAAAAAGAAATCAATTATATCAAACATTGCTTGTGTATCCAGTATATTTTCATCTCCAGGCAAGGAGAGTTCCTCTATATATAGTTTCTACTTTTAAAACTTTGGTGTTGGTTAATGCCTTCTGTGTTCTTCCATCTCTGTCTTCCTCAGTTAATGGTGGCTGTCTCAAAGCCATTTGAAACCATAGGCTTGGATAGGAATTCACATATCTTATCTGATTTATGCCGCAGTGACAGTCACATTGTTTAGCTGGGAGTTCTTGACAGGAAATTCCACATAATGGCTTGGAGTCACAATCTCTCTACTGACAAACCCACTTCCTCAGAGAAATTTCTTCAAAGCTCAACTTTGTCTTCCTTGAAGGCTTTGATCAAAACATCAAGAAGCAGCCCAGAACACATCAGCAACATTCTGCATATAGTCATCAGGCCTGTTAGAACACAGTTTCCTATGATAGATTCTCCAAGAGATAGTTTCACCAAATGATCTTCTGTCATAATGAAATTTACCAGGTAAAAGAAATGACTTAAAACATGGAATTATGTATAGGTTGTTGAATTTCTTTGTTGTACACCCGAAACTAACATAACATTTCATGTCAACTTTCTTTCTTTCTTCTTTCTTTCTTTCTTTCTTTCTTTCTTTCTTTCTTTCTTTCTTCTCTCTTTCTTTCTTCTTTTTCTTTCTTTTTCTTTTTTAAATATCTTGGTTATTTATTTAACAGTGGGAGAGACAGGGGAGGGAGAGAGGAAGAAAGTGCACAAATAGGGGGAGTATCAGGCAGAGGGAGAGGGAGAAGCAGGGTCCCACTGAGTAAGGAGCACAATTCAGGATTCAATCCCAGGACCCTGGGATCAGGACCTGAGACAAAAGCAGAGGCTTAACCAACTGAGCCACCCTGGTGCCCCTCAACTGCCTTTAAATGAAAGCAAAAGCAAAAACAAAAACAAAACAAAAGAAAGAAACCAGAAAGTTCACGCATCATTTCTGGGCATTAGTAGTTGAAAAGCAGTGGGGAGGGACACTTGGGTGGCTCAGTTGGTTAAGAGTCTGACTCTGGCTCAGGTCATAATCTCAGGGTCCTGGGATTGAGCCGTACATCAGGCACAACTATGGGGAGTCTGATTGTCCTTCTTCCTCTCCCTGTGCCCCTTACCCTTCTGCTCTCTATCTCAAATAAATAAACACAATCTTAATAAAAAAAGCAATGAGAAAACATATATTTTAGCCATCCACATAAAATTTGGAACATTTTGTTCTAAAAAAAGAAAGGATGAATTAACCACTATTGATTTTTGAATAAAATAGCAAGCAGTTAGTTTTCAGATGTATCTTCAATGTTTTTTATTATGCACACTTACCTGAAAGTTTAGATATTCATCTTGGAGATTACTGCAGCAATGGTGCACTAAGCTATATGAACCAACTCCCTCATTAAGGACAATTACAAAAACTAAAGAAACTACATTTAAAGACTGCTCAAATACATTGAAGAGTAAATAACTAACTAAAACAGTAAATAACTACCAGACAATAGTCTTTGAGAAGATGGAGGCCCAGGGAGGTAAGCACAGAATTTGGGTCTTCTTTTACCCTGGGATTATTTCTTCGTTTTGAAGAAGTGGCTTGTAGAAGTTATTTCTATAGTCATCCCATATAAGGCCATGATAAACCTCATTCAGTTTGTATTGGAACACAAATGAAATGCCTCCTAGCAATAAAGATGAACTAAAAGCAAGCTGGGATTTTTAAACTCAAATTTAGCAATCTCAAACCCCAAAACAGGACTGAAGTGTACCCATATTATTTGGTATATAAAAATGCATATCTTCTTCCATAATGCTATAACACCATCCCAGGCCTCAAATTATTTTTAGAAATGAACTAACAAAATACACATCACAAAAGCAGAGTAAGGAGAGAAGCAATATAAATAAATCAAATGGTAATTTAAAAATACATTTTATTTGTTCAAATAAGTAAAAATAGCAATGCTTGAAAATTTAAGCACAGAATTAGGAACTATAAAAAAGGACTAAATAGATCGTGAGAAATAAAAATGGAATAACCGAAATAAAAAACTCAGTGGATTGATATAATATATATTTAGACACAACTGAAGAAAGAAAGAAAAATCATCTAGAATGAACCACAAAGAGGAAAACAGTAATAAAAAATAGAAAAGAAATGGTCAACAGCAGAGGATACAGGGAAAAAATATAAAATATATGTTGTTGGCTTCTCATAAGACAAATGAGTGAGGTGAAAGCAAAATTGAAGGCATTCTGTGTAAGAATATTCCAAAACTGATGAATGACATAAACACGTATTTAAGAAGCCTTATGTTCTAAACATTAGACTAAGTAGAAAGAAATGTACTCATAGAAACATTGCTAAAAACCAATAGCAAAGAGAATATTTCAACAGCAACCAGGAATTTTCCAGGTTTGCTATGATAGTATAAACACACTACAACCTATCTTTGTTGCTTATTAGAGTAGAATCTCAAGACAAATTATATAAAGCAGCTACCTAAGAACTAATAAAAGTAAATTAAAGCATGACAAATGTGGAAGGGAGTCAAAACTTAGAGAAGTGACCTTCATGGTGTTGAAGATGACGTTTTTTCTTACAACTGGTTCAAATACAGATTCAGTCTTGAGGCAATCAAGCAGTGTGAGTGATTACAGCTCAAATAGAAACCCCACAGTCTGGAGAGGTTTGGTAGTATTTTTCCAGCCAGGAAGATACTGAGAAAGGTGTCCATCAATGTCTGTACTGTATGAAAATCCACCCAAGTCTGTGTTACCCTTGGACTATACAGGTATGATACAGACCAAACCAGCATAGCTAAGGTTTTAAGAACTTTTTATGGTTTTAAACGACAGTACAAATCAGACTATACTGTCAGTGGTATGAATATGGGACAGACTCACAGTAGCAAAGCGAAAGCTTTGAAAACTAAACACAGATCAGATAAAATGTTTGTGGTCCAAATCTAACTTCTAAAAGAGAAAAAAAAAATACATCTCATTGTTGGAGTGACATTCCCAAGATGGTAGTATATGAAACCCCAGCCTCCAACTCCCCACAAAAGTCAACAATTAAACAGCTTCTACAAACAAACACAGCTCTATGAGAGATTTGCAGTTCACTTACGAAATTTAACCAACACAGTGGAACAACAACACAAGAGAAAACAACTGCTAAAAAAAAAGAAAGAAAAGAAAGGAAAAGGAAGGAAGGAAGGAAAGAAGGAAGGAAGGAAGGAAGGAAGGAAGGAAGGAAGGAAGGAAGGAAAGAGAGAAAGAAAGAAAGAAAGAAAGAAAGAAAGAAAGAAAGAAAGAAAGAAAGAAGAAAGAAAAGAAAGAAGAAGGAAAGAAAGAAAGAAAGAAAGAAAGAAAGAAAGAAAGAAAGAAAGAAAAAAAGAAAAAGAAAGAAAGAAAGAAAGAAAGCTGCATTTTTCCTGCACTATCCCAATTCCAAGCTGGTGTTGCTTGATGCCAACGGGAACTCCTCAGTTAGAAAGAAGTCCCCTTACCATTAAAGGATGGGTGGAGTAAGCAACTAGCTTCCCCAGCAGTTCAAGGCACTGTGTGAAGGTCCCATTTCAATTTCCTCCCACCAGAAGCAGCAAAGCTGAGATGTACAGAGGTGGCTAAAAACAAGGTAGAAAAGTGGGGGCTACAAATAGCAACCACACTGTAGGAGCAATCATAGATCACAGTGACGTGATCCTTACAAAGTCAACAGACTTCACCACTGAAGAAGGAGCCAATAGACAGCACAGCTACTACAGATTCGCTGCAGATTTTACTGGTTATCGCTTCACAGGTATTTGTGTTCACTGATGTCAGTCACCTGAGTCTTCCCTTCTCCTATTTTACCCCATCCCTTATAAGAGGCTGAAACTGCACCAGATGACAGCCTAGGCCTGTGTGGCTGTCCAAATCCAAAACATCAGCTTAAAGCTCCACAGCTGACCTCTCCTGCTGTATGTACACTTGAAGCTAATCCCTCCAGCTGCTGATCTGATACCCTTCACCAGCCTCCACTATGAGCACACACCCAGGAAGAGACTGTGTGGCTTCAAGAGAGCACACCAATAGCCAAGATCTTCACAGCTACTTGTGGGCCCAGATCCGACCATCTTCTGCTGCTGGCCTACATTACTATCCTTATCTACAGTTAGCTCCCCAGCTGTATGCCTCTATTCCAACAGTATACCAGGCATCACTGTGATATTTTGATGGTAAGATTCAGTAGTCACAGGAGTACATGCTCACAGGCAGGGCTAGTGTGCTTGCAGTTGGGCTTAGACTTTGTTGCCTGCCCTGTCCCCCACCACTACACGTGTGTCAGCAACTGGCACTTGCCAACACACAAACATCTGTAACCAGCCCATGTAGCTGACTGTGTGTATACCACAAGTATGGCCTCCTTCCTACTGGATCTGGAGGTATGGGTGAGGATCCCAGTAGCCTCTAAGTCACTGTAGATTCCCTACAGTGCTCAATAAGGACTGCACAGTTGTTGATGCTATAGACCCAGGTAGCCCAAGCTGAAGGAGACAGACAGTATGCACTTCTGGACCCAGTGCTACCGTACAACCCTGAATTAGGCACATGGCACCACCAGACTTGTAGTCCAGCATGCCTCCACCCATAGGTGAAAGTTTTTTCTTACCAAAGCCAGTCTATAAAGTCTGGAAGAGTTGATTGCTTCATGAAATACACAGAAACCTACACAAAGCTACAGGAATCATAAAGAATTGGGAACCATGACTCCACCACTAGCAACTGACCAGAAAGAAGTAAGATATAGGAATTATGTGACAAATAATTCAAAATAATAATTCTAAAAATACCCAGAGAGGTACAAGAGAAGGCACAAAAGATTTAGATATAAGAAATACAGTATAAGAACAACAAAATAATAAGTTCAACAAAGAAATACAAAACATAAAACAAGCACATTTTAGAGTTAAAAAACACAATGACTGAAATGAAGGGTTCTAGAACTTCTTATGAGAACTTCAAGATCAGACTTGATCAACCAGGAAAAAGAATACTTATCAAAGACAGATGAATTAAAATTATCAAATCAGATAAAAAAAGAGGAATGAAAACTCTACATGATCTATGGGATACTGTAAAATGACATAATCTGTGACTTATTAGGATTCAATAAGGGAAAGAGAGAAAGGGGATGAAAGCTCATTTAACTAAATAATGACTGAGCACTCCAAATCTGGGGATAGATTGGGATATCCAAGTTCATGAAGCTTATAGATCACCAAAAAAAAAAAAATCACCTTAAAAAGATTTTCTTCAAGACACATTATTATAAAACTATCAAATATTAAAGACAATCTTAAATGCAAAAAGATAAAAAAAACTTGTCACATACAAGGGAACTCCCATATGGATGTCAGTGGTTTTCCCAGGAGAAATCTTACAGGCTAGGAAAGAATAGAATGATATATTCAAAGTACTGAAAGAAAAAAAAACCTGCCAAAAAAGAATACATTTTGAGAGGGGCAAGATGGAGGAGAAGTAGGAGATCCTGTTACAACCTGTCCCCAAAAGTGAGCTGTATATCTACCAGAACACGCTGAACACCCATGAAATCACCCTGAGGAACAAGATTTCTCACTTCTGGGTCTCTCCAAGAGCAGAAGACAGCAGTGGAGAGGTAAAAGCAAAGTGGGAACACTCGAACCAATTTTGGAGGATAAACAAAAGGGGGAGGGAGCCACCAGGAGCTATCCATGGACAGTAATACCCCAAAGGAAAGTTCCTGGTGGCTGGGGACCAGCATTAATGTAGAGTCTGGTTAAAAACACTTAAAAAGAGCAAAATGTTCTGAGGAGCAACTAGTGGAAGGGGGTGGTCATGGGCACGGGCCTGTGCCCATGCTCCCAGGAAGGAGTGCCCCAAAGAGAGACTGGTGGGGGGATCCAGTCTGCGGTTCCTGAACCTGCAGCTTTCTGCTCTCTGCAACATTCTATGGGCTGGGCGTGCACCTGCAAGCAACTTTAGAGAGTCTGCTGTGGTCCAGGAGTGGCAGCATTTCTCTGTGTGCCCTGCATTCTAGACTGGACATTTGTGGTCTGACGCAGGGTCTGGGGGATCCTAGCTGGCCCCAGAGAGAACACCGGCAGGCAGCCTATCTCCCAGGGCCTCACTTGTGGAGCTGCAGAATGGCAGCTGGGGTTGCGACATTTGTGGCCTTCCGCAGGGTCTGGGAGATCGCTGCCGGATCCCGGGAGAACATGGGCAGGCAGCCTATCTCCCTGGTCCACACTCCAGGAGCCTCAGAAAGGTGGCTGCGGTAACGCTCCACCTAGGATGGGTTGCGCTGTGAGCAGAATTTTGCAGAGGGAAGTGTGTGTTCTGGACCACCCAGAGGGAAGCAAACTCAAGCTTCGCTGGGATGTGGAGGTCTGAGTACCTCTGGGCAGATTCTATGCTTGGATTCTCTGAAAAGGTGAAAAAGCTAAAAAAGGCCAAAAACTTTCAAAAAGTGAAAGACTGAGAAACTGGTTTCCACAGAGCTCAGCCCTTGAACTGGGGGGTAGGGTAAGTCAACCCAAACAAGACTGACTGGAAAATAATAGAGCAGATCTCTCCCCCAGAAGACAAGTCAAAAAACAAAAGGACTATAACCATAGGGTCCCCCCAAAATTTTAAATACCCAACATCAAGGGAAATCAATATATTAAGCTCCTGATAATACCCTCAAACTTGTATATTTCATAGATACAAGTTTTTTTTCTTTCTTATCCTCTTTTTTTTATTCACTTGCTTTCACATTTCTTGTTTTGTTTTTTATATTTTTTTTTTACTAGTTAACATTACAACTAGAGGCTTAATACAAGTATAAAACCAGGAAGACCTGAAATAACCTTCCTCACCTGTGAGGAGTTATAGCCACCCTTCTATCTTATCCTTCTGTCAGTGTTTCTACATATTTGCTTTTGTTCTGGTATTATATAAATCTTATTCTTGGAGCTTATTCTGACTAGGTTCTTTTATTTCTTGTCATTTATTTTTGTAGGTCTATATGTTTGTTCATGTCTGTTTATACACCTTATAAATCTTATTTTTGGGGCCCATTCTGGCTGGGATTGCCTCTTTTCTTCTTTCTCTCTATCTTTTTTTCTCTTTATTCTACTTTTGGTGGTGAATCACAATTGCTCCAAAACCTTCCAGGGTGCACCTGCCTGGATCATGGGCGATATATCCAGCTATACATCCTCTCATCTACTTCTCATCAAAGTGACTAGGAGGAGGAACACCCAATAGGAAAAACCTAGAAACTGCACCCTCACCCTCAGAACTATTAGAATGGACATAAACAGTATGTCAGAAAGGGAACTCATGGTGACAATTATCCAGGCAATGGCTAGGATGCAGAAAAACATTAATGACAACATAGAATCTCTAAGTGGATAAATGAGAGCCAGCATAGCTGATGTAAGAAGCACTATCAATGAGATCCAATCCAATATAAATAGTCTAATAGCTAGAGGTATGGAGACAGAGGATACAATTATTGATCTAGAGGAAAAAATGGTTGAGAAGAAAGGTCAGGAGGAGAGCTGGAACAAACTGCTCAGGAATCATGAGAACAGACTTAGGGAAATAAATGACGCCATGGAATGTTGCAACGTCAGAATTATTGGAATCTCAGTGCGGGTAGAGAAAGAAAGAAGACTAGAAGAGATAGCTGACCAAATTCTGAATGAAAAGTTCCCCAGTCTGGGGAATCAAACTGGTGTTCATGTCCTAGAGGCAGTAAGAACACCAGGCACAACCAACAAGTCTAGAAAATCAGGGAGACACATCATTGTAAAATTTGAAAATTATAATTTTAGACAGGAGGTACTGAGGGCAGCAAGGGGGAAGAGAATCCTTACATACAGAAGAAGGGCCATCAGAATAATGTCAGACCTGTCCACAGAAACCTGGCAATCCAGAAAGGGCTGGCATGATATATTCAGGGCACTAAACAAGAAGAACATGCAGCCAAGAATAATTTTACCAGCAAGGCTGACATTCAAAATGGATGGAGAGACAAAGAGCTTCCAAGACAGGCAAGGATTAAAAGAGTATGTGATCATCAAGCCGGCAATCCAGGAAATATTGAAGGGGGTTCTATAAAAGTAGAAAGAACACATGAGTGACTGAGAACAGAAATTTGCCATCTATAGAAACAAGGACTTCACAGGCAACATGATGTCAATAAGTACTTATCTTTCAATAATCACTCTCAATGTGAACAGCCTAAATGCTCCCATAAAACAGCACAGGGTTGCAGAATGGATAAAACGACAGGGCCCGTTCATATGATGTCTACAAGAGACACACCTGAAACCGAAAGATACATCCAGACTGAAAGTGAAAGGATGGAGTACCATCTTTCATGCCAATGGACCTCAAAAGAAAGCTGGGGTAGCAATTCTCATATCAGATAAATTAGATTTTAAGCTAAAGACTGTAGTCAGAGATACAGAAGGACACTACATCGTTCTCAAAGGGTCTATCCTCCAAGAAGATCTAACAATTGTAAACATTTATGCCCCCAATATAGGTGCAGCCAACTACATAAGCCAACTGTTAATCAAAATAAAGAGTCATATTGATACGAATACATTAAGAGTAGGAGATCTTAATTTGCCACTTTCAGTAACTGACAGATCATCTAAACAGAAAATCAATAAAGAAACAAGAGCTTTGAATGACACATAGAAACAGATGCAACTCATAGATATATATAGAACATTCCACCCTAAAACTACCGAATACTCATTCTTCTTGAGCGTACATGGAACTTTCTCCAGAATAGACCTCATACTGGGCCACAAATTAGGTCTACACTGATACCAAAAGATTGAGATGATTCCCTGCATTTTCTCAGACCGCAATGCTCTAAATCTGGCACTGAACAACAAGAGAATGTTTGGAAGGAATTCAAACACTTGGAGGCTAAAGACCAACCTGCTCAAGAATGCTGGGATCAACCAGGAAATCAAAGATGAGCTTATACAATTCATGGAGACCAATGAGAAAGAAGACACATTGATCCAAACCCTTTGGAATATGGCAAAGGCGGTCCTAAGGGGGAAATACATGGCCATCCAAGCCTGACTCAAAAAAAAAATCGAAAAAATCTCAAATACACCAGGTGTCTTTTCACCTTAAAGAACTGTAAAACCAAAAACCAATCAAGCTAACACCATGCACAAAAAGGGAAATAATCAAGATTAGAGCACAGATTAACGAGTTAGAAACTAAAGGAACAGTAGAACGCATTGATGAATCCAGAAGTTGATTTTTTTGAAAGAATCAATAGGATCTATAAGCCACTGGCCAAACTAATCCAGAAGAAAAGAGAGAGGACCCTAATTAACAAAATTATGAAAGAAAGGGGAGAGATCACGACTAATCCAAAGGAAATAGAAACAATCATCAAAAATTGTTATCTACAGCTACATGCCAATAAGCTAAACAACCTAGAAGAAGTGGATACATTCCTGGAAACCCATAATCTTCCAAGACTGAAACAGGAAGAAATTGACAACCTGAATAGACCAATATTTAGTAATGAGATTGAAGCAGTGATCAAAAACCTCTCAAAAAACAAGAGTCCAGGACCTAAAGGATTCCCTGGGGAATTCTACCAAACATTCAAGGAACAAATAATACCTAGTCTCCTGAAACTCTTTAAAAAAATATAAACAGAAGGAAAACTTCCAGACTCTTTGTATGAAGCCAGCATTACTCTGGATCACCAAACCAGGCAAAGAACCCATCAAAAAGGAGAATTTCAAACCAGTATCCCTGATGAATATGGATGCCAAGATTATCAATAAGATCCCAGCTAATAGGATCCAACAGCACATTAAAAAGATTACTCATCATGACTGGGTGGGATTTATCCCTGGGATGCAGGGGTGTTTGAACATTCACAAATCAATCAATTTGATAGAATAAATCAACAAGAGAAGAGAGAAGAACCACATGGTCCTCTCAATTGATGCAGAAAAAGCATTTGACTAAATTCAGCATCCATTCCTGATAAAAATCTTCAAAGTATAGGGATAGAAGTAACATTCCTCAATATCATAAAGTCTATCTATGAAAAGCCCAAGGCAAATATCATTCTCAATGGAGAAAAGCTGACAGCCTTCCCTTTGAGATCAGGAACACGACAAGGATGCCCACTCTCACCACTCTCGTTCAACATAGTACTAGAAGTCCTAGAGACAGAAATCAGACAACAGAAAGGAATAAAAGGTATTCAAATTGGCAATGAAGAAGTCAAACTCTCTCTCTTCTCGCAGATGACATTATACTTTATATGGAAAACCAAAAGACTCCACCCCCAATCTACTAGAACTCATGTAGCAATTCAGTCATGTGTCAGGATAAAAATGCACAAAAATCAGTTGCTTTCCTATACACTAACAATGAAAATATGGAAAAGGAAATTAGAGAATCGATTCCATTTACTGTAGCACCAAGAACCATTAGATACCTGGGAAAAAACATAACCAAAGAGGTAAAGGATCTGTACTCGAGGAACTACAGAACGCTCATGAAAGAAACTGAAGAGGACACAAAAAGGTGGAAAAGCATTCCATGCTCATGGATCAGAAGAATAAACATTGTTAAAATGTCTATACTGCCCAGAGCAATCTATACTTTCAATGCCATCCTAATCAAATTCCACTGTTTTTTTTTTCAAAGAGCTGGAACAAACAATCCTAAAATTTGTATGGAACCAGAAAAGACCCCGAATTGCTAAGGAAATGTTGAAAAGAGAAAAACAAAGCCTGGGGCATCACAATGCCTGATTTCAAACTTTACTACAAAGCGGCGATCACCAGGACAGCATGGAACTGGCACAACAACAGACACATAGACCAGTGGAACAAAATAAAGAGTCAGATATGGACCCACAACTCTATGGTCAAATAATCTGACAAAACAGGAAAAAATATCCAGTGGAAAAAAGACAGTCTCTTCAATAAATGATGCTGGGAAAATTGGACAGATATATGTAGAAGAATGAAACTTGACCTTTCTCTTACACCATACATGAAGATAAACTTAAAATGGATAAAAGACCTCAATATGAGGCAGGAGTCTATAAAAACCCTAGAGAACATAGACAGTAACCTCTTCGACATCAGCCACAACAACTTCTTTCAGAACATGTCTCCATCAGCAAAGGAAACAAAGGGAAAATATACTTTTGGGACTTCATCATGATAAAAAGCTTCTTCATAGTGAAGGAAACAGTCAACAAAACAAACAGGCAACCCACAGAATGGTAAAAGATATGCGCAAATGACACTACAGACAATGGGCTGCTATCTGATATCTATAAAGATCTCCTCTAACTCAACACTCACAAAATAGATAATCACTCAAAAAATGGGCAGAAGACATGAACAGACACTTCTCCAAAGAAGACATACAAATGACTAACAGACACATGAAAAAATTTTCATCCTTTTCAGCCATCAGAGAGATTCAAATCAAAACCACACTGAGATACCACCTTACACCAGTTAGAATGGCCAAAATCAACAAGACAGTAAACAAAAATGCTGGAGAGGTTGTGGAGAAAGAAGAACCCTCCTCCACTGTTGGTGGGAATGCAAGTTGGTGCAGCCACTTTGGAAAATAGTGTGGAGAGTCCTCAAGAAATTAAAAATAGAGCTACCCTATGACCCTGCAATTGCACTACTAGGTATTTACGCCAAAGAAGCAGATGCAGTACAAAGAAGGGCCACATGTACCCCAATGTTCATAGCACCAATGGCCACAATCACCAAACTGTGGAAAGAACCAAAATGCCCTTCAACAGGTGAGTGGATAAGGAAGATGTGTTACATCTATACAATGGAAAATTATGCCTCCATCAGAAAGGATGAATATCCAACTTTTGTATCAACATGGACAAGACTAGAAGAGATTATGTAGTGTGAAATAGGTCAAGCGGAGAGAGTCCATTATCTTATGGTCTCACTTAAGTGTGGAGCATAAAGGAAATCATGGTGGGTATTGTGAGAATGAAGGGAAGGGTGAATGGGGGGAAATCAGGGGGGCAATGAACCAGGAGAGACTATGGACTCTGAGCAACCCACTGAGAGGTTTGGAGGGGATGTGGTGCGGGATTTGGCGAGTCTGGTGTTGGGTATTGAGAAGGTCATGTATTGCATGGATCACTGGGTGTGGTGTGAGAACAATCAATCTTGTAACACTGAAAAAATAAAATGAACAGCTTTGGGGAAAAAAAACAGAATACATTACTCAACATATTTTTCCTCATGTATGAGAGACAAAGAAAATCTATGGTAGTTCATCACAACTAGACCTTCCTTACAAGAAATGCTGAAAGTAGTTCTTCAAGACACAATGTAAGTTCATTAATTAGTATGTAAAGACATATGTAAATACCTACCACATTAGTAAAGTAAGTATGAGGTCAGATTTAGATACACTAATATCACAGTATTTTGAAGTATTAACCACTTAACTCTAGTATAAATATTAAAGGACAAAAATATTAAAAATAACTATAGCAATAATAGTTTGTTAATAGATAATATAAAAAGAAATACACTGTGACATCAAAAACATAAAAGGAGGGGGGTGTAAGATTAAAATTTTTATATGAGATTAAAATGATCAGTGTAAAGAAGCAATTATATCTATGTTTCATGTAAACCTTATGGTAACCACAAAGCAAAAAGCTATCGTAGATTCATAAAATATAAACAGAAGAGAACCAAAGCGTAAGAATACAAAGAATTATCAATGCACAGGAGTACATATAAAGAGGAAAAGGAGTAGAGAGAATTATAAACTGGCCAAAACCAATAACATGACAGTAGTCAGTCTTTTCTTGTCAATAATTATTCTAAATGTAAATGGGTCAAACTCTCCGATCACAAGACATAAAGTGTATTGATGGATTTAAAAAGCAAAACAAAACAAAACCCAAAAACCAAGATCCAACTATATGCTACCTACAAAAGACTTACTTCAGTTTTAGAGAAATGCATAGGCACAAAGTGGAAGGTTAGAAAAATATATTCAATGCAAGTGAAAACCAAAAGAGAGCAAGGTAGCTGTACATATATCAGACAAAATAGGATTTTAGTCAAAATACAATAGCAAAAAATAAAAACGATCATTATATGATGCTAACATAACAAATACATATACACCCAACATCAGCGCACATAAGTATATTAAAGATAGATAAACAAATATAAAAGGAAAAGGAGATGGCAATACAATAATAATGGATACTTTAATACCACTTTTAACAATGGATAGATCATCCAGATGGAAAATCAATAAGGAAATGCTGGACTTGTACTGTACTTTAGACCAAATGGACCCAAGAGACATATACAAAACATTTAACCAAGCAGCAGAATGCACATTCTTCTCAAGCGCATTCAGAACATTCTTCAGGAATCATCAGATACTAGGTCACAGAACAAGTCTTATCAAATTTCAGAATATTGATGTTATACCGGTTATCTTTTCCAAACACAAAGATATGAAACCAGAAATTAATAATGGAAGGAAAACTGGAAAATTCACAATATAAAAACTAAATTTAATCACTTAAATAAGATTTAATTAAGTTAATTGAATTAAAAGTTTAAACACTTCTAAACAACAAGGTCAATAAGAATTGAAATACAGCATACTAAAACTTATGGGACACTACCAAAAGCATGTCTATGAGGAAGTGTATAGTAATAAAACCACACATTGAGGAAAAAGAAAAATCTCAAGCAACATAACTTTATATCTTGAGAAACAATAAAAAAATTAAGCCCAAATTAGCAAAGAAAGAAAGTAACAAAAATCAGAGCATAAATAAATAAAACAGAAACAACAACAGAAACGCTTAGTAAAACAGAACTATTTTTTGAAAAGATAAACAAAACCTAGAAATCTTTGACCAGACTAAATCAGAAAAAGAGGACTCAAGTAAAACCAGAAATAAAAGATGAGACATTACAATTGATACTACAAAAATATTAGTATTATTATTATTAGCAATAATAAAAATAATAAGCAGTAATAAGTTAACAAATTGGATAACTTAGAAAAAAATGGGTAGATTCATAGAAACATACAAACTACCAAGATGAAGAAATAGAAAGTCTGAACAGACCAATAACAGGTAAAAATATTGAATCAGTAATTAAAAACCTCCCAACACAAAAGGCCCAGGACTGGATGGTTTTCTTGGTCAATTCTACCTTATGTTTAAAGAAGGATTAAGAAGGATTAATGCCAATCTTTTTCAAAGTTTTCCAAAAATTGAAAATAAATGGAAACATTCTGAAATTCATTTTGTGAGACCAGCATCTTCTCTCTTTTTTTTTTTGACATCTTAATTTAAATTTATTTTTTCAGTGTTCCAAATTTCATTGCTTATGCAACACACCCAGTGCTCCATGCAATACGTGCCCGCCTTAATACCCACCACCAGGCTCATCCACCCCCCAACACCCTCCCCTCCAAAATCCTGTTTGTTTCGCAGAGTCCACAGTCTATCATTCTTTGTCTCCCCTTTCTATTTACCACAATTCACCTTTCCTTCTCCTAATGTTCTCCATGTTATTCCTTATGCTCCAAGAGTAAGCAAAGTCATATGATAATTGACTTTCTCTGCTTGACTTATTTCACTCAGCATAATCTCCTCCAGTCCCGTCCATGTTGATAAAAAAGTTTGGTATTCATCCTTTCTGATGGCTGTGTAATATTCCATTGTATATATGGACTATATCTTCTTTATCCATTTGTCTGTTGAAGGGCATCTTCGCTTTTCTCACAGTTTAGTGATAGTGGCCATTGCTGCTATGAACATTGGGGTACATATATGGCCCTTCTTATCACTACATCTGTATCTTTGGGGTAAATATCCAGTAGTGTAATTGCAGGGTTGCACATTGGCCACAGCAACTTCTTTCAAGACACGTCTCCAAAGGCAAAGGAAACAAAAATGAAAATGAACTTTTGGAACTTCATCAAGATAAAAAGCTTCTGCACCTCAAAGGAAATGGTCCACAAAACAAATAGGCAACCCACAGAATGGGAGAAGATATTTGCAAATGACACTACAGACAAAGGGCTGATATCCAAGATCTATAAGGAACTTTTTAAACTCAACACCCAAAGACAGATAATCACATCAAAAAAAAGGGGCAGAAGACATGAACAGACACTTTTCCAAAAAAGACATACAAAGGTCTCACAGACACATGAAAAAATATTCATCATCATTAGCCATCAGTCAGATTCAAATCAAAACCACATTGAGATACCACCTTACACCAGTTAGAAAGATCAAAATTAACAGAACAAGAAACAACAAGTGTTGGAATGGATGTGGAGAAAGGGAACCCTCTTCCACTGTTGGTGGGAATGCAAGTTGGTTTAACCACTTTGGAAAACAGTGTGGAGATTCCTTAAGAAATTAAAAATGGAGCTACCCTATGACCCTGCCACTGCACTACTGTACATTTACCACAAAGAGGCTAGCATCTTCTTATACCAAAGCCAGTTAAGGAAACTATATGAAAAGAAAACTGGGACCATTATCCCAGATTAATATGGATGCAAAAATCTCAAAAAAGAGAAAAAAATAAAGGCAATAAAGGCACACAAATAAGAAAAGAAAAAGATGCTATGAATATATATATAATTATATGTTCTTATTATAATAATATAATGTTATAATAATAATAAAATAATAAATATAATAAAATATATTAAACATATAAATAAAATACAGTAATAATATAATAAATAACATTATATATTAATCATTACATAATATATATTATATATTAGAGAGTGATAATAATATATATTATATATAATATATAACAATATAATATAATATAATAATATAATATATAAAATATATTTATATCATTTATTATAATATTATATATTTATAAATTATACATACATAATAAATATAATCAATATAATATTATAATATACAATTCATATAATATATATAATATCAAATATAATATAATGTATTTATTATATATAATATTATCTATAATATTATATATGATGCATAAAATATAATTATTATGTAATTATAATATATAATATTATATAATATATATGTGCATATACATGTATATATATGTACACATATATGTATATATATAATATTATATATATATTAGAGAGAGATGTACTCCTGACTCCGTCATTAAGCATCTACCTTTGGCTCAGGTCATGATCCAGGATCCTGGGATTGAGCCTTGCTTTGGACTCCCTGCTCCATGGGAAGCCTGCATCTCCCTCTTACACTCCCTTCACTTGTGTTCCCTCTCTCACTGTGTCTCGTTCTGCCAAATAAATAAATAAAATCTTAAAAAAAGAAAAAATATATAAATTATATATATAGAAAATCTCCCCAATTTATTAGAACTAGTAACCAACAAATTCAATAAAATTTCAGAATGTAATGTGAATTTTCAAAAATCAGTTGTTTGCATACAATAAAAATAGAATATGTGAAAAAATAGAGATCATCCTATTTGTAACAGCATAAAAAATAATTGAATAATAAACTTTAAAAATCAGAAATGAAAGAGATGTAACAGACATCATAGAAATATAAAGGATTATAAGAGATTACTAGGAACAATTTTATTACAACAAACTTGACAACCAAAATGAAGCAGATAAATTCCTGGAAACATGAAACCTACTGAGACTGGATCATGAAGAAACAGAAAACATGAACAGACTCATATATTGGAATACTTAATATTGTCAAACTGTTTATACTACCCAAAGGTATCTGCAGATTCAACCAAAATTCCAATGACACTTTTTTGAGAACTAGGAAAAAAATTGTATAGAACCACACAGGACCCCAAATAGCCACAGCAATCTTGAGAAAGTACAAAGCTGGAAGCATCACATATCCTGATTTCAAACTGTATTACAAAATTACAGTAATCAAAACGGTACAGTAATCAAATCTCAAACGGTATTGACATAAAAATAGACACATAGATCAGTGAAACAGAACAAAGCGCCAAGAAATAAAGCCAGACATCTATGGTCTATTAATCTATGACAAAGGAACAAAAAACACACAATGGGGAAAAGGCAGTCTCTTCAATAAATATTATTGAATAAATATGCAATATTCAATATTCAATAAATATTATTAGGAAAACAGGACAGTCACATGCAAAAGAATGAAACTAGACCTCTATCTTGCACCATATGCAAAATTAACTCAAAATGGAATAAAGATTTGAATGTAAGACCTGAAACCATTAAACTCTTAAAAGAAAACATAGGCAGTAAACTCCTTGGCATCAATCTTGGTGATGATTTTTTTGCATTTGACAACCAAATAAAAGACAACAAAAGAAAAAGTAAACAAGTAGGACTATACCAAACCAAAAATCTGCACACCAAAGGAAACCATTAATAAAATAAAAAGGCATCCTATAAAATGGTATAAAATATTAATAATAATATATCTGATAAAGAATTAATATACAAAATATATTAAAATCTTATACAACTCAATAATAACACAGCAAACAATCCAATTAAAACATGGGTAGAGGAACTAATAAGAATTTTTCCAAAGAAGACATACAGATGGCCAACAGACAAATAAAAAGATGCTAAACATCACTCATCAGGGAAATCCAAATCAAAACAACAATAAGATATCACCTTGTACTTGTTAGAATTCCTGTTATCAAAAAGACAAAAAATAACAAGTATTGCTAAAGGTGTGGAGAAAAGAGAATCTGTGCACTGTTCTTGGGAATGTAAATTGGTGCATCCATTACAAAAAGTGTGGAGGTTTTTCCAAAAATGAAAAATAGAACTACCATATGATTCTGCAATCACACTTCTAAATATATGTCCAGAGAAAAGAAAACATCCTGAAGAGACATCCACACTCCAATGTCATTGCAGGATTATTTATAATAACCAAGACCTAGTAACAACTTAAGTGTTCATCAGTAGATGGATAAATAAAGTGAACATTTGTATACATATACATACTTATCAATACATTGATATAATTTATACATACAGACACACAATAAATATTGTTTAGCCATAAAAAAAGGAAATCCTGTCATCTGGGGCAACATGGATGGAACTTGTGGGAATGATGCTAAGTGATATAAGTCAGACAAAAACAAATTCATAGAAATAGAGAATAGAATGAGCTGGGAAAACTGGGAGATGTTTTTCAAAGGTTACACATTTTCACTTATAAGATGGATATCTTTTAGGTATCTAATGTATAGCTCAGTGATTTTAGTTAATAAGACTGTATTATATATTTGAAAGTTGCTAAGAGAATAGATCCTACAAATTCTCACTGCAGACAAAGAATGGCAATTATCTGATACAAAGGTTTGTTAACTAACATTATGGTAGTAATTATCTTGCAATATACATCAAGTCAACACATCATATACCTTTAACTTACACAATGTCATATCAATTATATATTAATAAAGTTGGAAAAATGCATCTGACATGCATAACAGAACCCAGAGTCCACAAATTTAATTTAAAATTTTACAACATATAAGTAACAAACAACTGAGGAATTTGGTTAATTATCATGTGAAAAGACAGAGACTCAAACCCTAAAATTCCCCAGATGTTGAAATAAAGACAAAAAATAAGGTAGATGTACTAATTTTACTTCATGTGGTAAAAGAAAAAAGAACTTGAGATTTACAGAAAAATAAGCTTTCCCAGAAAAGAAATTATAAAAATGAAATAAAAGAAATATCAGTGGTTGGAAAACTAAGGTATCTGAAAGAAAAAATGCTAAATGGGCTCCAGAGCAGAGTGGACATGATAGAGGAAAGGAGCTTGAATAACACTTACCACATCTAAATAACAGAAATTAAAAAAAAATACGGACAAAATAAATAAAGACAGGGATCTGTGGAACGATTTCTATAAGTCTAATAAGCATAGCATTTAGTACAAGGAAAAAAGAAAGAAATGGGCCATAATAAATTTTTTTTTAAAGATTTTTTATTTATTTATTAGAGAGCGAGAGACTGAGAATGAGAGGAGAGAAGGTCAGAGGGAGAAGCAGACTTCCCGCAGAGCCGGGAGTCCGATATGGGACTCGATCCTGGGACTCCGGGATCATGACCTGAGCCGAAGGCAGTTGCTCAACCAACTGAGCCACCCAGGCGCCCAGAAATGGGCCATAATAAAGCAAATGAATGCAGGGAAGTCATTAAGAATTATTTGGGCTACATCTAAAGATTGTGTGTGGAAACACACAATGCCACACCGCACTGTTGAATGAGTATCAAAGCAAGTCATTATATTTAACTTCCAGTTTACAAAAAATTCAGTTAACAAGTGAACATGCTTAATGGCATTACAGGAATGCAATGAGCAAATTCCAGAATGTGTGAAGCTCAATAGGATTACCTGTCTACGTTCTTGTATAAATAAATTGCAAGGAAAAAAGAACAGGAATTGGAGAGAGGATCCTATGTATCAATCAGATGCAGAAATGTGGATTCTGATGCAAAGCCTTTTGTAAAAGTATATTTATAACAGGAAAAATTTGAACACTGACTAAATTTTTTATTAAAGAGATTTTTTTAATAAAAAGTATACTAATTGTAATGTAACCACGTTTTAAAACAAAAATCTGGCTGACACTCTTGTTCAATAAGAGTTAAAGAGTTTTTTTTTTTCCCAAATTTATTTTAATTTTTCAGTGTTACAAGATTGATTGTTCATGCACCACACCCAGTGCTCCATGCAGTACGTGCCCCTCTCGATACCCACCACCAGGCTAACCCCCCCACCCCCTCCCCTCCAAAACCCTCAGTTTGTTGTTCAGAGTCCACAGTCTCTCCTGGTTCAACACCCCCTCCGATTTCCCCCCATTCGCCCTTCCCTTCCTTCTCACGATGCTGTCCATGATTTTCTTTATACTCCACACGTAAGTGAGACCATAAGATAATTGCCTCTCTCCGCTTGACTTATTTCACTCCGCATAATCTCTTCTAGTCCTGTCCATGTTGATACAAAAGTTGGAT
>CM052810.1:73713061-73737767 GCA_028533885.1 Nasua narica | reverse complement strand
CGTGAGAAGGAAAGGAAGGGCGAATGGGGGGAAATCGGAGGGGGTGTTGAACCAGGAGAGACTGTGGACTCTGAGCAATAAACTGAGGGTTTTGGAGGGGAGGGGGTGGGGGAGGTGAGCCTGGTGGTGGGTATGGAGAGGGGTACGTACTGCATGGAGCACTGGGTGTGGTGCATGAACAATCAATCTTGTAACACTGAAAAATTAAAATAAACAAATTTGGGGAGAAAAAAAAATAAAATAAAATGTGCCAAGAAATGTTCCCCCTTAAATAATAAATATAGTAGAAAATGCAAAAAAATAAAAAATAAAAAATAAATAAATAAATAAATAAAATTCACTCTAAAAAAAAAAAAAAGAATAAAGATGTTGTCCATACATACAATGGAATATTACTCAGCCATCAGAAAGGATGAATACCCACCATTTGCATTGACTTGGATGGAACTGGAGGGGATTATGCTAAATGAAATAAGTCAAATGGACAAAGACAATTATCATATGGTTTCACTTATTGTGGAGCATAAGGAATAGCATGGAGGACATTAGGAGAAGGGAGGGAAAAGTGAAGGGTGGGAAATTGGAGGGGGAGATGAACCTTGAGAGACTGTGGACTCTGAGAAACAAACTGAGGGTTTTAGAGGGGAGGAGTTGGGGGATTGGTGAGCTTGGTGGTGGGTATTAAGAAGGGCATGTATTGCATAGAGCACTGGATGTTATATGTAAACAATGAATCTTGGAACACTATATCAAAACCTAATGATGTACTGTATGGTGACTAACATAACATAATAAAATTAAATTAAAACAAAAACAAACAAACAAAAAACAATAACAACAAAAACGTGTAGCATTCCGCTTTCAGAAAATGGGAGAGTAGGAAGTTCTCTTCTAAAAAGTTCTCCTGCACAAAGAAGTCATCTGAACCAACTTGGTAGGATTTCTGGAAAACACTTAAAAAAGTTTACAGCAACCAAGAAAACACACCTTCAAGAATAAGCTATGTCCAAAACCATAGAAAAGTTTTGTGATGTTTTACTCAGCCTTCCCTTATTCTCTCTTGAGTGCAACCATGATCTTGAACACTGGCAGACCAATTCCCAGTTCTCTCATTCAAACCAGATGGAAAAGCACAGGTCTTCTTTGCAAATATTACATATATCTCCCTTAACTTGTCAGGGGGCTACCTGAAATTTTGGACTCCATCAAATTTTTAAAAAATTATAATGCAAATTATACCTTCAAAGAAAGTTAAAAACAATGAAGATAATGAGAGTAGTACTTAAAAATCAAATGTCTCTTAAAGGACTTTCACTCGTAATATGTAAAGAATATTTAAAACTCGATCAAATAACCCAATAATAGTGGACAAGGGATATGAATCCCCTATGATGTTCTGTCTTGTTTCTCAAGTTCCTCATATCAGTGAGATCATATAATTGACTTATTTCACTTAGCATAATACCCTCTACTTCCATCCACATCATTGCAAACAGCAAGATTTTCTTTGACAGCTGCATCATATTCCATTGAATATATATACCACATCTTTTTTATCCATTCATCTGATGACTAGGCAATTTCCATAATTTGGCTATTGTGGACATTGTTGCTGTAAACATTGGGGTGCACGAGCCCCTTCAGATAACTACATTTGCAACTTTGGGGTACATACTCAGTAGTGCAATTGCTAAGTTGTAAAGTAGCTCTAATTTCAAATTTTTGAGGAACCTCCATATTGTGTCCCAGAGTGGTTGCACCAACTTGCAATCCCAATGGTGTACGAGTTTTCCCTTTTCTCCATATCCTCACCAACACCTGTCCTTTCCTGATTTGTTAAGTTAATTTTAGCTATTCTGACTGTTTAGAGGTGGTATCTCATTGAGGTTTTGATTTGTATTTCCTTGATGCTGAGTGATGTTGAGCACTTTTTCATGAGTCTGTTGGCCATTTGGATGTCTTCTTTGCAGAAATGTTTGTTCGTGTCTTCTGCCCATTTCTTAATTAGATTTTTTGTTCCTTGGGTCTTGATTAAGGGAATTTCCTTATAGATTTTGGATACTAACCTTTTATCTGATGTCATTTGAGAAATATCTTCTCCCATTCTGCCAGTTGTCTTTTGGATTTGTTGACTGTTTCCTTTGCTATCCAAAGCCTTTTATCTTGATGAAGTCTTAATAGTTCATTTTTGCCCTTGTTTCCCTTCCCTTGGGTGATGTTTCTAGGAAGTTACTGTGGCTGAGGTTGAAGAGGTGGCTGCCTGTATTCTCCTCAAGGATTTTGATGGATTCCTGTCTCACGTTGAGGTCTTTCATCCATTTTGAGTCCATTTTTTGTGTGTGGTGTAAGGAAATGGTCCAGTTTCATGCTTCTACATGTGGCTTTCCAGTTTTCTGAACACCATTTGTTAAACAGATTGTCTTTTTCCATTGGACATTCTTTCTTGCTTTATCAAAGATTAGTTGGCCATAGAGTTGAGGACCCATTTCTGGGCTTTCTATTCTGTTGCATTGATCTATGTGTCTGTTTTTGTGCCAGTACCACACTGTCTTGGTGATTACAGCTTTGTAAGAAAGCTTGAAGTCCAGAATTGTGATGCCGCCAGCTTTGGTTTTCTTCTTCAACATTCCTCTGGCTATTCAGGGTCTTTTTTATTTCCACATAAATTTTAGGATTATTTGTTCCATTTCTTTGAAAAATGTTGATTGTATTTTGATAAGAATTGCATTAAATGTGTAGATTGTTCCGGGTAGCATAGACATTTTCAAAGTATTTGTTCTTCTAATCCATGAGCACAGAATGTTTTTCCATTTCTTTGTGTCTTCATCAGTTTCTTTCATGAGCATTTTACAGTTTTCTGAGTATGGATTTGTTGCCTCTTTGGTTGGATTAATTCCTAGGTATCTTATGGTTTTGTGAGCAATTGTGAATGAGATTGACTCCTTAATTTCTCTTTCTTCTGTCTTTTTGTTGGTGTATAGAAAAGCAACTGATTTCTGTGCATTGATTTTATAACCTGACACTTTACTGAATTCTTTTTTTTTTAAAGATTTTTTATTTATTTGAGATAGAGAGAGAAAGCATGAGAGGGGAGAAGAAGGTCAGAGGGAGAAGCGGACTCCCCACAGAGGCGGGAGCCCGATATGGGACTCGATCCTGGGTCTCCGGGATCATGACCTGAGCCGAAGGCAGTTGCTTAACCAACTGAGCCACCCAGGCACCCACTTTACTGAATTCTTATATGAGTTCTAACAGTTTTGGGGTGGAGTCTTTTGGGTTTACCACATTAAGTATCCTATCATCTACAAAGAGTGATAATTTGACTTCTTTTCTGCTCATTCAGATGCCCTTTACTTCTTTTTGTTGTCTGATTGCTGAGGCTAGGACTTCTAATAGTATGTTGAATAGCAGTGATTCCCTGCCATGTTCCTGACCTTAGGGGAAAAGTTCTCAGTTTTTCCCCATTCAGAATGATATTCACTGTGGGTTTTTCATAGATGGCTTTTATGATATTGAGGTGTTGAGGTGTGTGCCCTCTATCTGCTGAGGTGTGTGCTCTCTATCCCTACACTGTGAAGAAATTTGACCAAGAAAGGATGCTGCACCTTCTCAAATGCTTTTTCTGCATTTATTGAGAGTATCAGATGGTTCTTGTTCTTTATTTTATTAATGTATTATATCACATTGTATCAAAATGTATTGTGCCAGTCTCACTGATTGATTTGCAGATGTTGAACCAACCTTGCAGCTCAGGAATAAATCCCACTTGGTCGTGGTGAATAATCCTTTTAATGGACTGTTGGATCCTGTTGGCTTGTATATTGGTGAGAATTTTTGCATCCATGTTCTTCAGGGATATTGGTCTATAATTCACCTTTTTGATGGGGTTTTTGTCTGGTTTTGGGATCAAGGTAATTCTGGCCTCATAGAAAGAGTTTGGAAGTTTTCTTTCCATTTCTATTTTTTGGAACAGTTTCAGGAGAATAGATATTAATTCTTCTTTAAATGTTTGGTTGAATTCCTCTGGGAATCCATCTGACCTTGGGCTCTTGTTTATTGGGAGATTTTTAATTACTACTTTAATCTCCTTACTGGTTATGGGTCTGTTCAGGTTTTTTATTTCTTCCTGGTTCAGTTTTGATAGTTTATAAGTCTCTAGGAATGCATCCATTTCTTCCAGATTGTCTAATTTGTTGGTGTATAGTTGCTCATAATATGTTCTTATAATTGTTTGTATTTCTTTGGTGTTGGTTGTGATCTCTCCTCTTTTATTCAAGATTTCATTAATTTGGGTCCTTTCTCTTTTCTTTTTGATAAGTCCTGCCAGAGGTTATCAATCTCATTAATTATTTCAAAGAATGTGTTCCTAATTTTTTTTATCTGTTCTACTGTTCTATTTCATTGATTTCTGCTCTGATCTTTATTTCTCTTTTCCTCCTGGGTTTAGGCTTTCTTTGCTGTTCTTTCTCCAGCTCCTTTAAGTAGTGTTAGGTTGTGTATTTAAGACCTTTCTTGTTTCTTTTTTTTTTTAAGATTTTATTTATTTATTTGACAGAAAGTGAGAGATCACAAGCAGGTAGAGAGGCAGGCAGAGAGGGAGGGGGAAGTAAGCTCTCCACCAAGCATAAAGCCTGATGTGGGGCTTGATCCCAGGACCCTGAGATCATGACCGGAGCCAAAGGCAAAGACTTTAACCCACTGAGCCACCCAGGTGCCCCAACCTTTCTTGTTTCTTGAGAAAGACTTATATTGATATATACTTTCCTCTTAGGACCACTTTTTCTGCATCCTAAAGGTTTTAAAGAGTTGTATTTTCATTTTCATTTGTTTCCATGATTTTTTAAATTATTTAATTTCTTGGCTGACACATTCCTTCTTTTTTTTTTTTAAGATTTTATTTATTTACTTGATAGAAATAGAGAAATCACAAGTAGGCAGAGAGGAAGGCAGAGAGAGAGAGAAAGGGCGAAACAGGCTCTCTGCTGAACATAAAGCCCAATATGGGGCTCGATCCCAGGACCCTGAGATCAAGACCTGAGCTGAAGGCAGAAGATTTAAACCAATGAGCCACCCAGGTGCCCCTGACCCCCATTCATTCTTTAGCAGGAAGTTCTTTAGCTTCCATGTATTTGAGTTCTTTCCAACTTTCCTCTTGCGATTGAGTTCTAGTTTCAAAGCACTGTGGTCTGAAAATATGCAGGGAATGAGCCCAGTCTTTTGGTACTGGTTGAGACCTGATTTGTGACCTAGGGTACTATCTATTCTGGAGAATGTTCCATGTGCACTGAAGAGGAATGTATATTCTGTTGCTTTGGGATGGAATATTCTGAATATATCTGTGAAGTCCATCTCATCCTGTGAGTCATTTAAAACCTTTATTTCCCTGTTGAACTTTTGCTTAAATGATCTGTCCATTTCAGTGAGGGGGATGTCAAACTCCCCTACTATTATTGTATTATTGTTGATGTGCTTTTTGATTTTGTTATCAATTGGCTTAAATAATAGGATGGTCCCATGGTAGGGGCTTAGATATTTTAAGTTATTAGATCTTCTTTTTGGCTAGACCCTTTAAGTATGATATAGTCTCTTTCCTCATCTCTTATTACAGTCTTTGGCTTAAAATCCAATTTGTCTGATATAAGGACTGCCACCCCAGCTTTCTTTTGATGTCCATTGGCATGGTAAATGGTTTTCCACCCCCTCATTTTAAATCTGGAGATGTTTTGGGGTCTAAAATGAATATCTTTCAGACTGCTGTCTGAAAACAGACAATGGGTGTTTTTTTATCCATTCTAATACCCTGTGTCTTTTAATTGGGGCATTTAGCCCATTTGTATTCAGTGTAACTCCTGAAAGACATGAATTTAGTGCCATTGCATTGCCTTTAAGGTTACTGTTACTGTATGTTGTCTGTTCCTTTCTGGTCCATGTTACTTTTAGGCTCTCTCTTTGCCTAGCAGACCCCTTTTAATATTTCCTGTAGGTTTTGTTTGGTGTTTGCAATTTTTTTTTTGTTTGTTTTTGTTTTTTGTCCTGGAAGCTTTTTATTTCTCCTATTTTATTTCTCTCTCTCTTTTTTCAAGATTTTATTTATTTATTTATTTGACAGAGAGAAAGAGATCACAATTATACAGAAAGGCAGGCAGAGGGAGATGGGGAAGCAGGCTCCCTGCTGAGAAGAGAGCCTGATGCAGGGCTTGATCCGAGGACCCTGAGATCATTACCTGAGCCGAAAGCAGCGGCTTAACCCACTGAACCACCCAGATGCCCTCTCCCTCTATTTTCAATGACAGTCAAGCTGAATATAGTATTCTTGGCTGCCTATTTTTCTCATTTAGTGCTCTGAATATATCATGCCAATTCCTTCTGGCCTGCCAGATCTCTGTGGATAGGTCTTCTGCCAATCTAATATTTCTACTATTATAGATTACAGACCTCTTGTACCAAGCTGCTTTTGGGATTTTCTCTTTGTCTCTGAGACTTGTAAGTTTTACTATTAGATGATGCAGTATTGACGTATTTTTATTGATTTTAAGGGCAGTTCTCTGTGCCTTCTGAATTTTGATGCCTGTTTCCTTCCGCAAATTAGGGAAGTTCTCCACTATAATTTGCTCCAATATACCTTCTGCCACTCTATCTCTTTCTTCTTCTGGGATTCCAATTATTCTAACATTGTTTCATCTTATGATATCACTTATCTCTCGAATTCTGTGTGCTGTATTCCCCTAGCACTGGAGATTTGAAGTTCTCATTGATCGTCAATCTTGGTCTTGGCTCGATGTTCTTGCTGATTTTTTGGGCAAAAGAACTGTTGCAGTGATTCTCAAATGTCTTTGTCTGAGGTGGAATTGCACCACCCTTGTTGGAGGCCAGGCCTAGTAATCTGCTTGGGTTTGCTCTCAGTAGCTTTTGTTCCCTGAAACTTTCCACACAGCTTTGGAGGATGAGAATGAAAATGGCAGTCTCCTAATCTCTGGCCCTGGAGGAGTGAAGAACTCAGGGACCCACTCCTCAGTGAGCCCTCAATGAAAAGCAGTCAATCACTCCTGTCTCCCTACTCTCTGGCCACACTCCATGCTCACCCAGCCTGTGACTGAGAGTTTCAATTTCCAGCCTGTGACTGAGAGTTTCAATTTCTGGCACCTGACCCCATTTGGGGTTTCCAAACCCAACACATTCCTACGGTGTGCTTTCATGCCAGACTTCCCAGGGGAGGAAGGGGAGTCTCTCTGGATCTGTCACTTGTTGGGTCCCTGCTCAAAGAGTAGTGGCCCAGCTGTGCTTCAGATCATGGTTTATGACAGCCCCAAGCTGAGAGCCCACTTCTCAGCTCCATCCTTGCAGCCAGCTTCCCTACTCTGTTATTTTAGAGCTCTGTCACACTCAACCACCCCTGGTCTTTCTGTGACCCAGAGGGTTCTGAGACCACATGGTCCCGGAGAGCTTTCCACCACCCCCATCCCCCACTCTCCCACTACCCTGCTTAGCAACTGGAGAGATGTCCCTAAGAGGAGCAAAATTTTAAATATTCAGATTTTTTACTTCTCTGATCTATCACTTGCCAGTAGCTAGCTGATTGAGACTCCTTCCCCCCATAGTCTATCTTCCCAAATATCACCTAGAATTCACTTTCTCACACGTCCTACCATCCAGAATGCAGTCAATTTTCTGTTCATAGAATCCTGCTCTTCTTTTCTTCGACTTCCTGTTGAGCTGAATTCCTGGGACTGGATGAAATTAAGGTCTCCTACTCCTCCACCGTCTTGCTCCTTCTGGTTGCCTTTTAGTTTTGTTGATTATTTCCTCCATTATGCAAAAGCTTTTTATCTTGATGAAGTCCCAATACTTCAGTTTTGCTTTTGATTCTCTTACCTCGGGTGACATATTTAGCAAGAAGTTGTTAAGGCTAATGTCAAAGAGATTATTGCCTGAGTACTTCCCTTGGATTTTTAAGGTTTCAGGTCTCGCATTTAGGTACTTAATTTGTTTTGAATTTATTTTTACATATGGTGTAGGAAAATGGTCTAGTTTCTTTGTTTTGCAGGTGGCTGTCCAGTTTTCCTGACACCATTTGATGAAGAGAATGTCTTTTTCCCATTGGACATTTTTTCCTACTTTGTCAAAGGTTAATTGACCCTATAGTTATGGGATCATGTCTGGGTTTTCTATTCTGTTTTATGTGTCCATTTTGTGCCAATATCATATTTTGATTACAGATTTTTAATATAACTTGAAGTCCAGAATTGTGAGGTCTCCAGATTTGGCCATGTACCAACTTGCTGGAAACCCTCTCCAACCAATAGCATTCATTGTAACATTTCATCATGTGATAACATACCTGGTTACCAGGAGTGCTAAGAAAATGGGCAGAAAATACTTCAAGGTCTGAAGTGAACTGATACATCAATGATGTATCACAGACCGTTCAGATTCTCTCTGTCACACATGTCCCCCTGAAGTCTAAGCTGATTGCTCCCAACCTGTTCCGCTGTGATGGTGGAGTAACTGTAAACCATATCACTCCACCTCTGAGGCCAGAGAACTCTACTTATAGCAACACTTCTGACCTTAACAGGTTTAGGTCCCATTAACAACATAACTGTGCATGGGAAAACTGACCAATTGGAAGCAGAGCATGGTAGGAAACTATCAGGTGAGGTTTTTTTTTCTTTTATCTCTTTCTTTTCTTTTCTTTTTTGTGAGTGCATATCATTTCTGAATTTTATTCAGATGCTAGTAACATTCAGTAAGGGTTTACATAGATTGGGAGGTTATTTGTCTTTTTTGCAGGCACAGGTAAGTAACAATGGTGGCCTGACAAGTCCATGAACTCATCCAAGTCCTAAGATTCTTCTATCTTGCTGCTTTGTCTTTCTTTTTTTTTTTTTTTTTACCAAACTGTTTTTTCCCCAAATATGTTTATTTTATTTTTTCAGTGTTCCAAGATTAATTGTTTATGCACCACACCCAGCATTCCATGCAATATTTGCCCTCCTCAATACCCACCACAGAGCTTGCACAATCCCACACCCTCTCCCCTCCAAAACCCTTAGTTTGTTACTCAGAGTCCACAGTCTCTCATGGTTCATCGCCCCCTCTGATTTCCTGCCATTCACCCTTCCCTGCCTTCTCACACTGCCCTTCATGTTTTTCCTTATACTCCACACGTAAGTGAGACCATAAGATAATTGTCTCTCTCTGGTTGATTTATTTCACTCCACATAATCTCTTCTAGTCCCATCCATGTTGATACGAGTTGGATATTCATCCTTTCTGATGGAGGCATAATATTCCATTGTATATATGGAATTTATCCATTCATCTGTTGAAGGGCATTTTGGCTCTTTCCACAGTTTGGTGATTGTGGACATTGCTGCTATGAACATTGGGGTATATGTGGCCCTTCTTTGTACTGCATCTGCTTCTTTGGGGTAAATACCCAGTAGTGCAATGGCAGGGTCATAAGGTAGCTCTATTTTTAATTTCCTGAGGAATCTCTACACTGTTTTCCAAAGTGGCTGTACCAACTTGCATTCCTACCAACAGTCTAAGTGGGTTCCCCTTTCTCCACACCCACTCCAACATTTGTTTTTTTCTCTTTCTTATATATTTTTCTGAGATCTATATATTCTATGTGGCCTAGTC
This sequence comes from Nasua narica, assembly GCA_028533885.1. Taxonomy (NCBI): domain Eukaryota; kingdom Metazoa; phylum Chordata; class Mammalia; order Carnivora; family Procyonidae; genus Nasua; species Nasua narica. The sequence continues at coordinate 73,728,122 of CM052810.1, read as the reverse complement.
AAAGATATCTCACACCTGCCTACCTGCTATGTCTGTTTGTAGCTAATTTTGAAGTACTGCATGAGGTACTATACTCAGTACATGAAATACTGCAGTCTTGAAGGATACACAGTAATGTATCCCTTTCCTTACCTTCCTTTCTTTCAGTTTCTCCCTCTGTCATAAGTGTATGTCACAAAATTGAAATCTTGCATTATTATTTAGTATTTATATCATTAATAGTTTTTTCATCTCACTAAATATGTTTTCAAAAATATGGATTGTAATGAATGCATTAAATTTCATCATGTAGATCACCATAAATAAATCAATAAATAACTTATTATGGGCTATATTTGTTCTCATTAATTTATTTTCTTATTACAAAGTCCAAAAATTAGATGCAGAGTCAAATTTTTTTTAAATGTTTGGATTTAAAATGTGCCCCAGGTTGGTTTGTTGACTGTTTTCTTCGCTGTGCAGAAGCTTTTTATCTTGATGAAGTCCCAAAGTTTATTTTTGCTTTTGTTTCCTTTGCCTTTGGAGACATGTCCTGAAAGAAATAGCTGTGACTAATTTCATAGACGTTATTGCCTATGTTCTTCTCTAGCGTTTTGATAGATTTCTCCCTCACGTTGAGGTCTTTTATCCATTTCGAGTTTATCTTTGTGAATGATGTAAGAGAATGGTCAAGTTTCATTCTTCTACATATAACTGTCCAATTTTCCAAGCACCATTTATTGAAGAGACTGTTTTTTTTCCCACTGGATATTTTTGCCTATTTTGTCGAAGATTCTTAGACTATAGAGTTGTAGATCCATCTCTGGGCTCTCTATTCTGTTCCACTGGTCTATGTGTCTGTTTTTGTGCCAGTACAATGCTGTCTTGGTGATCACAGCTTTGTTGTAAAGTTTGAAATTAGGCAATGTGATAGCCCCCAGCTTTGTTTTTCTTTTTCAACATTGCTTAGCAATTCAGGGTCTTTTCTGGTTCCATATAAATTTTAGGATTGATTGTTCCAGCTCTTTGATAAAAACTGGTGGAATTTTGATCAGGATGGCATTGAAAGTATAGATTGTTCTGGGAAATATAGACATTTACTTTTTCTCCCCAAATATGTTTATTTTATTTTTTCAGTGTTACAAGATTGATTGTTCATGCATCACACTCAGTACTCCATGCAATATGTGCCCTTCTCAATACCCACCAGGCTCCCCCACCCTCTCACCCCCTCCCCTCCAAAACCCTCAGTTTGTTGCTCAGAGTCCACAGTCTCTGCTGGTTCATCACCCCCTCCTATTTCCCCCATTCACCCTTCCCTTCCTTCTCACAATGCCCTCCATGATTTTCGTCATGCTCTACAAGTAAGCAATTGATTTTTGTGCATTGATTTTGTATCCTGACACATTACTGAATTGCTGTATGAGTTTTAGAAGTTTAGGGGTGGAGTCTTTGGGGTTTTCCATGGAAAGTATCATGTCATCTGCGAAGAGAGTGAGTTTGACTTCTTCATTTCCAATTTGAATACCTTTTATTTTTTGTTGTTATCTGATTGCTGTTGCTAGGAGTTCTAGTACTATGTTGAACAAGAGTGGCGAGAGTGGGCATCCTTGACGTGTTCCAGATCTCAAAGGGAAGGCTGTCAGCTTATCCCCATTGAGAATGATATTTGCTGTGGGCTTTTCATAGATAGACTTGATGATGTTGAGGAATGTTCCTTCTATCCTTACACTTTGAAGAATTTTAATCACGAATGGATGCTGAATTTTGTCAAATGCTTTTTCTGCATCTATTGACAGGATCACATGGTTCTTCTCTCTTCTCTTGTTGATTTGTTCTATCATGTAGATTGATTTGCGAATGTTGAACCAGGCTTGCATCCCAGGGATAAATCCCACCTGGTCATGATGAATAATCTTGTTAATATGCTGTTGGATCCTATTGACTAGGATCTTGTTGAGAATCTTGGCATCCATATTCATCAGGGTTATTGGTCTGAAATTCTCCTTTTGGATGGGTTCTTTGCCTCGTTTGGGGATCAGGGTAATGCTGGCTTCATAGAAAGAGTTTGGAAGTTTTCCTTCTGTTTCTATTTTTTGAAACAATTTCGAGAATAGGTATTATTTTGTTCGTGAATGTTTGGTAGAATTCCCCAGGGAATCCGTCAGTCCCTGGACTCTTTTTTTGGGGGGGGAGGTTTTTGGTCACTGCTTCAATCTCATTAATAGATATTGATCTATTCAGGTTGTCAATGTCTTCCTGTTTCAGTCTTGGAAGATTATGGGTTTCCAGAAATGCATCCATTTCTTCTAGGTTGTTTAGCTTATTGGCATATAGCTGTTGTTAATAATTTTTGATGATTGTTTCCATTTCCTTTGGATTAGTCGTGATCTCTCCCCTTTCATTCAAAATTTTGTTAATTAGTGTCCTCTCTCTTTTCTTCTGGATTAGTTTGGCCAGTGGCTTATCGATCTTATTGAGTCTTTCAAAAAAACTAACTTCTGGATTCATTGATACATTCTCCTGTTCCTTTAGTTTCTATCTTGTTGATCTCTGCTCTAATCTTGATTATTTCTTTTGTTGTGCATGGGGTTGGCTTGATTTGTTTTGGTTTTCCATTTCTTTAAGGTGTAAAGAGTACTGGTGTATTTTAGATTTTTCAATTTTTTTGAGTGATGCTTGGACGGTTATGTATTTCATGCTTAGGACAGCCTTTGCTGTATCCCATAGGTTTTGGATCAATGTGTCTTCAGTCTCAGTGGTGTCCACGAATTCTTTAAGCTCATCTTTCATTTCCTGGTTGATCTTAGCATTCTTGAAGATATTGGTCTTTAGCCTTAATTGGAATTCCTTCCAAACTTCTTCTTCTGGTTGAGTTCCAATTTTAAAGCATTTTGTCTTAGAAAATGCACGAATCATCTCAATCTTTTGGTATAGGTTGAGACCTGATTTGTGCCCTAGTATGTAGTCTATTCTGGAGAAAGTTCCATGTGCACTCGAGAAGAATGAGAATTCTGTATTTTTAGGGTGGAATGTTCTGTATATATCCATGAGGTCCATGTGGTCCAATGTGTCATTCAAAGCTCTTGTTTCTTTATTGATTTTCTGTTTAGATGATCTGTCAGTTACTGAGAGTGGCATGTTAAGATCTCCTACTATTAATGTACCCAGAGAATGGGAGAAGATATTCGCAAATGACACTACAGACAAAGGTCTGATATCTAAGATCTATAAAGAACTCCTCAAACTCAACACTCACAAAACAGATAATCACATCAGTAAATGGGCAGAAGACATGAACAGACACTTCTCCAAAGAAGACATACAAATGGCTAACAGACACATCAAAAAATGTTCATCATCTTTAGCCATTAGAGAGATTCAAATCAAAACCAAACTAAGATACCAGCTTACACCCGTTAGAATGGCCAAAATCCACATGATAGTAAACAACAAATGCTGGAGAGGATGTGGAGAAAGGGGAACACTCCTCCACTGTTGGTGGGAACACAAGTTGGTGCAGTGACTTTGGAAAACAGTGTGGAGATTCCTTAATAAATTAAAAATGGAGCTACCCTATGACCCTGCAATTGCACTACTGGGTATTTACCCCAAAGAAGCAGATGCAGTACAAAGAAGGGCCACAAGTACCCCAATGTTCATAGCCGCAATGACCACAATTGCCAAACTGTGGAAAGAACCAAAATGCCCTTCAACAGATGAGTGGATAAGGAAGATGTGGTACATCTATACAATGGAATATTATGCCTCCATCAGAAAATATGAATATCCAAGTTTTGTATCAACATGGACAGGACTAGAAGAGATTATGTGGAGTAAAATAAGTCAAGAGGAGAGAGTCAATTATCTTACGGTCTCACTTACTTGTGGAGTGGAGCATAACAAAAATCATGGAGGGCATCGTGAGAAGGAAGGGAAGGGTGAATGGGGGAAATCGGGGGGGGGGCGTGATGAACCAGCTGAGACTGTGGACTCTGAGCAACAAACTGAAGTTTTTGGACGGGTGCCCTTTTCCATACCCACCACCAGGCTCACCCAATCCCCCCTTTTCCCCAGGGGGGGAATGAATGAACCCACCAGCCTGGTGATGGGTATGGAGAAGGGCACATATTGCATTGAGCACTCAGCGTGGTGCATGAACAATCAATCTTGTAACACTGAAAAAATAAAATATACATATTTGGGGGAAAAAATAAAATGTGCCCCAGTAGTAGTAGATCCTTTTATTTATGACACTTAAGTTACATTTAAACATAATAAAATGTGTACTTAGACTCTTAAAAAAATATACTCTAATAAAACTGACTGTTTAAGGGAAGGTAGTCTTTGGATTGTCAAAATTATGCCAAGGCAAATATCTTGTTCCTTCATGGGTTTCATGTGACAGCACGTGCTGGGAAGGATAAAGAGAAGCATTTATCTAAGCACCCTTATCGACCAAGCTCTTTGGCTAGTCATTGTTTCCCAATATGTTTATATCCAAAATAAAAATATATAATATGGAAAAATATGTTATTCTATTCACACATGGAATGAAAATAGTAAGTACAGAAAGAACATTTTAACAAAGTCTATAATTAAAATCATTCACATAGCTTTAATTAAAGCTGTATGTGTTTAGGGTATACAACATGATAATTTGATATACATAGTGAAATAATTACTACAGTCAAAATAATTATTATATTATCTCACATAATTACTTTGTGTGTGTACGGTTGAGAGAAACTGAAATCTTTTAGCAAACTTCCTGTATTCAATACAGTAGTATTAACTCTAGTCATCATGCAGTACACTACATCTCTAGAATTATTCTTCCTACATAATTTCAATTTAGTACCCTTTCATCAATGTCTCCCAATTTTCCCCACCTCCTGGTTCCAGACCACCACTGTTTTATTTTATGTTTCTGTGTATGTGACATTTGTATAATTCATGTATATGTGAGATCATTCCTTTTTCTTTCTTTATCTGACTTATTTCACATAGCAAAATGTCCTCCAGTTTTATCCATGTTGTTGCAAGCGTCAGGACCTTCTTTTTTATAATTCTAAATAATATTCAGTTATAGTTTATACTATATACATAGAGTAAATAAATTGTGAGATTAGATGATAATGGATAGAGATGATAGATCTTACAATTTGTTATTCATTCATTTACAACAGACATTGACGTTGTTTCCTTTTCTTCTTTTGGTGAATAATGCTGACTGTGGAAGTTCAGGTATCTCTTTTCTTATTTCCATTGGAGGCCTACTCAGAATTGGAAGTGTTGTAGCATACAGTAGTTCTATTATTGGTGTTTTGAAGAAACTCCATATTGTTTTCCATAGTAACTGTACCAATTTATGTTTCCACAAAAAATGTACAAGGATTCTTTATTGTCCACATTCTTTACACTAGTTACATCTTAATTTATTTGATACTAGCTGCCTCTTTATTTATTTATTTATTTATTTATTTGAGAAAGTGAGCATGTATGTGTGCATTGGAGGGAGGGGCAGAAGGACAGGGAGAGAGAAAGAGAGAGAGAGAGAGAGAGAGAGAGAATATTAAGCAGGGTCCACACCCAGTACAGAGTCCAATGTGGGATTACATCTCAGAACCCTGAGATAATGACCTGAGCCAAAATCAAGAGTCAGCAGCTTATACCACTGAGCCATCTAGGTGCCTCATGATATCATGATAACCCATCTTAACAGGTATAAGGGATATCCAATTTTTTTTTATGTTCAGTTAGCCAACATCCCATTATGGTTTTGAGTTGCATTTTCTTCATGATTACTGATGTTGAGGACTTTTCATTTACCTGTCAATCATTTTTTATGTTTTTCTTTTGAAAAGGGACTTTTTTGATTTTTAAATTAGATTGTTTGGTTTTATCTTATTGAGTTGTTTGAGTTCTTTATGTATTTTGAATATTAACCCCTTATCATTTGTAAGGCTATGTTTGTAAATATTTTTTCCCAATCCATGACTTGCCTTAGAAACAAATTTAACAAAGGAGATAAAATTTCTATACACTGAAAAGTAAAGCATTGTTGAAATAATTTGAAGACACAAATAAATAGAAAAATATCCCATATTTATGGATTGGGAGAATTAATATTGTTAAAATTATCCATACTTCCCAAAATTATGGGCAGATTCAATACAATTCCTATCAAAATTCCAATGGCATTTATCATAAACAGAAAAAATTAATTCTAAAATCCAAGTGGAACCACGAAAGACCAACACTAGCTAAAACAATCTTGGAAAAGGCAACAGAGTTGATATCATCACATTTCCTGATTTTACATTATATTACAAAGCTATAGTAATCAGTACAGTATGGCATTGACATAAAAACAGATGCATAGACCAATGAAACAAAATAAAGAGTTAAGAAATAAACCAAACATTTATGGCCAACTAATTTTTGACATAAGTATCAAGAATACATGATGGAGAAAGGTTAGTTTCTTCAATAAACAGTGCTGAGAAAACTGGATATTCACACACAAGATAATGAACCTGAACCCTTATCTTACACCTTAAGATAAGTAAATCCAAACCATATTCAAGATTTAAACATAAGACCTGAAATCATAGAAGTCCTAGAAGAAAGCAGGGAAAAATCTCCCTGACATTGATCTTGGCAATGATTTCTGTACATGACACTAAAATTGTCCAAAAAGATGACCAAAATTTAGACAATAAAAGTAAAAATAAATAAGTGGGACTCCATCAAACTAAAAAGCTTCTCAATAGCAAAGGAAACCATTAACAAAACAAAAAAACATCTCATAGAGTGGGGAAAAATTTGCCACTCATGTATTCTAATATGAAATTGCAACAAAATATGACCAATTATTATAGATGAACTTGAAAATTTTGCCAAGAACAAGTTCTTAAAGCTTTTATCCAGAGGAACTTTGACCTTGTTTATTCTTTTTTATTTTCTAAGATTTTATTTATTTATTTGACAGAGACATAGAGAGAGAACAGGAGTAGGCAGAGCAGCAGGCAGAGTGAGAAGGAAAAGCAGGCTCCCCACTGAGCAGGAAGTATGATGCAGGGCTCAATCCCAGGACCCAGAGATCATGACCTGAGCCAAAGGCAGCTGCTCAACAACTGAGCCACCCAGGCGCCCTGACCTTGTTTATTCTTGTGTAAGTCTCATTGATTTTATTTACCTCACACCAGAGTACGTGGAAGTCCTGGCCTTTTTCATACCATATTTCATAATTTGAGCAGTCTTCTGTGTTAATCAGTGAGGACAACTTAGCATAGAAAAAAGATACTTAAGGTGAAGCAGGCTTGCATCTGATTTTTGATTCTATTACTCATAAAAAATAGGTACTTGGATAATTTCTTTAAACTTTTTAAATCTTATTTTATATTTTATAAGGTGAAATTCGAATACCATTAAATTAAGCATTTAATTGAATAATTCCACGTGACATTTAACATTCATAATCTTTTGCAGCAACCACCTCTATCTAGTTCCAAAATATTTTTATCATCACATACCCTTTACCCATTAAATAGTTGCTCCTTCTCTCCTGCTCATCAACACCTGGCAACCAACATGTGTTCTATCTCTATGGATTTGTCTATTCCAGGTATTTCACATTAACAGAATCATTCAATAGGTGACCTTTTTCATCTGGGTTGTTTCACTGAGCATAATGTTTTCAAGGTTCATTACAACATGGATTAGTGTTTCATTTCTTTTTAAGGTGAAATAATATTCTGTTGTATGTGTATACATCAATCTGATTTATCCATTCACATATTAATGAACGTTTGGGCTATTTCCACATTTGGCTATTGTGAGTATTGTTGCTATGAACATGTGTGTACATGGATTTGTTTGAATATCTGTCTTCAGTTCATTGGGGTCCATATCTATGCTGTGCCATATGGTAATTCTAGCTTTTTGAGCAACTATGAAAGTTTCCACAGTGGCTGAACTAATTTACATTTCTGCCAGCAATGTATAAGAGTTTCAATTATTCTCTGTCCTCCACAATGCTGGTTATTTTCTTTTCTTTCTTCTTCTTCTTCTTTTTTTTTTTACTGGTCATTCCATTGGTGTGAAGTGTATCTCACTGTGGTTTTATTTATTTTTTTCTCACTGTGTTTTTAATTTGCATTTCCTTACTGATATATAATGTTAGATATCTTTATGTGCTTGTTGCCTATTTGTGTATTTTCTCCAGAGAACTGTCTACTCAAGTTCTTTGCTAATTTTCAATTACATTGTCTGTCTTTGTTTCTGAATTGTAAGAGTCCATTATATATTGTCGATGCTAGACCCTTATCAGATATATTATTCACAAATTTTTGCCCCATTTTGCTGGATGTCTTTTTCTCTTTCCCAATAATGTCCTAAATGCACAAAATTTTATTTTGATGATGTCCTATTTATCTACTTGCTCTTTTGGTGCTCATGCTTTTTTGTCATATCTATAAATTCATAGCCATATTATCCCAGGTTATAAAGATTTATTCCTATGTTTTCTTCTAATAGTGTTATGGTAATAGCTCTTATAGTTAGGTTGTTGATCTATTTTGACTTAAAATTTGTCTGTCGTGTAAAATAGCAGTTAAACTTCATTTCATTTGCGGGTGGATATCCAGTTGTCCCAGCATAATTTGTTGAAAAGACTGTTCTTGGTACTCTTGTCAAAAATCAATTGGTTATAGATACATGAGTTTATTTCTAGATTCTCAATTCTGTTCCATTATATGTGTATGTCTATCATTTGTCAACACTCCATTGTTTTGATTATGGTAGCTTTGTGATAAGCTTTGAAATTGGGAAATGAGTCTCCAATATTCTTCTTTTTTAAACATTGTTTTAGCTATTTAGGTTTTAGCTATTTAGGTTTTCTTGCAATTTATGATTTTAGGAAAGGAGTCTTAAGTCCTTATCATTAAATAAGATATTAGCTATGGGCTCATAATAAGTACCTTTAGTCATGTTGAGGATGTTCTTCTCTACTCCTTGTTTTCTGAATGTTTTTATCTTTTAAGGTTGCTGTCAAAGCATCTGTCAAATGCTTTTGCTGTGTGTCAGTTAAGATGATCATCTTTTGGGACGCCTGGGTGGCTCAGTTGGTTAAGCAGCTGCCTTCGGCTCAGGTCATGATCCCAGCATCCCGGGATCGAGTCCCACATTGGGCTCCTTGCTCGGCAGGGAGCCTGCTCCTCTCTCTGCCTCTGCCTGCCTCTCTGCCTGCTTGTGTTCTCTCTCTGTTAAAATAAATAAATGAAATCTTTAAAAAAATATTAAAAAAAAATAAAAAAGATGATCATCTTTTCCTTTACTCTATTAACATGGCACATAAATTACATTGGTTGATTTTCTTATGATAAATGGCCCTTGTATTACTGGAATAAATCCCACTTATTTATGGTATAAGATATGCTGTTGGATTCAATTTACTACTATTTTGTTAAGGATTTTTTTGCACATATTATAGGCTATTAATTTGTAGTCTTTGTTGTTTTGTTTTTACTTTTCTTTGTTTCATAGAGTGCCAGTTTGGCTTTGTTATCAGGATAATGCTTAACTAAAGAATAATCAAGAAGTGTTTTTTCCTCTTTTGATTTTTGGAAATGTTTGTGAAGGGATGGTTTTAAAATTTCTTTGAGTGTTTGAATTGACCCATGTAGACATCTAATCTAGGATTTTTGTTGTTGAAATTTTTTTATTACAAATGACAAACTTGTTATAGGTATGTTCAAATTTTAAATTTATTCTTGAGTCAGTTATGATAATCTGATTATTACTAGGAATTTGTCAGTTTCCCCAGCTCATCCAATTTGTTGCTGTACAATTGTTTATGGGATTTTTATTTATTTCTTTAAATTATGTTATGTTAGTCACCAAACAGTACATCATTAGTTTTTGATGTAGTGTTCCAAGATTCATTGTGTATAACACCCAGAACTCCATACAATACATGCCCTCCTTAATACTGATCACCAGGCTAACCCATCCCCCAAGCCTCATCCCATCTGAAAACCTCAGTTTTTTTCCCAGTGTCCATAGTCTCTCATGGTTCATCTCCCCTTCTGATTCTCCCTCTTCATTTTTCCCTTCCTTCTCCTAAATCCCTCCATGCTATTCCTTATGCTCCACAAGTAAGTGAAACCATATGCTAATTGTCTTTCTCTGTTTTACTTATTTCACTTAGTACAATCGCCTGCAGTTCAACCCATGTCGATACAAATGATGAGTATTCATCCTTTCTGATGGTTGAGTAATATTCCATTGTATGTATGCACCTCATCTTCTTAAGCCATTCATCTGTTGAGGGAATCTCAGCTCTTTCCACAGTTTTGCTATTGTGGACGTTGCTGCTATGAGCACTGGAGTGCATGTATCCTTCTTTTCACTACATCTGTATCTTTAAGGTAAATACCCAATAGAGCAATTTATGGGCTATAGGGTAGCTTTATTTTTAACTTTTTGAGGAATCTCCACACTGTTTTCCAAAAGGATCATACCAACTTGCATTCCCACAACAATGTGAGAGGGTTTCCCTTTCTCCACATCCTCTCCAACACTTGTTGTTTCTTGCCTTGTCAATTTTTGCCATTCTCACTGGTGTAAGATGGTATCTCAGTGTGCTTTTGATTTGAATTTCCCTAATGGCTAATTATTTGGACATTTTTTTCATGTGTCTCTTAGGCATTTGTATGTCTTCTTTGGAGAAGTGTCTGTTCATGTCTTCTGCCAATTTTTTGACTTGATTATTTGTTTTTTGGGTGTTGAGTTAGGGAAGTTCGTTATACATCTTGGATACCGACCTTTTATCTGTAGTGTCATTTGCAAATATCTTCTCCATTTCCGTGGGTTGTCTCTTTTTTTTTGCTGACTGTTTCCTTTGCTGTGCAGAAGCTTTTTATCTTGATTAAGTCCCAAAAGTTCATTTTTATTTTTGTTTCCCTTGCCTTATAGAGGTATCTTGAAAGAAGTTGCTGTAGGCAATGTTGAAGAGGTTACTCTGTATGTTCTCCTCTAGGATTTTAATGGATTCCTATCTCACATCAAGGTCTTTCATCCATTTAGTTTATCATTGTGTATGATGTAAGAGAATGGTAAAGTTTCATTCTTCTGTGTGTAGCTGTCCAATTTTCCCAGCATCATTCACTGAAGAGACTTTCTTTTCTCCACTGATATTTTTTTTCTTCTTTGTTGAAGGTTAGTTGGCCATAAAGTTGAGAGTCCATACGTGGGCTCTCTATTCTGTTTTATTGATCTATATGTCTATTTCTATACCAGTACCTTGCTGTCTTGGTGATCACAGTTTTGTAATATAGCTTGAAGTCAGGCAGTGTGATGCCCCCAGATTTTTTTTTTCTTTTTCAACAGTTACTTGGTAATTCAGGATCTTTTCTGGTTCCATTCAAATATTAGGATTGTTTGTTCCAGCACTTTGAAAGATGTCATTGGTTTTTTGATCAGGATGGCATTGAAAATATAGATTGCTCTGGGCAGCATAGACATTTTAATAATGTTTATTCTTCTGATCCATGAGCGTGGGATGTTTTTCCATCTTTTTGAGTCTTCTTCAATTTCTTTCATAAGTGTTCTGCAGTTCCTAGAGTATAGATGATCCTTTACTTCTTTGGTTAGAATTATTTCAAGATATCTTATGGTTTTTGATGCTATTTTAAATGGAACCAATTCTCTAATTTCTCTTTCTACAGCTACAATGTTAGTGTAGAGGAAAGCAACTGCATATTCCTGTACATTGATTTTGTATCCTGCCACATTGCTGAATTGCTGTATGGGTTCTAGTAATTTGGAGATGGAGTCTTTTGGGGTTTCCACACAGAGTATCATGTCACCTGTGAAGAGCGAGAGTTTGACTTCTTCTTTGTCAATTTGAATACATATTATTTCCTTTTGTTATCTGATTGCTGTTGCTAAGACTTCTAGAATTATGTTGAACAATAGTGCCAAGAGTAGGCATCCTTGTCGTGTTTCTGATCTTAAGGGGAAGGCTCTCAATTTTTCCCATTGAGAATGATATTTGCTGTGGGCTTTTCATAGATGGATTTTATGAAGTTGAGAAATATTCCCTCTATCCCTACACTGAAGAGTATTAATTGGGAAGGGGTGCTATATTTTGTAAAATGCTTTTTTCTCCATCAATTGAGAAGATCATATGGTTCTTATCTCTATATTTATGTGTTCAATCACATTGATTGATTTGCGAATGTTGAACCACTCTTTCATCCCAGACATAAATTCCACCTGGCTGTGGAGAATAATCTTTTTAATGTACTGTTGGATCTTATTAGCTAGGATCTTGTTGAGAATTTTGGCATCCATGTTCACAGGGATATTGTTCTGAAGGATATTGGTCTGTAATTCTCCTTTTTGATGGGGTCTTTGCCTGGTTGTGGGATCAGGACCTCATAGAGTGATTTTGGAAGTTTTCCTTATGTTTCTGCTTTTTGAAACAGTTTCAGGACAATAGGTATTATTTTTTCCTTGAATGTTCAGTAGAATACCCCAGGGAATCCATCAGGCCCTGGACTCTTGTTTTTTGGGAGGTTTTTGATCACTGCTTCAATCTTGTTGCTGGTTATTGGTCTATTCAGGTTGTCAATTTCTTCCTGCTTCAGTCTTAGAAGTTTATAAGTCTCCAGAAAGGCATTCATTTCTTCCAGATTGCTTAATTTATTGTCATATAGTTGTTGATAATGATTTCTTTTTTTTTAAAGAGTATTTATTTATCTGACGGAGAAAGAGAGAGAGAGATGACAATCAGGCAGAGAGAGGGGGAAGCAGGCTCCCCGCTGAGCAGAGAGCCCAATGCAGGGCTCAATCCCAGGACCCTGAGATCATGACCTGAGCTGAAGGCAGAGGCTTTAGCCCACTGAGCCACCCAGGCGCCCCTGTTGATAATAATTTCTAATAATTGTTTCTATTTAATTGGTGTTAGTTTTTATCTCTCTCCTTACATTCATAATTTATTATCCTTTCTCTTTTCTTTTGGATAAGTCTGGCCAGTGGTTTATCAATCTTATTAATTCTTTCAAGGAAGCAGCTTCTTCTCTATTGTATTTCTGGTTTCTAATTCATTGTTCTCTGTTCTAATATTAATATTTCTCATCTTATGTGTGGCCTAGGCTTTATTTGTTGTTCTTTCTCCAGTTCTTAAAGGTGTAATGTTAGTTTGTGTACTTGGGATTTTTCTATTTTTTTAAGTGAGGCTTGGATGGCTATGTATTTTCCCCTTAGGAACGCCGTTGCTGTATCCCATAGGTTTTGAATCAATGTGTCTTCATTCTTATTTGTTTCATGAATTATTTAAGTTCTTATTTGATTTCCTGGTTAACCCAAATACTCTTAAGCAGGATGGTCTTTAGCTCCCAAGTGTTTGAATTTCATCCCAACTTTTTCTTCCAAGTGTTTGAATTTCATCCCAACTTTTTCTTGTGATTGAGTTCCAGTTTCAAAGCATTGTGTACTGAGAATACGCAGGGGATAATCTCAATCTTTTGGTATGAGTTGAGTCCTGATTTGTGACCAGCATGTGGTCTATTCTGGGGAAGGTTCCATGTGCGCTCGAGAAGAATGAATATACTGATGTTTTAGGGTAGAATGTTCTATATATCTATGAGGTCCATTTGGTCCAATGAGTCATTCAAAGCTCCTATTTCTTTATTGATTTTCTGTTTAGATGATCTGTCAGTTACTCAGAGTGGGATGTTAAGATCTCCTAGTATTAAGGTATTCATATCAATATGACTAATTTGAATAATAGTAGGTTTTGCAGACTTGTGCTTAACTAACCCTAACCCTAACTCTAGCCCTAACCCTAACCCTAACCCTACCCTTAACCCTACCCCTAACCCAATGCAGACCTCGATCCCAGGATCCTGAGATCATGACCTGAGCCAAAGGCAGAGGCTTAACCCACTGGGCCACCCAGGCACCCTAAGTCTAATTTGTTTTATATTTGAATTGCTACCCCAGCTTTCTTTTGAGGTCCATTGGCATGAAAAATTGTTCTCCATTCCCTCACTTTTAGTCTGGATGCATCTTCATGTTCAAAATGGGTCTCTTGTAGACTGCATATGGATAGGTCCTGTCTTTTTTATCCAATCTACAACCCTATGCCATTTTTTGGGAGTATTTAGGCCTTTCATGTTGAGAATGATTAGTGGAAGATATGATTTTATTGTCATCATATTGCCCGTGAGGTTTTCATTTCTATAGATTATCTCTGTAAATTTCTGTTCTATATCACTCTTGGGGTCTCTGTCCTTCTATATAACCCCCCTTAGTATTTCTTGCAGGGATCACTTGGTGGCTACATATTCTTTCATTTTCTGCTGGTCTTTGATCCTTGTCTTTCCATCCATTCTGAATGATAACCTTGCTGGATAAAGTATCCTTGGCTGCAAGTTCTTCTCATTTTGTGCCCTGAATATGTCTTGCCAGCCCTTTCTGGCTTGCCAGATCACTATAGACAAGTCTGATATTATTCTGATTTTCTTCCCTCTGTATGTAAGAAATCTCTTCCCTTCTGCCACCTTCAAGATTGTTTCCTAAGATTTGTGAATTGTACTATTGTATGTCACAGTGTTAGTCTGTTCTCATTGATCTTGGGAGGGGTCCTCTCTGACTCCTGGATACAAATGCTTATTTCCTTCGTCAGATTAGGGAAGTCCTTAGCTACGATTTGCTCAAATACATATTCTAGACCTCTGTTTTTCTCTACCCCCTCAGGAATCCCAATAATTCTGATATTAGAATGTTTCACTGACATGAACAGACACTTCTCCAAAGAAGACATACAAATGGCTAACAGACACATGAAAAAATGTTCATCGTCTTTAGCCATCAGAGAGATTCAAATCAAAACCACAGTGAGATACCACATTACGCCAGTTAGAATGGCCAAAATCAACAAGACAGTAAACAACAAATGCTGGAGACGATGTGGAGAAAGGGGAACCCTCCTCCACTGTTGCTGGGGATGCAAGTTGGTGCAGCCACTTTGGAAAACAGTATGGAGATTCCTCAGGAAATTAAATATACA
>CM052810.1:73635979-73712561 GCA_028533885.1 Nasua narica | reverse complement strand
TGTAGTGTCCTTCTGTATCTCTGACTACAGTCTTTAGCTTAAAATCTAATTTATCTGATATAAGAATTGCTACCCCAGCTTTATTTTGAGGTCCATTGGCATGAAAGATGGTTCTCCATCCTTTTACTTTCAGTCTGGATGTATCTTTTGGTTCCAAATGTGTCTCTTGTAGACAGCATATGGGCGGGTCCTGTCATTTTATCCATTCTGCAACCCTGTGCGGTTTTATGGGATCATTTAGGCTGTTCACGTTGAAAGTGATTATTGAAAGATATGTGTTTATTGACATCATGTTACCTGTGAAGTCCTTGTTTCTATAGATGGCAAATTTCTGTTCTAAGTCACTCATGTGTTCTTTCTACTTTTATAGAACCCCCTTTAATATTTCCTGGAGTGCTGTCTTGGTGGTCACATACTCTTTTAATCCTTGCTGGTCTTGGATGCTCTTTATCTCTCCATCCATTTTGAATGTCAGCCTTGCTGGATTAAGTATTCTTGGCTGCATGTTCTACTTTTTTAGTGTCCTGAATATATCATGCCACCCCTTTCTGGCTTGCCAGGTTTCTGCGGACAGGTCTGATGTATTCTGATGGGCTTTCCTCCATATGTAAGGAATCTCTTTCCCCTAGCTGCCCTCAGGACCTCCTGTCTAAAATTATAATTTGCACATTTTAAGATTATTTGTCTTGGTGTTTTTCTAGATTCATTGATCCTGGCAGTGGTCCTTTCTGCCTCTAGGACATGAACACTTGTGCCATTCCCCTGATTGGGGAAATTCTCATGTAGAATTTGGTCAGCTATATCTTCTAGGCTTCTGTCCTTCTCTACCCCCTCCGGGATTCCAATAATTCTGACATTGTAATGTTTCATGGTGTCATTTATTTTTCTAAGTGTGTTCTCATGATTCCTGAGCAGTTGTTCCAGCTCTCCTCCTGACCCTTCTTCTCAACCATTTTACCCTCTAGATCTCTAATTCTATCCTCCCTCTCTGTAACTCTAGCTGTTAGACTATTTAGATTGGATTGGATCTCATTAATAGCAGTTCTTACATCTGCTATACTGGATCTCATTTCTGCCCTTAGTGATTCTATAATGTTTTTTTCCATTCTAGCCATTGCCTGGATAATTGTCCCCCTGAATTCCCTTTCTGACATACTGTTTATGTCCATGTCCAATAGTTCTGAAGTAGAGGCTGTAGTCTCTGGGTTTTTCTTCTGTTGGGTGTTCCTCCTCCTAGCCATTTTGATGAGAAGTGAATGAGAGGATGTATAGCTGGATATATCACCCCCAATTCAGGCAGGGTGCACCCTGGAGGGTTTTGGAGCAATTGGGATTTACCACCAAAAAGAAGGAATAAGGATAAAAAAAATATAGAGATAAGGAGAAAAAGAGGAAATCCCAGCCAGAATGGGCCCCAAAACTTAGGTTTATAAGGTATGCAAACAAGCATGAACAAACATATAGACCAACACGAATAAATGACAAGAAGTAAAAGAACCTAACAGAATGAACCCAAAGAATCAGATTTATGTAATACCAGAACAAAAGCAGATATGTAGAAACACTGACAGAGGGATAAGTTGGGAGGGTGGTTATAACTCCTTGCAGGTGAGGAAGGTTATTTCAGGTCCTCCTGGGTTTATAGTTGTGTTAAACCTCTCGTTGTAATGTTAAGTAGTTTAAAAAAAAAGAAATAAAGTAAATAAAAGAAAAAAGAAATGTGAGAGCAAGTGAATACTAAAAGAAATAAAAAAATAGAGAGAGAGAGAGAATAAGAAAGAGGAAAAAAAATCTTGTATTTATGAAATATACAGGTTTGAGGGTATTACCATGAGTTTAATATATTGATTTCCCCTGGTGTTGGGTTTTAAAATTTTTTGGGGACCCTATGGTTATAGTCCTTTTGTTTTTTGGCTGGTCTTCTGGGGGAGAGGCCTGCTGCATTGTTTTCCAGTCAGTCTTGCTTGGGTTGAGTCACCCTACCTCCTAGTCAAGGGGCTGAGCTCTGCAGAAACCGGTTTCTCAGTCTTTCGCTTTCTGAAGGTTTTTGGCCTTTTGCAGGTTTTTCACTCTCTCTCTTTTGAAAGAGTCCAAGCAATGAATCTTCCCAGAAGCACTCAGACCTCTGCGTTGTGGGAAGCCCGAGTGTCTGCTCTCCTGTGTGTGGTTCAGAACACGCACTCCCCTCCGCGAAATTTCTGCTCACAGTGCAGCCTGTCCTAGGTGGCGCCTGACCTTAGCTGCCTTTCTGAGGCTCCCAAGTGCGGACCCGGGAGGCCTGAGGCAGGCTTGGCAAGTCGCAACTGCAGCCTCCTTTCTGAAGCTCCACAAGGGGCGCCCTGGAGGTTAGGCCACTTGCCTGCATTCTCTCCGCAGCTGCCTGGGATCACTCAGGCTCTGCAGTGGGCTGTGAATGCCCTGGTTGCAGGTGCACGCAGAGAAAAGCTGCAGCTCCTAGACTACAGCAGACTCTCTAAAGGCACTTGCAGGTGCCCCTGGCCCACAGATTGTTGCAGAGAGCGGAAAGCTGCAGGATCAAAAACCATGGACTGGATCCCCCCACCAGTTTCACTTTGGGGTGCTCCTTCCTGGGAGGGTGGGTCCAAGCCAGTGCCCACGACCACCCCCTTCCACTAGTTACTCCTCAGACCTTTTTGTCCTTTTTAAGTGTTTTTAAGGGACTCTACGTTAATGCTGGTCCCCGGCCACCGGACGCTTTCCTTTGGGGTATTACTGTCCTTGGTTAGCTTCTGGTGGCTCCCTCCCCCTTTTGTTTATCCTCAGATATCAGTTCGAGTGTTCCCACTTAGCTTTTACCTCTCCACTGCTGTCTTCTGCTCTCAGGAGATCCCGGAGTGAGAAATCTTGCTCCTCAGGGTGATTTCATGGGTGTTCAGCGTGTTCTGGTAGATTTCCAGCTCACTTTTGGGGACCGATTGCTACAGGATCTCCTACCTCTCCGCCATCTTGCCCCCCTCCTCTCTCTTTCTTTTTGTCAATCAGACTAAAGATTTGTGATGTTCATTGATCTTTTCAAGAAACCAGTTTTTGGTTTTCTTGATTTTAGTATTAATTTTATATTCTCTTTCATTTATTTCCATTCTAACATTTACAACTTCCTTACTTCTTCTAGTTTTGTGTTTAATTTTCTCTTCTTTTTCTAGTCATTTAAAGTATAAGGGTAGGTTAATGATTTGAGATTTAATTTTTTAAAAAAATAAGTGTCTTCTGCTGTAAATTTTCCTCTAGCACATCTGTCACTACATTTCATAAGTTTTGGTATAATGTGTGTTCATTTTCTTCATTTCCAACTATTTCATAATTTCCCTTTGGATTC
The DNA here is from genome assembly GCA_028533885.1 of Nasua narica. Taxonomy (NCBI): domain Eukaryota; kingdom Metazoa; phylum Chordata; class Mammalia; order Carnivora; family Procyonidae; genus Nasua; species Nasua narica. Next base: position 73,709,224 of record CM052810.1, on the reverse strand, counting down.
TTTCTTTCTTTCTTTCTCTTTCTTTCTTTCCTTAGTTAATTCATTTTTTTATTTTTTTAATCTAAATTCAAGTTAGTTTACATATAGTGTATTATTCATTTTTAGTTAATTCATTTTTTATTTTTTTAATCTAAATTCAAGTTAGTTTACATATAGTGTATTATTAGTCTCTGGGTAGAGTTTAGTGATTTCTTTTTTTTTTTTTTTGACTTATTGATGAATAAATTGGAATTGCCACATATTCTTATTGAGTATATTAAATGGTGCAGCCACTATAGGAAAAATGTTAGCAGTTAGATATGTAGAATAGATGTATTCAGTAAATTAGATGTATAGAATTACACCATGATCCAATAATTTCACCCCTAGACATATATTCTGAAAAAAATTAAAAAAATAAAAATTAAAAACATGTCAAAGAAAAACTTATACACAGATGTCTTTAGCAGCACTATTTACAGTAGTCAAAGTTGGAAACAAACAAAATGTTTATCAAGTGATGAAACTATAAACAAAATGAAATATATCCACTGAAGGATTATTTATCCTTAAAAAGTAATGTAGTACTGTAGTAGTCAGAGTTCTCCAGAGATTTAGGAATAGACAGATAAGAGATATATAAATGATAGATACAGGTGGGTGTTTTTTTTGTTGTTTTTTTGTTTTGTTTTGTTTTGTTTTGTTTGCTTTTGTTTTTTAAGGAATTGGCTCACACAATTACAGAAGCTGGAAAATACAAACTCTGCGAGGTAGGTTGGCAAACTTGGAGACCCAGGGTGAATATAAAACAGTAGTTCTGGAAAAGGATGGTGGTGGCGATTGCACAACAATGTGGATATACGGGTAGCTGGGTGGCTCAGGTGTTAAGTGTCTGTCTTCGGCTCAGGTCACAATCCCAGGGTCCTGGGAATGAGCCCTGCATTGCACTCCCTGCTGGGCAAGAAGCCTGCTTCTCCCTATCCCATTCCCCCTGCTTGTGTTCCCTCTCTCATTGTATATCTCTCTGTCAAATAAATAAATAAAACCTTAAAAAAAACCCAATGTGAATGTACCTAATAACACAGAGTTAATTTTGCTACTTGAATCTGAAGTCAGTCAGCTGGCTTGAATCTCCTCTTCCTCAGGGTAGGTCAAGTATTTCCCTAAGGTCTTTGACTGGTTGGATAAGGTCTACTCATGTTATGGAGAGCAATCTGCTTAGTCAAAGGGTACTGATTATCTGTTTATCTCATTTAAATATCTTCTCAGCAACAAATATACTATGACCTTTTCAACTTGACACATAAAATTAACCATCACAAGTACTAATATATGCTATAACATGGACGAATCTTAAAAATATTATGCTAAATAAAATAAATTAGAGTCACAGAAACAAGAGTCACACATATTGTGTGATTCCATTTTTGTGAATGCCAAGAATAAGCAAATTCAAAAAATAAAACCAGATTAGTGTTTATCAAGGAAATGGGGAGTGATGTTTTAGGAGTATAGGTCTTTTACCTCCTTGGTTAAGTTTATTCCTAGGTATTTTATTATTTTTGGTGCAATTGTAATGGGGTTTTCTTAACTTTTCTTTCCACTATTTTATTGTTACTGTACAAAAACTCAACAGAGAAATATTAATGGAAATTATTTTAATTTTTGTGTGATTATTGTTGCATTATAAGAGATTATAAGAAATCTTATATATTCTTACACTAAACACTTTTCAAATAATATAATTTTATACAATATATATAACATATATTATATATTGTATATAACCCTTTTCAAATAAATAATATCCTCATAATTGCTTCTATAACATGTGTTATTTATTTATTTATTTATTTATTTAAAGATTTTGTTTATTTATTTGAGAGAAAGAGTGCAAGAGAGAGAGAAAAAGCACGTGGAGGATGAGAGAGAGGAGAAACAGACTCCTGCTGAACAGGGAGCTCAGTGTGGGACTCAGTCCCAGATGCTTAATAGATTGAGCCACCCAGATGTCCCAATGTGAATATATTTAATGGCACAAAATTTTACACTTAAAATGGTTAAAATGGAAAATGTTATCTTATGTATATTTTATCACAGTTAGAAAGATGTTTTTTGAATTGTTATTTTTTCTTTTTTTTTTAGAATGGTAATTTTTTTTTATTATTATATACATTTCACTCCTTCCTTCCTCCCAAAATGTGACAGGATGTTGTTGAACAGTGTTTTTACACAGAAGTGGGAATACAGATAAATAAGCAGCAGACTGAAATTTAGAAGACAGTGTTTCAGCTTTGGCTTTCCTAATTGACACAAGTCAAGCACAGTCTCACAGGCTCAGTATCATTATCTGTGATTCTGATATTATCTGTGTGTGTATCCTAGACATGGCACACGGAGATACTTATAATAAAAGGTAAGTGCTGCTCTTATTATTGCCATCATCACTACTGTCTGGTGGTACTGTCATCATGTCAATTCATTTGGATGAGGTCATATCACTATATGATGACACATACCACACATTTATTGATTTATTCAGGAAATATTTTCTGACTGCCTATTCTCTACCAGACACATGATGGGTAGAGTCCAGTTTGGTCAAGATGGATATGAAAAAAATAAGTGGCCAGATTACTGGGCTAAGTGAATGTTACATCATAAGGGCAAGTTGGAAGGAACTATCATATTTTTCCAGGCACAAGGGATTTCAAATAAGGGTGATGTTGACATGGACTAGGACTGTCAATTTCAAGGAGGCTGAACACAAACTGCCTGGCAAAGCAGGGAGGAAGCAAACTAGGTTGTGAGAAAGTCATCAATACTGATGGTCTGGGGTGGGGAATGCGGCCATGCTGCACCACAATAAGACAAGAGCCAGTGATAGTGAGGCTTTAGACTCATAAATGGAGCCAAGTGGGGAAACAGTGGTTGGCTCAGTTTGTGAAGAACCTTGAGGACTACAGTGAGGCATCATTTTGGTGGTCAGGAACTATGGAAAATTCTTCAGCAGAGGAGAGCCCTTAGGAAACCAAGCTAGAAGAATATTGATATTAGGCACTTCATGATCAAAAGTACTAGCTTTGATCCCCACTCTACCTCTTACTATTCTTGTTAACTTGGGAAAATTACTTAAACTCTTTGTACCTCTCTATACTGATAATGAAACTAATGAAAACACCTGCTTCAAAGGGCCGTTGTGAAGGTTAATTGAGATCATGCATGTAAAGCTCTTGGAACAGTTCTATAAATAGTAAGTGCTCACTCATATTACCTATTACTGTTATTGTGTGCAGAAAGAACTAGAAGGAGGAAAATTTAAAGCAAAGAAACCAACTAAGACATTATTTCTAAGTTCCATTGGAAGAGATCCATACTTTGGGGTAGCAGAAAAGACAAAGAACAGAAAGAAGACTTCACAGTTTTCAGCATAGAGAGACTTAGGGTATCATTCCTTCATTTTTGTTTATTTCCACATATCTTTATTTTCTTGACTACAGCTCTAGAGAATTATTCTTATTCCTCTCGTTTTTTTGTGTGTCTTACAAATAAAATGTATTGATAATATCTTGGACAAAAAGCAGATTACTCAATAAGTAGAGTATGGTAGCAGTTGAATTTTCATTATGGTTCTACCTGTCCAATCTTAGTGAGCTAATGTACTTTCTCAAAAGTCAGGCCTCAGCTTCTTCATCTATGAAGGATGAACCACAAGAGACTGTGGACTCTGAGAAACAAACTGAGGGTTTTGGAGGGGTGGGGGTGGGGGGTGAGCCTGGTAGTGGGTATTGAAGAGGGCACGTATTGCATGGAGCACTGGGTGTGGTGCATGAACAATGAATCTTGGAACATTGAAAAAATAAAATAAAATTAATTGAAAAAAAGTGCAGGTTTGGTTTATATAGCATTTTCCATGTTGCTTTTAGAGGGTGCTAATGGGGCTGCCAGAAGTGGCCAAGGTTCAAACAACTTTACAAAATGAATGTTTCATAATTTCTTCCTAAAGGTTTACAATGTACAGTGGCATGTTAAAAACTCTGGATATTTGTACAATGAAAATGCCTGTGGAATTATACTCATCTCAATATCTCTTCACTTACTTGAGTATGGAGTGTACAATCTTTCCACAGAGCTGTATGACAAGGAGCCACAAGCTAGGAAGCTCTGGATTAGGCTCTCCCACGGCTGCCTAACCTAAACAAGCCTCTAATATCCAAAGTGGCTGCAAACAGGCTGCTGGGGCTACAGTGATAGAAGAAGTAGCTAATGTAAGAGCTTCTCTCCTTCCTCTTTTACCTCTGGTAATGTCCGTATAAGTAAGGAACAGAGCACATTTAATACTTTCAAAGTTAAAATGCAAAAAGGTGCCCCAGAGGCAATGCATAATTGGTGATTTTTGAGAGGGGGGAAGTTCTCCCCTGCAAATGTCAAATACATCCCATAGGTATTTTCTCACCATGGAGGCTCTCTCTATCTTGGGCAGTTTAAAAATCCAGGATTCAAGTTGAAAGGGGATTTCTTTAATTTCTTTTCATTTCCCCAGGTAATAACACTCCTGAATGAGTTACTCACCTGCCTCCTCTGTCAGGCTATTAACCTATGAACACTCCTGTTGAGAGCTTCTTTCATCTCAGGGAACAAACTCTGGATGGACCAGGTGCCAGGAAAACAGTGCTTCTCTCCACCGAAGAGCTGCCACTGATATTACTTCTCTTCACCTTTACTCCAAGGGCTTATTTCTTAAAATGAGAAATGGGCTGTGAGAGAAGACTTCTCTGAGAAGGTGACAGAAAGGTCCTCATTCAATCTGAAGGTGACAAAAGAAGAAGTGTGATAAAAATAACGGACTATAAGGGGCAAGAAAGGTTAGAAAAGGAAGGGGCTGCTTATTCTCATTAGGAAATTGAAATGGACTTGTGAGGACTGGCTTTGGGTGAAGAGGTATGTTTTGAGGTTAAATATTAAAAGAAAGTGAAAAGGAGAACCCAACAAATATTATAACAGTGCCTGGAAGGATGGATGGACGGATGGACTGATGGATGGAGACAGCATCTGAAACCTGATAGATAATTGACTCTGTTCAGGGGTGACAAAGAAAAAATTTAGGTTAACCCCCAAATTTTTAAAACTCTCCCTCTCAACCTTACAGCCTTTAAGCTAGTCTGCCATGTCTATCGCATCCACTTCAATGATTACATACATTGAATACTTAATGATAATATCTATGTCTTGGGAGGGGGGCAAGATAGTGGAGAAGTAGTAGATCCTGTTGCAATCTGTCCCCAAAAGTGAGCTGGATATCTACCAGAACACGCTGAACACCCATGAAATCACCCTGAGGAGAAAGATTTCTCATTTCTGGATCTCTCTGAGAGCAGAAGACAGCAGTGGAGAGGTAAAAGCAAAGTGGGAACACTCTAACTGATATTGGAAGATAAACAAAATGGAGAGGGAGCCACTAGAAGTGATCCAAGGATAGTAATACACCAAAGGAAAGTGCCCAGTGGTGGGGGGCCAGCATTAACATAGAGTCCAGTTAAAAACACTTAAAAAGAGCAAAAGGTTCTGAGGAGCAACTAGTGGAAGGGGGTGGTCACGGGCATGGGCCTGGGCCCATGCTCCCAGGAAGGAGTGCCCCAAAGTGAGACTGGTGGGGGGATCCAGTCCATGGTTCCTGAACCTGCAGCTTTCCACTCTCTGCAACATTCTGTGGGTCGGGCAAGCACCTGAAAATGCCTTTAGAGAGTCTGCTGTGGTCCAGGAGCTGCAACTTTTCTCCGGGTGCTCCTGAGACCATGACATTCACTGTGCGCAGAAGGGTCTGAGCGATCCCAAATGACCCTAGAGAGAACATGGGCAGATGGCCTAACATCCCCCATCCCCACTCGAGGAGCCACAAAAAGGCCGCTATGGTCACGCACCACCTTGGACAGGCTGTGCTGTGAGCAGAATTTTGCGGAGAGGAGTGTGTGTTCTGGACCACACAGAGGGAAGCAGACACTCGGGCTTCTCTGTGACACAGAGGTCTGAGTGCTTCTGGGCAGATTCATTGCTTGGACTCTCTCAAAAGGTGAAAAAGGTACAAGAGGCCAAAAATCTTTGGAGGGCAAAAGACTGAGAAACTGGTTTCCACAGAGCTCAGCCCCTTGACTGGGGGCAGGGTGACTTAACCCAAGCAAGACTGACTGGAAAATAACGTGGCAGGCCCCTCCAACAGAAGGCAAGTCAAAAACAAAAGGACTATAACCACAGGGTCCCCATAAAATTTTAAACCCCCAACATCAGGGGAAATCAATATATTAAACTCCTGATTATATCCTCAAACCTGCGTATTTGATAGATACAAGTTTTTTTTTCTTTCTTATTCTCTTTTTTAAAATTTTATTCACTTGCTTTCCCATTTCTTTCTTTCTTTTCTTTTTTTTAAACTACTTAACGTTACAACTAGAGGCATAATACAACTATAAACCCAGGAAGACCTGAAATAACCTTCCTCGCCTGTGAGGAATTATAACCACCCTCCCATCTTATCCTTCTGTATACGTATTTGTTTCTACATATTTGCTTTTGTTCTAGTATTATATAAATATTATTCTTGGGGATCATTCTTACTAGGTTCTTTTATTTCTTATCATTTATTTTTGTTGGTCTATACATTTGTTTGTGTTTGTTTATATACATTATAAATCTCATTTTAGGTGCCCATTCTGGCTGGGATTTCCTCTTTTGCTCTTTCTCTCTATCTTTTTTTATCCTTATTCTTTCTTTTTGGTGGTGAATCCCAATTGGTCCAAAACCTTCCAGGGTGCACCCTGCCTGGATCGTGGGCATTATTTCTAGCTATACATCCCCTCATCCACTTCTAATCAAAATGACGAGGAGGAGGAACACCCACCACAGGAAAAACCACAGACGGCACCCTCTCCCTCAGAACTATTGGACATGGACATAAACAGTATGTCAGAAAGGGAATTCAGGGTGACAATTATCCAGGCAATGACGAGGATAGAGAAAAAATTAATGACAACATAGAATCTCTAGGGCAGAAATGAAATCCTGTATAGTTGATGTAAGAAGCACTATCAGTGAGATCCAATCCAATCTAAATAGTCTAACAGCTAGAGTTACAGAGACAGAGGATAGAATTAGAGATCTAGAGGGTAAAATGGTTGAGAAGAAATGTCAGGAGGAAAGCTGGAACAAACTGCTCAGGAATCATGAGAACACACTTAGAAAAATAAATGACACCATGAAACATTACAATGTCAGAATTATTGGAATCCCAGAGGGGGTAGAGAAAGACTGAAGACTAGAAGATACAGCTGACCAGATTCTGAATGAAGATTTCCCCAATCTGGGGAATGGAAAAAGTGTTCTTGTCCTAGAGGCATAAAGAACACCAGCCAAGATCAATGAGTCTAGAAAGTCACCCAGACACATAATCTTAAAATGTGCAAATTATAATTTTAGACAGGAGGTCCTGAGGGCAGCTAGGGGGAAGAGTTTCCTTACATACAGAGGCAGGCCCATCAGAATAATGTCAGACCAGTCCACAGAAACCTGGCAAGCCAGAAAGGGGTGGCATGATATATTCAGGGCACTAAATGACAAGAACATGCAGCCAAGAATACTTTATCCAGCAAGGCTGACATTCAAAATGGATGGAGAGATAAAGAGCTTCCAAGACTGGCAAAGATTAAAAGATTATGTGATCACCAAGCCACACTCCAGGAAATATTAAAGGGGGTTCTATAAAAGTAAAAAGAACACATGAGTGACTTAGAACAGAAATGGGACATCTATGGAAACAAGGACTTCACAGGTAACATGATGCCAATAAATACTTATCTTCAAATATCACTCTCAACCTTAATGGCCTAAATGCTCCCATACAATGCACAGGGTTGCAGAATGGATAAAATGGCAGGACCTGTCCATATACTGTCTATAAGAGACACATTTGGAAACAAAAGATACATACAAACTGAAAGTGAAAGGATGGAAAACCATCTTTCATGCCAATGGACCTCAAAAGAAAGCTGGGGTAGCGATTCTCATATCAGAAAAATTGGATTTAAATCTAAAGACTGTAGTCAGAGGTACAGAAGGGCACTACATCATTCTTAAAGGGTCTATCCTTCAAGAAGATCTAACAATTGTAAACATTTATGCCTCCAATATAGGAGCAATCAACTACATAAGCCAACTGTTAATCAAAATAAAGCGTCATATTGATATGAATACATTAATAGTAGGAAATCTTAACATGCCACTCTCAGTAACAGACAGATCATTTAAACAGAAAATCAATAAAGAAATGAGCTTTGAACAACACATTGGACCAGATGGAGGTCATATATCTATACAGAATATTCCATCCTAAAACTACATAATAATCATTCTTCTTGAGCACATATGGGACTTTCTCCAGAATAGACCACATACTGGGCCAAAATCGGGTCTCAACTGATACCAAAAGATTGAGATGACTTTGTGCATTTTCTCAGACCTCAATGCTTTAAAACTGGAACTCGGGGATGCCTGGGTTGCTCAGTGGGTTAAAGCCTCTGCCTTTGGCTCAGGTCCTAATCTCAGGGTCCTGGTATCAAGCCCCACAATGGGATCTCTGATCAGCAGAGAGGCTGCTTTCCCCTCCCCCACTGCCTGCCTCTATGCCTACGTGTGATCTCTCTCTCTCTCTCTCTCAGATAAATAAATAAGTAAACCTTGAAAAAAATTAAAAAAAAATAAAACTGGAACTCAACCACAAGAAAAAGTTTGGAAGGAATTCAACACGTGGAGGCTAAAGACCAACATGCTCAAGAATGCTGGGATCAACCAGGAAATCAAAGATGAGCTTGAACAATTCATGGAGACCAATGAGAATGAAGACACATCAGTACAAAACCTCTGGGATACAGCAAAGGTGGTCCTAAGGGGGAAATACATAGCCATCCAAGCATCGCTCAAAAACATTGAAAAACACCAAATACACCAGCTCTCCTTACACCTTAAAGAACTGGAAAACTAAAAACACATCAAGCCAACCCCACACACAAGAAGGGAAATACATATATTAGAGCAGACATCAACACGTTAGAAACTAAAGAAACAGTAAAATGCATCAATGAATCTAGAAGTTGGTTTTCTGAAAGACTCAATAAGATCGATAAGCCACTGGCCAAACTAATTAAGAAGAAAAGACAGAGGACACTAATTAACAAAAGTATGAATGAAAGGGGAGATATCACGACTAATCCAAAGGAAATGGGAACAATCATCAAAAATTATTATCTACAGCTATATGCCAATAAGCTAAACACCCTAGGAGAAATGGATGCATTCCTGGAAACCCTTAATCTTATAAGACTGAAAGTGAAAGAAATTGACAACCTGAATAGACCAATATCTAGTAATGAGATTGAAGCAGTGATCAAAAAACTCCCAAAAGAAAAGAGTCCAGGACCTGACGGATTCCCTGGGGAATTCTACCAAACATTCAAGGAACAAATAGTACCTATTCTCCTGGAACTGTTTCCAAAAATAGAAACGGAAGGAAAACTTCCAGACTCTTTCTATGAAGCCAGCATTACCCTGATCTCCAAACCGGGCGAAGATCCTATCAAAAAGGAGAATTTCAGACCAATATCCCTGATGAATATGGACACCAAGATTCTCAACAAGATCCTAGCTAATAGGATCCAACAGCACATTAAAAAGATTATTCTTGATGACCAGGTGGAATTTATGCCTGAGATGCAAGGGAGGCTCAACATTCACAAATCAATCAATGTGATAGAACAAATCAACAAGAGAAGAGACAAGAACCACAGGGTCCTCTCAATTGATACAGAAAAAACATTTGACAAAATTCAGCATCCGTTCTTGATTAAAACTCTTGAAAGTATAGGGATCAAAGGAACATTCCTCAACGTCGTCAAGTCTACCTATGAAAAGCCCATAGCAAATACCATTCTCAATAGGGAAAAGTTGACAGCCTTCCCTTTGAGATCTGGAACACGTCAAGGATGCCCACTCTCCCCACTCTTGTTCAACATAGTACTAGAAGTCCTAGCAACAGCAATCAGACAACAAAAAGAAATAAAGCGTATTCAAATTGGCAATGAAGGAGTCAAACTCTCTCCTTTCGCAGTGACATGATACTTTATATGGAAAACGCAAAAGACTCCACCCCCAAACTATGGGAATTCATACAGCAATTCAGTAATGTGTCGGGATACAAAACAAATGTACCGAAATCAGTTGCTTTCCTATACACTAACAATGAAAATATGGAAAGTGAAATTAGAGAATCAATTCCTTTTACTGTAGCACCAAGAACCATTAGAGACTTGGGAATAAACCTAACCAAAGTGATAAAGGATCTGTACTCGAGGAACTACAGAATGCTCATGAAAGAAATTGAAGAAGACACAAAAAGGTGGAAAAGCTTTCCATGCTCATGGATTGGAAGGATAAACATTGTTAAAATGTCTATACTGCCCAGAGCAATCTATACTTTCAATGCCATCCCGATCAAAATTCCACCAGTTTTTTTCAAAGAGCTGGAAGGAACAATCCTAAAATTTGTATGGAACCAGAAAAGCCCTCGAATTTCTAAGGAAATGTTGAAAAAGAAAACAAAGCTGGGGGCATCACACTGCCTGATTTCAAACATTACTACAAAGCTGTGATCATCAAGACAGCGTGGTACTGGCATGCAAACAGACACATAGACTCATGGAATAGAATAGAGAGCCCAGAGATGGAGCTGTAACTCTATGGTCTAATAATCTTTGACAAAACTGGCAAAAATATCCAGTGGAAAAAAGACAGTCTCTTCAATACATGGTGCTGGAAAAACTGGACACCCACTTATAGAAGAATGAAACTTGAGCATTTTCTTACACGATACACAAAGACAAACTTGAAATGGATAAAATACCTTAATGTGAGGCAAGAATCTATCAAAACCCTAGAGAACATAGGCAGTATCCTCTTCTACATCAGCCGCAGCACCTTCTTTCAGGACATGTCTCTAAAGGCAAAGGAAACAAAAGCGAAAATGAACTTTTGGGAAATCATCAAGATAAAAAGCTGCTGCACAGTGAAGGAAGCAGTCCGCAAAACAAACAGGCAACCCACAGAATGGGAGAAGATATTTGCAAATGACACTACAGATAATGGGCTGATATCTAAGATCTATAAAGAACTCCTCAAAGTCAACTCTCACAAAACAGATAATCACATCAAAAAAATGGGCCGAAGACATGAGCAGACACTTCTCCAAAGAAGACATAAAAATGGCTAACAGACACATGAAAAAACGTTCATCCTCTTTAGCCATCAGAGAGATTCAAATCAAAACCACACTGAGATACCACCTTACACCAGTTAGAATGGCCAAAATCAACAAGACAGTAAACAAAAATGTTAGAAACGATTTGGCGAAAGGGAACCCTCCTCCACTGTTGGTGGGAATGCACACTGGTGCAGCCACTTTGGGATACAGTGTGGCGATTCCTCAAGAAATTAAAAATAGAGCTACCCTATGACCCTGTAATTGCACTACTGGGTATTTACCCCAAAGAAGCAGATGCAGTACAAAGAAGGGCCACATGTACCCCAATGTCCATAGTGGCAATGGCCACAATCGCCCAACTGTGGAAAGAATCAAAATGCCCTTCATCAGATGAATGGATAAGGAAGATGTGTTACATCTATACAATGGAATATTAGGCCTCCATCAGAAAGGATGAATATCCAACTTTTGTATCAACATGGACGGCACTAGAGGATATTATGTGGAGTGAAATAAGTCAAGCAGAGAGTCAATTATCTTATGGTCTCACTTACATGTGGAGCATAAGGAAATTCATGGAGGGCATTGTGAGAAGAAAGGGATGGGTAAATGGGGGGAAATCGGAGGACGCGATGAACCAGGAGAGACTGTGGACTCTGAGCAACAAAATGAGGGTTTTGGAGGGGTGGGGGTGGGGGGTTGGGCTAGCCTGGTGGTGGGTATTGAGAAGGGCACGTATTGCATGGAGCACTGGGTGTGGTGCACAAACATTCAATCTTGTAACACTGAAAAAATAAAATAAAAATATTTGGGAAATATTGGGGCTCCTGGGTGGCTCAGTTGGTTGGACGACTGCCTTCAGCTCGGGTCATGGTCCCAGGGTCCTGGGATCAAGTCCAATGTCGAACTCCCGGCTCTGCGTGAAGTCTCTCTCTCTCTAATGAATAATAAAATAAAATCTTTAAAAAAATATTTGGGAAATAATAATATCTATGTCTTTTTGATTTTGGCATATATGTCATCTCAAATGTTATCTTTTTTTTTTCTCTCATGGATTCTGTGAGCTATGTATGATCTCTCCCATTTTATATGTAGCAGTTAAGATCCCGTATTCACTGAATTTGAGACCAATAATTTTTTTTTAACAGAGTAAAATTTATTTTCCATTTACTTAAAGATGAACTGATGCCTGAGGTTCTCATCCACAGCAACATCCAGCTAATGGATGAAGAAAGAAAGGGTTATGTCTGGAGGTCTTTAATGGTCCATGCTTCTAAGTGATCCCTGTCACTTCCACTCCCATTTCACTGGCAGGATTCAGTCAAAGACCATTCCTAATGGCAAGGGGTTTTAAGAAGTTTCCTTTTAGGATCTCAGTCTAATTGAGAGTTCAGAAGAGTTGTTTGCCAAGGAACTAGTAGGTCTCTGAGTTAGGAGACCATTCTGGCTAGAGGTTAATCAGTGAGGAAGGGGGAGAGGAGAAAAAAGAAAAGGAGGAGAGTGAGGAAGGCACAGGAGGAAGAGGAGAATAAAAGGGAGAATGAAAAAAGGAGAAGGAAGAGAAGGAAGGAAGAAGGGAGGGAGGAAAATTAATAATTTGACACTGAGAAATAGGGAGGAGCAAAATCACACAGGGCCTCTTAAGACAATGAAAGAAGTTCTCATTGCAATCAGTAAGCAACTCTGAGTTTTAAACATGAAATTGACATGATCAGCTTTAACTTTTTTTTTCAGCTTTATTTTTTTAAAATATGTTTCTGCTGTGGAAATGAATTTGAAAGGAACAAGAGTAGAAGATTAAGTGGCTACTGGAAAAATTTAGATGGATCATGACCATGATTTGCTGAAGGATACTGAAAGTGAAGGTGGAGGAGCAGTTGGGTTTAAGATATATTTTGGACATAAAGCCAGCAAGTATGTAGATAATCAGTAACCATTTTATGAACAAAGTAGTCAACAATAATGCCTAATATTTACTGAGCACATTCTGTGTCAGACTCCGTGATTGAACATTTTTTTTAACATCTTATGTGATTAGAACTTTTTTTCTCCCCAAATATGTTTATTTTAATTTTTCAGTGTTACAAGATTGATTGTTCATGCACCACACCCAGTGCTCCATGCAATACATGCCCTTCTCAATACCCACCAACAGGCTCGCCCACCCCCACCCCCTCCCCTCCAAAACCCTCAGTTTGTTGCTCAGAGTCCACAGTCTCTCTTGAGACCAATAATTTTAAGGCCTTTTTTTTTTTTAACGAATGGGTAAGAAACAGTAATACTGGTTATTATAGTAGTGATATACATCTTAAATTTACAAATGTTAAAAAGAGGGGGATAGAGTGTTTCCAAATGGATGAAATACTACAGATTAGGCATGTAAATATAGTCACTCAGCAGGTATGAGAGAGTTGAAGGTTATGAAGCTAGTTGTGCATGACTTTAGAACCTACACCCATGCACTTGCAGTAGGTATCTTAGCTGCTTCTGCCTGGCACCATCTAATCTGACCAGTTTGGGTCTATGTCCTCCCCAAGGCTTGAAATCTCTCAGTTTCACAGCCCTATTCCTACCCTTGCACATGGCCTTTGAAACCCCCCAGCCTCTGTGTAGTCTCTTCTGTGTGGGCTTTGTGTAGTACTCCTCTGTATAGTCTCTTCACACTTCAAACCACCTCAGAACCAAACCCCCATGGCTGGACAACATCTTGGGGATGATTAAAATGGAATATACTAGCCAAGTCCCCCAAAACAGGGATGAGAAAGTAAGTTCTCATCCAGAAAGTTTACTGGAAATTTAGCATCAGATATGAAAAGTACTAAATAGTCTCTCATACTAAATTTTCTGTAGGTCTTAAATGCAAAGACCAGAACATTTTAGCTGTGTATAATTATATTGAGTTTGTACTACCCAAGTCTTCAATTAACTGGACCTGTTATTTAAAAATCTCATCTGTGGGTGGGGCAGATGAATGGTTTACATAAGGCCTCATTTGGATGCTCATAACTCATGCAACTGTTCAGGAGTCTAGCTCAAACACAAACACCTCTCTTAATACTTATGGATAATTCAGTTATCAATTTGTTTAGAAAAATAGTTTAAATCTCTTAGTGGTTTCAGGCATTTGCTATTTTTTGGATATAGTAGTTTTTGAAGGTTCATAATTACCAATAGGAGCACTAAGATTTGGAATAAGCCCATGTCTTTCTTTTTTATGTTTTGAACAATTCTCTAAACCTCTTTCTTCTTCTATCCTCATGGACTGAAGAATTTTAATTTATTGCTCAGGTACCCAAATCTCCTCCCACCAACTCTAGAGAAATATGGTGAGGTAGTGGAAAGAAATTTAAGTTGGAAAGAAATTTAACAGATCCTTCCACTAACTGCTTTTTTCACTGGGAGCATATAAAGGGACTGTTCAAACCTTAGAGTTACCACCTATAAAATCAGACTAGTAATTCTTGCCCAGAAGAGCTGTTGTCCTTACCTAATGACATAAGGCATATAAGACATTTGGAGTGTGACAAGTGATCAATAATTGCCATTTTCTGGGATTCCATTTCTTCCTTGGGATTTGGGCAAAAAATTCTAGGCGTGGATATTCCAGCTTTGTATGAGGCTAGAATTGTATCTCCTTGTTCTAAGTAAATCAGGAATGTGTCTTCTCATAGTAAAACAATTTTGGAAATTTTTAGTCTGTCATTTGTGGAAATCACTTGAATATAGTATAATGGGATCCAGACATTACTTTTTGTGTTGGAAATATTCGAACTAAGATGTGATTTTCCTCCTATTTCAAACCACCACCCTAAGTTTGTGCTTTCTTTTCAGTCAAAGGTTGAAGGGAGTTGCTCATATTATTATCTACAAACAACACTCTTGCTACATCCCATTGTGTAATGAAGGACCTCCTGATTCCCCACATCCCATTCTCCCTAACAGACACTAGATCTCTCTCTCTCTCTCTCTCTCTCTCTCTCTCTCTGATGGACTGATCTTTCTGGGCTCCAGAGTGAAAAAAAGCTTAGACAGAGGTCTTTGACTAGTAGAATTTTAGGTGAATTTATGTTCACTATGCCATGGGAGTTAAGCAATGTTTTCTCACCCTAATATTTTATTAAGCGTCTACTATGTGCTAGGCAATCTATTAGGCATATAGCATTTATTTTCCACATTAATTCACCTATCAGCTTACAAGGCAGTTCTTCACAGCTTTGTTGTTATGGAGATAGTATCTCCAGAAGACAAGAAAAGTGAACTTTCAGGTTTTGCCCTTTGTTCTGAGAGGCTACTTCCCACATCGACTTTGGGAGTAAATAATAGTGCTATGCATTTCTGACACTAACTACACATAGACCAGACTTCACAGGTTAAAG
The DNA here is from genome assembly GCA_028533885.1 of Nasua narica. Classification (NCBI taxonomy): domain Eukaryota; kingdom Metazoa; phylum Chordata; class Mammalia; order Carnivora; family Procyonidae; genus Nasua; species Nasua narica. The sequence goes on along the minus strand of CM052810.1, from coordinate 73,693,567 downwards.
GCTTACTCCTCCACAAAACTCCTCTCACCGTAGACACTAGCCTCAAGCCCCCACTTCTGACTAACTGGCTACAAATGTGTGGTTCTTACCACCTTCTCAGGTTTGATAATATGCTGGAACAACTCGCAAAACTCAGGAAAGTACTCTACTTACAATTATGGTTTCATTACAATAAAGAAATACCAACCTGTACCTGCAAAAAGGAGAGATGCACAGTGCAAAGTCTGAGAGGATCAAAAACACAAAGCTTCTGTGTCCTCAGGATGTGTCACCCTCCTGACACTAATGCATTTCATCAATCAGAAAAGCTCACTTGGGTCCTGGTGTCCAGAATATTTCTTGGGGCTTTGTTATATGGGCATGATTGATTGAGTCATTGCCTACAGGACTAAACTCAATCTCCAGCCCCTCTCCTCTCACAGGTGGGGCTGATGTCAGTGACTCAAAGCCCCAAGCCTTCAGTCACATGGTTGGTCTTTCTGGTGTGGCCAACTGCATCCTGAAACTACCTAAAGGCCCACCAAGAACCACTCCATGAGCCCCGGGTCTGAGGGGATCACCATGAATAACACAAACTCCTTTAATTCGTGTAATTCCAAGGACTTAGAAGTTACCTCCAGAACTGAAGACAAAGGCAAATTCTTTTTTTTTTTAAAGATTTTATTTATTTATTTGACAGAGAGAGATCACAAGTAGGCAGAGAGGCAAGCAGAGAGAGAGGGGGAAGCAGGCACCCCACTGGGCAGAGAGCCTGATGCGGGGCTCGATCCCAGGACCCTGAGATCATGACCTGAGCTGAAGGCAGAGGCTTTAACCCACTGAGCCACCCAGGCACCCCAAAGGCAAATTCTTTATTATAAAATGGGATATTTCTTTTCTTACTCTGTTCAGTAATTTATTTGATATCCCCGATAGGCTATGATTATTCTGCCTGGTATTTCAAGCCAAATCTAAAAAGAAGTTAAACTAGCTAAACATTAGATGGTTAGTGATGTATTTTTTACGACTTTATTTTCCTTGATCCCATGAAACTGAAAGCAGCTCAAAGGAGTGTTTGTGGAAGAGAGATATCCATGTACAACTGAGAATGAAGAAACAAGAAAATAATGAAGAAATGAAAAAGTGATGCAGATAGGTGTCATTGCCATCCTGGGGCATTGTGCCTTCAGGAGCATCAGATGTAAGTGGAGGAGGTCCTGGATTTAAAATTTTGAGTTTCTATTCTTCTTACTTGTAAAAGATGAATGTTACAGGACTGATATAAAGATTGAATAAGATGGCATACATAGGAGCCTGGTTTACAACCTGCCATACTGCAAAATATCAACAATAATAGTTGTTATGATTATCAATACAATACAAGGGATACAAATGCAAGATTGGGCACAAACCACTGGAGTATTCCTGGCCTTCTTACATTGTAGCATCTACACATGGGCAAAAGTGAATATTTTTTAAATGTCAGTTATTTTTATTGTCTTCAAGTATCTTTCTTACAATTGGAGTCTGGAGATGGTTTCCAGACCAAGGGCCTCATCTAAGCAGCCAAGAAATCTTGTGTTCAACTTTCCCTACTCTAAACCCTGGGTTTTGTGCTTTTTAACAAAGGCCATTGGATTTAATTGTTAGATCACTTCTAAGAGTCCTTCCACTTCTATTAAAGAAAAAAATAATATTCCAACTCTTAAAGAAAGAAATTATTCATGACACTTATTAAAGCACATAAAGTAGACTTTATTCAAGGGTAGGTGCAGGGATCATTGTAATGGGATCTTACTGTGGGGAAGAGATATTGGATTTAACCCTGAAAACAACCTGGGCAAGTGGGGGTTTATAACCTAGGATTAGAGTGGGGGTCAGTGGATAGAAAATTTCTATAAGAAAACATCAAGGGCAGGGGGGTTCTGTCTAAACTGACCTAATAGGACTCTTGCTGAAGACTGGCCTCTGTGATCGACCTCACCTAGGGGATGGTGGAAGATGAGGAACCTGATTAGACATCACAGGTAATCAGATATGGGGGGATGAAGAAGCCTAGCTAAAAACAATTTGACAATACAGAGATTTGACAATACAGAGTCCAAAAGTCAAGGCCTTGTTAAAAATTTCAAGGGGACCTGAGCAGAGTTTGGTTAAATAGAAAATCTTCATCATTGTTCACTGGGGTCCAGACAGGCAGGTTATGAGAGTAAGGCGTCACAGCTGGGTGCTTCCTTGGAAACAAGAATCCTGCCTGGTTCTGCCTCCTGTGGCTATCAAGCTAGGGCTGGCATTTTTTCAGCCATGTTAGTTAAAACCCTGGAACTTGGCAGACTTTTTTCTACCCATCTCTGTCTTCTTCCTGCAACCCCTACACAACTAGGAAAACAAAATAACAAAACAACAAAATAATGAATTCATCGATTCCTTGTTGCTGTCTCAGTTTTGCTTCCATAGAAAATGTTTTTCATCAAAACACCTAAAAAGATATAATGAGGAGAGTACGGCAGGGACAGGACTTATAAACAGGTTAAGGGTGTGCATGAAGTTAGCATTATGAAAAAATACCACTCAAGGACTGGGTTGCTTTTTCATTAAAATTTCATTAAAATTCCCATTTTTCAGTTCTCTGGCCTTTTAGCTTGAGAACTGGCATGCTCTGCCCCCAGGGAGGTAATTAAGGAAAGAAAGGCATTATTCAGTGATGGACAGAGAGATGGACAGAGGGGCTGACAGCTCAGATTTGTATGTTTTCACTGCATCTGATTCTTCCCAGAGGATGAAAAGTGCCAGCTGTTTCTACACCGGGATCCCTTAGCCAGCAGCTTCCTTTATGGAAAGCCTGTGTGTCACTGGGCTCTCAGTGCCCCCCTCCCCTGGGGTCAGTGCTGGTAGCAAATAACTTCAATAGCTCCTACTTCCAAACCAAATCCCCAGCCACTCATTTAATTCACACAGGAAGTACACAAGTATGTAGGCATTCATTTTTTTGTTTGTTTGTTTTTTTTCCCTACAGGTAAGTAGACTGGGATTCCAAAAAGTTAAGTTGCCTACTCAAAACATGTTTTCTTTCTCCCATTGAATTTTCTATCCATGGCTGCTCCACTCCCCTCCCTCTCCCTCAATCCATCCCCTTTTCCCTCCTTCTTCCCTCCCCTATCCCTCCTCCACCTTCCCCCTCTGCTTCTTCTCTCTGTCTCTCTCTCTCTTTCACACACACACACACACACACACACACTGGGGCACAGAAAAAAAAAACCTGCTCAGTACTGTTTGTCAAGGATTCAGAAGGGTGTGGGAGGGGGGTGTGGTGACAACACAGGATAGAGATATTTGTTGTCATTGTCCTAGAAAATGTGTCTTCTCACCAGGGAAAACCCTGCCTCATGAATCAGATCTAGGGTCAGAAAGTTAGGGGATGTCAAAAGTGACAATGGGTAAGGGTATGTCCTTTTATTTGTTTGTTTATCTATTTATTGTTATTATTATTAAAGATTTTATTTATTTATTTGACAGAGAGAGACATACACAGAGAGAGGGAACACAAGCAGGGGAGTAGGAGCAGGAGAAGGAGAAGCAAGCTTCCCCCTGAGCAGGGAGGCCGATGTGGGCCTCGATCCCAGAACCCTGGGATCATAACCTGAGCCGAAGGCACCCCCTTAATGACTGAGTCACCCAGGTGCCCAGCTATGTCTCTTCAGATGTGATATCTGTCCTGCACACAGATGCCTGTGGCCGTGACCTTCGGTTTTGTAAGGCTTATACAGAATCTCATCTCCCAAAGCCCATTAAGCCACTTAGCACATCTCAGCCCTACCATTGACTTTGCCAAGGACACCAATACTTTGCCCACTTCCTGTTATTGTGCAACATATGGCAAATAGTAGATGACACACATTTCTTTTGCTTAATTAATGACTAGGAAAGTGACTGCAACAAGTGCTCAAATGGACCAGAATGAGGGACAGTGATTATGTTTAATGTCAGCCTTTCCATTCTGTAGAATCTTGTAGAAAACACAGATTTGGTGATTTCTGCAAGTCAGACTCTCTGAATATGTGCATTCTGGCAGCAGCACAGCCCCAGTGCCTGGCCCCATTTTGTTATCGCTATGGAGGCACGTTTTTTTTGTTTTTGTTTTTTAAACTGGCATAACCTTAAACCATGTCTTAGAATCATTTAACACATCTCCCTACATGAGGTTTAGCTAAAATCCCCCCCCCCCCATTGAATGTGGGCTGTCCTCAAGTGCTTCACTTCAACTGAACAGAATTTGATGATGCTGGGTGACATCTGATGCTGGGTCACAAAAGAATGTGTAACATCCACTTGGCTCTCTATTTTTTTATACTTGTTCATTAAATCCAGCTGTCATGCTCTGAGAAAGCCCTTGCCACACAGAGAGGTCATGTGAAGGTTTCTGGGCAACAGCATCCCTCTGAATCCTAGAATAATCTCCAGACATGTGAGTGAGTGAGGAAGCCTTTAAGATGACTCCAGTCCAGAAACCACCTGACTTCACCTATTTAACAAACCCTGAGAACCACCCACCATGCCTAGCCAGTTCCCAGATAATTAGTTTTTCAAGCCACTAAGTTTATTTATTTATTTATTTATTTACCTCAAATATATTTATTTTATTTTTTCAGTGTTACAAGAATGATTGTTCTTGCACCACACCCAGTGCTCCATGCAATACGTGCCCTTCTCAATACTGACCACCAGGCTCACCCAAACCCCCAAACCCTCCCCTCCAAACCCATCAGTTTGTTGTTCAGAGTTCACAGTTCTCCTGGTTCATCGCCCCCTCTGATTTCCCCCCATTCACCCTTCCCTTCCTTCTCACAATGTCCTCCATGATTTTCTTTATAATCCACATGTAAGTGAGACCATAAGATAATTGACACTCTCCGCTTGACTTATTTCACTCCGCATAATTTCTTCTAGTCCCGTCCATGTTGATACAAAAGTTGGATATTCATCCTTTCTGATGGAGGTATTCCATTGAATTCCATTGAATAGATGGAATACCCACTCATCTGTTGAAGGGCATTTTGGTTCTTTCCACAGTTTGGTGATTGTGGCCATTGCTGCTATGAACATTGGAGTACATGTGGCCCTTCTTTGTACTGCATCTGCTTCTTTGGGGTAAATACCGAGTAGTGCAATTGCAGGGTCATAGGGTAGCTCTATTTTTAATTCCTTGAGGAGTTTCCATACTGTTTTCCAAAGTGGCTGCACCAACTTGCATTCCCACCAACAGTGGAAGAGGGTTCCCCTTTCTCTACATCCTCTCCAGCATTTGTTGTTTACTGTCTTATTGATTTTGGCCATTCTAACCGGTGTAAGGTGGTATCTCAGTGTGGTTTTTATTTGAATCTCTCCGATGGCTGAAAAGGATGAAAATTTTTTCATGTGTCTGTTAATCATTTGTATGTCTTCTTTGGAGAAGTGTCTGTTCATGTCTTCTGCCCATTTTTTGATGTGATTATCTGTTTTGTGAGTGTTGAGTTTGAGGAGTTCTTTATAGATCTTAGGTATCAGCCCTTTGTCTGTAGTGTGATTTGCGAATATCTTCTCCCATTCTGTGGGTTGCCTGTTTGTTTTGTGGACTGTTTCCTTTGCTGTGCAGAAGCTTTTTTTTTTCCTCCCCAAATTTGTTTATTTTAATTTTTCAGTGTTACAAGATTGATTGTTCATGCACCACACCCAGTGCTCCATGCAGTACGTGCCCCTCTCAATACCCACCACCAGGCTCACTAAGTTTAAAGTACAGTGTTAAGAAAAGGAGTGTTTGGGATTCAGGTGACTGGAGGTGCATGCGCAGATATGTGCTCTACTTGTGCTACAAGAGTGTTCTTTCAATAAATGAAATAATTTAGCTATGGTTGGATACAGTTGGTTAGAATTGTTTGAACCCACATCGTCAACTGAGGGAGAATAGATCAGAAACCTGGCGTGGAACCTAACACTTTACCCTATGGACTGACTTACAGTGGCATTATTTTCTTTGGGTAAGAAATCTTCCAGGTTACTGTGGGTGTTGTGGGTAAGCCCCACTGCCAGATACTGGTTGTGTATCCAGAATGGCACACCACCAGTGAGCTTCTTGGTTCAGACTTCAGGGAACATCGGGTGTTCCCTTAGTCTGAAAGCTCAGGGCTCTGACTTCAGCTGCTTCTCGCTCTGTCCAGCAAGGCCTGAGTGTCAGAGGAGGGATTCCATTTGATTACCTTGTGTTGGTGTCTGTCATGTTTCTCTCCAGTGTCCTCTCACCCCCAGACATCTGGTGGATGCCCCTCCCCATTGCCCAGATGCCAGAATAAGGTATCAGGTCTTCATGGATTAGAGTGGAAATGAATCTAGCTACCCACAGCACCATGACCCCCGGATCAGAAAATACTGTCACACTTCACTCTCAATTGTGAGATCTTCATAGAGGGCACAGAAATGTGTTATTTTATGCACTCTGTGCCTTTTGGAGATTTCAGTCTGAGAATGAGCTTTGCTGCTGGCCTCCACACCATAGGACACAGGTATAAGACTAGAAGGACTGTCAACAGGTGGTCTGTAAACCAAAATACTCTACTACCTGACCCTGACCTCTGCTGTCGTGCTAGACATTTATACTTCAATGTTCCAGACAAGATGGGCTCTCCTACCTCTACCCCATGCTTCCCAGTGACACTGAAAACTCATGACCTCAGTTTGAAATTCTTACTATAGGAAGTGAACTTGTCATGTGAACAAGGGTCTTCTTTGGGGTTTACCCATACCTTTCCTCTTCTCCCTTTGATCCTGACACCGCTGTCCTAGTAAATCATGAATGACATATTTCTTTGATTCTAATGTGCACATTTTCTCCACATTTAAAAGCTCTGAAATGGAGAGGTATCTTGCAATTAATAGCTTCTTTCAGAGTGATACACAAAATAATTTTATAATTAACCACATCTTAGATTTAATGGCACGGTCTAATAAAAGATTAAACTACCTAAAGTGGGAAGGGTTTAGGCTTGAAGCAGGAGTTCTCAACCTTCAGCCTGCATCTCAATCACCTGGAGGGCTTATGAAAACACAGCCAGTGGCTTCATCTTACACTTCCATTGGGTCTGGGGAGGAGCTTGGGAATATGTATTTCTAACATATTCCAAAGTGCTGTTGCTGATGATGATCTGGGAACCACACTGAGAAGCACTCACTTAAAGCATCTCCATTTTCTTGCATCCCTACCACCTATCAACCTTAAACTTCTTACCCCAGTGTTGTGTTTGAGAGAAACAAGGTCCTTCTGCATCCCCCCAAGGCTCTCTGCTACGTTCTTCCTCTGCTACCTCATGGAAGACTATAACTGCTTCATTTTATTTTGTCTTCACTCATTTCTTGCCTGGAGTGAGCAATATCCTCAGCTCCCCTTTACCCTTATGACTTTGCAGTGTCTTATTTTTCCATTTGTACCTTTGATAAAGTAATGGCTACGGATCTTTTAATTTTATTCCTAACTTCCAGAATACCTCAGGACTCCCTTATATGCATTATTTCCTTCAGTAAAAGGGGAGACACACTGAGACTATGATGACATACCACCACTACACCCCACAGGATGGTAAGTATGTCTCAGTAAAATGTTGCATGGGGGCATGCTTATACTAAAAAGTGTTATTCCTTATCTGAAATCAAATATAACGGTTTTGTATTTTTATATGCTATATCTGGAAACTCTAATTTTATCCAAGGAAAATAAAAACATGCCCCCACACACTAAAGGCCTCATACAAACATTTCATGTTAACTCTATTCAAAATAGTACAAAAATAGAAATAGCATTGATATCTATGAACACAAACGTGGATATATCAACGGGTATATTCATACAGTGAAAAACTACTTAGAAATAAAAGGAACAACCTACTGATAATGCAACAATATGAATTATTCTCAGAAACAAGGTACTAAATAAAAGATGCCTTATATAGAAGGCTACACACAGTATAATCCTTTTATAGAAATCCTAGAACAGTCAAAACATTCTTTGTTCTGACAAAAATCAGAACCGTGGTTGCGTCTGTGTGGACAGGGTGGAGAGGGACGTGAAGGGCAGGAGGATGAGGTGGATGTTCTATATCCTGAGGAGGACTTGCATTACAGGACTGTAAACATTTGCAAACACTTATGGAACAGTACCCCAAAAGTCTATGCATTCCACTCTGTAAATTTTAGCTATGAAAAAAGAACCATAAACAAATATAGAGCCCTTGTTAATGATAAACACAATGAAGCTTTTGAGATGACCTATCAGGATATCTGAACTTACTTTGAAAAGAATCAAAAATAATATGGCTTGGTGAATTAATAGTTGGAAAGAAATTGATTAAAATCAATAAAACAAAATGTGAAATTTAGGTGATGGGCACGTAGGTATTCACTGTAAGGTCTTTCAACTTCTCGTATTAAAATTTTTGTAATAAAATATTGGGAAATGGGATCGGAGAGCATAATCTTGACAAGTTTCTTTTTAAAAATATTTTATTTTTTTAAGTAATCTCTACACCCAACACGGGGTTCAAAGTCATGACCCTGAGGTAAAGGTCAAGAGCCTGAGCCAGCCACCCACCCCAGCATGTTTCTATTTCCCCTATCTCTGGCATAATCTGTGGAGATAAACACTTTAAAAAATATTTCTAAGAAGGGAAAGCACTTTGTGCCTGTCAGACCTCTGAGACCTCTGTAAGTTGTAAGTATGTGTTCATCTGTGCAGTGGGATGTATGTTTTCTCTTTGTGTATCTAGCTTCATAATCAGACATGTGGCATCTTTATCCACACACAGGTATTTGTAGCCAGTGGCTGCACACTCGGGATCATGCCAATACCATGTCCTGTGCCCTGCTCAGGACCTGGCAGAGCCTCTCATTTCCAAACAATCTTAATGAGCTGGGTAAAAGATATGAAATCCATAGAACATATGTGCATTCTATGCCAGGGTGCTGATTAAGTATAAGAAAGAGCCATATTTTGAAATCAACAAGGGAGAAAAAAAAAAGATTTTTCAGGAGGTTCTAATTGTGCTTTCATGTAGGCTTATTTTGTAAACCAGTAAGCCATGTTAATATGACAGAACCTAAGTGGGGAAATCAGCTGAAAATGCTTTGCAGAGATTTATTTTCATTATGCTCTAAACCAAATGTCTGTGCTCATTAAACAGACTTGTTGTGTGATAATTTATCTTGGGCTCTGGGCACACAGTCACTTCACCAGAACAACCAACCCTCGGTGTAATTGACTGTGGAAACAACACAGTAGATCAATCCTGAATCCCTCCTAGTGTTGACCTGTCTCCAGAGAGATTGGAGTGGGGCAAGGATCCCGCACTGGGCTCTGCTGGCCAGTCTGCCTCCCTTTTCCAACGCCCCTCACCTCTGCATTCAGGCTTCTCAGAACAGGCCTACTCACAGCTACATCACCTATGTTGGGGTTGGACGACCCCAATCACTTTCACTGCACACCTACAGTCCTGGGGGAAGCCTGCTCCTGGCAGCAGGGCTGGCTCTGAGTTGGACTTGGATTCCAGTCACAGCTCTGCCACAAACTGTTGCTGTCATCTCTATTGAGGAAAGAAAACCCTATCTCACGCCACTGAAGAGAAGGTGAAAGGAGGAGTGAATGCAAGTTTCCCAGCACATTTCTTGGCCCTATTATATAACAGCAACAATAAAAACAACTCCTATAACATTCGAATCCTTACATTGTGCTAATCATCGTTCACTTGCTGCAGCTTCCATGCACTGAGTTACAGGTTAGGTCCTCTCTACCCCCACACTCTCTCTCTCTGCAAGGAAAGGAGAAGTGAACTAGATTTGGGAGCAAGAAATGTGCACATGTGCGTCACTTACCGTCTCCTTCTAATCTCCTGGGATCTGCCCACCCACGAGTGCCCATTTGGCCCTGTCCCTTCATGTTATGGGCTCCCAGGGACAGGTTCTGGGGCAGGAAAGAAGTCTTCCTTGTCTGTGGCTGAGTGGGTTGGTCCAGCTGGGGTGCTGTGGGAGGATGGTTCTCACCGGAAGCTCTACCACTGTGCATGGTTTCCTTCTAATTATGAGTCATCTCCCTTTCCAGAGAAAACAAGACTGAGGAACTCTGTAGCAAAGGACCCAGCAGAATGGTCCTCTGGGCCCTGTCATAGATCAGGTGTGGCGCTGAATTGGCTTTGCCACGTCTTTACAGACAGTGGGTGGAGAATTAGTTGCCTTTGGCAAGTGAGGATGGAGCAGAGACTTTGGAGACTTTGGAGAAGGGAGAGACTTGCAGGGAAAAAAATTCATAAAACAAACAGGACTTGGGTTGAGTTTTGCTGAATGGTGAGTATATTATATAAGTTGATGATTCCAAGCCAATTGTGATGGAGGCAATTTTCTCCATGTTGGCAGCAGACTTTGCCAGGTTGTTCATAATCATGTGAATGATTATGAGGTGAAATCCTCACAGTGATCTCCCAGCAAACACTAAGGGCAGACATCCAGGAGGTGTCCAGCTGGTCCGTACTTATACTGCTTCCTCGTGCACCTCGAGACCCTCCAAAAGATTTCACTCAATAAAGGACTAAGATGTGCTCACTAGGCTACTGTGTCTGATGCCTCTACAAGGCATGGTCATTACTGACATTCTCACCAGGAGCTTCAACTCAGGAGTCAGGTGTTCCAGAAGGTTCTACTTTAGAGATTTTGAAAACAGTATTAGAGAATTTAGTATTTATATTCATGTTCCTTCTCATCATTGTTTTTTCTTTTTATTATAAAATATTGCAATTATAAAATAAACTGTAAAGTGGGGTGCCTGGATGGCTCAGTGGGCTAAAGCCTCTGCCTTCGGCTCAGGTCATGATCTCAGGGTCCTGAGATCGAGTCCCACATCAAGCTCTCTGCTCCGAAGGGAGCCTGCTTCCCCCTCTCCCTTTGCCTGCCTCTCTGCCTACTTGTAATCTCACTCTTGTCTCTGTCAAATAAATAAGTAAAATCTTGAAAAAAAAAAAGAAACTGTAAAGAAAGATATAATGAACATCATTTATTCACCACCAGCTTTGGTAAGTTTCATTATGTTGCCTATTATCTTCAGATTTTTAAGAAATGATCTCGGGTACATGCATACCCCTGCCTAAGGTATAGTAAACTCTGTGAATGTGGTGTTTGTGTCAAATAGCAAAAAACAACTTTCCTGCATGTATTATTATCCTGAAAAAATAAAGTACTAGTTTGTAGTTAAAAAAATAAATATATAGAGTGATACTCTATTATTTATATTTACTTTTTATGCTTCACTTGGATATTTTTGAATGCACACTTTTAAATTATTCATAGATATATTAGGTTGAAATTTTTAAAATTCCCATTTTTTTAGGCTTAAAACAGAATATTGGCATTTGACTATAGGCCAAATAGCTCTAGTTAATTTTAAATAACTTTATATTATATTATATTCATGTATATATATAGGTATATCATTTATACATTTTAATGCTGATGCATTTAGGAGATACCTAATTATCTCCCATTCTGCTTTAATAACAATTTTTATATATGTCAACTGGGAGACATTATACAAGACTATTCCAGAACTGTGCTATCCAATGCAGCCTCAGAAGATTCATATGGCTAGTTTAATTAATTAAAATCAAATAAAACAAATAATCCAGATCCTTGGCCAAACTAATAGCCACATGTAACGTGCTCAGTAGCCCCATGTGGCTAGTGGCTATCATAAGAGACAGCACAGAATATTTTCATATTGTGGAAGGTACTAATGGATAGTGCTTTTCAAAGAATTAACTTTTGTTTTTCTTGATATCCTCATTATATTCATCTCTTGTCTTTTAACTTTTATTTCATTCTTTTCACTTTTTGTCTTAGTTTAATCTGTTGTTTTTATCACTTCTTGAGTTTTGATCTTTGGTTTATTAATATGCTTCATTGCTAATATAGGATTTAAGATAATTTCCTTCTAGGTACTATTAAATGATATCTCACACATCTTTATGTAGCATTATTTAGACTATTTTATTATTACTCGTTATTTTACTCACTTAATAAATGTTAATTAAGTGCCCACTATGAGATGGGTGTCTTGCTCTGAGTGCTGAGGATTCAGAAGGGAAAGACCAACCAATTCCTGCCATCCAGAGCCTGTGTTCTACTGACCCAAGGACCTCCATGTCCCCTTTTAGGTATAAATATCATGGGGAAACAATGTAGCAGAGCATGGGTAATGGGAGCTCTGGGTTCAGGAGATCAGAGTATCAGTTTGTGACATTTGGGCACAGATTTGAATGAAGTATGAAGGTGAGCCAAATATAGGCAAAGAGCATTCCAACCAGAAGGAACAACAGGTGCTAAGGCCTGAAAAGATGGGACAGTGTCTGCCACATTCGAGGACCAACCAGGAAACCAAAGCAAGAATGGGGAAGGGGAGATTCTTTAGGGTCTTATGGCTTTCTTTTAAGGTTTTCAGTTTTTACTCTATGCAAAATAAAGAACCATTGGAGATTTTGAGCAAAGGAGTAATGAGATTTAATTTTCAAGGAAAGTTGAGTATGAAGGGTTGAAAAGTGAAAGAAGCAAGACCAGGAACAAGCAGTCAATCAAGAAAGAGTGGCTGGTGGCTTAGACCGGGATAGTAGTAGTCAACATGATGATAAAATTCTAATGTATTTTGACAGAGTAGACAACAGACTTTCTGAAGATTGGATATGGAATATGTGAGAAAGATAATAATTCATAAAGATTCCAGGTTTAGGGCCTGAGAATCTAGAAAGGTAGGGTTGTCATGAATTGAGATTGGAAATCTAAGGGTAGATGGGGTGGAGGGATGATCAGAGGCTTAGTTGGTGGCAAGTTAGGCTTGAGATGTTTCTTAAACATCCACATGGAGCAGATAAGAATCTGGGACCTGAGAACTGTCTAACTGGAGATAAAATGTGGGAGTAATCAGGTTGGAGGTGGTATTTAAAGATATGCAAAGCATGAGATGACCAATTGGAGATAGGGAAGGGAAGCAGTTCAATGGCTAACTTTTGAGATGCCACATGGTAAGAGGTTAGAGAGAAGGGAAGGAAGGGGCACAGGGGCTTGAAGAGAGGCTGGTGAGAGTGAACAAAGTGTTTGAAGGACAAGCAGAGAAAGCTTTTCAGTGAAATTAGTGGTCCATCAGATGCTGCCAATAGCAAGTAAAAGGAGAATTGGGAATTCACCACTGGATTTAACTGTGTGGAGGTGGTTTTGTGAGAATTCTGCTCTAATATTTTCTCATTTCTACTATCTCTTCTTTGACCCATGGTTTATTAAGAAGTTATGTTGTGTTTTTTTTCTTTTTTTATCTAAACACATGGATCTTTTAAAGTTTTTTTAAACTGGTTTACTTCATAATTTTATATAGGTCAGGAAAAATAAAATATGACAGAAACAGAGACGGAGACAAACCATAAGAGATCCTTAACACAATAGGAAATAAACTGATGGCTGCTGAAGATGAGGAAGGTGGTGGAATGGGGTAACGGGGTGATGGGCATTAAGGAGGGCACTTGATGTGATGAGCACTCATTGTTATATGCAACTGATGAATCTCTAAATTCTACCTCCAAAACTAATAATACACTATATGTTAATTAAATTGAATTTAAATTAAAAAAATATTTTAAAAATATATTGATCAAAGGAAATGGTCTATAAGATACTTTAAAAACCAATTATTTAGTATTTTGGGGGATTTTGTGATGATATATGGTTTAATGCAGTCAGAGTTTGCTAAAAAGCCACATTCTCACATTTTTAAGGTGGAATGGTTTTAAATTGCATTTTTTAAAAAATTCTATAATTTTGCTACTTTTCTTCTATGAAGTAAGTCAATTACCAAGAGATTTAAGTTAGAACTTCTCATTATGATTTTAGATTTGTAATGTAAATTAATGGATACATGTTCAGAATTGTTATTTTTTTTCTTCTTTTTTTTTTAAAGATTTTATTTATTTATTTGACAGAGAAAGAGACCACAAATAGGCAGAAAGGCAGGCAGAGAGAGAGAAGGGGAAGCAGGCTCCCCGCCGAGCAGAGAGCCTCATGTGGGGCTCCATCCCAGGACCCTGAGACCATGACCCGGGCAGAAGGCAGAGGCTTTAACCCACTGAGCCACCCAGGTGCCCCCCTTTTTTTTCTTTTACCATCTGGTAAGTTACTCTATCTTTAATGGTGTTTTTCCCTTAAAGTATATTTTGCTGATATTGGTATCACTATGCATTTTTTGTTGGTATTTTACTTGAATATATTTGTCCATGTTTTTACTTTTAAAATTTCTTTGTCTTTATGTTTTAGGTTCATCTCTTATAAGTAGCACATAGTTAGATTTTGTTTTAATATATAATTATATACATTATTTTTAACTAGACGTTCTATTTGATTAACGTTGTAACTGTTCTTATGACATTATATTTATTATTTTCTTTTTGTTACTGGTCTATTTTATTAGGATGCTTTTTATTTTTTTATTGTTTTTTATATTTTTCCCAAATACATTTATTTTATTTTTTCAGTGTTACAAGTATTTATTCTTACTTTGAGCTATTTTCCTTGAAATTTCTGTGATTCTTTCTCTGTCTTTCCTTTTCACCTACTAAATTGATGAAGGTTTTATGTTATTTTATAATTACTTTAGTATTTATAAATGTCATTTTTTTGGTAGTCGCACTGAAACTTTGTAGATGTATATTTCATTTCAATTATACACTTCAAATATACATTTCAAGATGTATAAAGTTAATCTGTAATTTCTACTTTCAATTAGAAAAATGAAAGAACTTTGAAACTTATCTTGAAGCTGGTTATTCACCTCTTCCATTTCTCATGCTCTTCTTACTAAATATTTTTCCACTCTATTGTGTTTTAGTGGTTACATCTTATTAGATGTGTCCTATTTGGATCACTTCATTTTTTCTCTATTTCCTTATTTATCTGCTTTTTATTTCAGGATTTATGTTTTTTTCATATATTTTATTAGTTCTTTCATTCTGTTGATGGTTGACTTTTTTTTTATGAAAAAGTGTTTCACTTTCAACTGCTCATAATCACTACTCATAATTTGTGGATACTATCTTCTGATTTCTGATATTGTAGAAGGAAGTCTGTTAGTCAAACATTTTGTTGTAGAGACACTTTCTTTTTAATTGTGTGTTATAGCTTCATTACAGTGTCTTACAGTATCTTGGCCTGGGTTTATTCTCACACATCTTGCTTGGGGCCCAGTGTAATTCCCACATGTGCAGAAGAAAAGTCTGGGAGTGAGCTTCTGGGAGAAAGACCACTATGCTTGAAAATCAAGTCCTGGGGTGCCTGGGAGGCTCAGTTGGTTAAGCAACTGCCTTTGGCTCAGGTCATGATCCTGGAGTCCCAGGATCAAGTCCCACATTGGGTTCCCTGCTCTGTGGGGAGCCTGCTTCTCCCTCTGACCTCTCCCCTCTCATGCTCTTTCTCTCTCTCTCTCTCTCTCTTCTCTCTCTCTCTGTCTCAAATAAGTAAAATAAAAATAAACCTTAAAAAAAAAAAGAAAACTAAGTCCTGGCCTCTGCATTACACATTGTGAACCCACTGTTGTATTCATTCCTGTTCTACTTTATAAATCTTTTTTACCTTAAGTTTGCAGTCAACAGCTTTAGCCACTCTGGAAAATACTGTTGAGTTTCCTCAAAAATTTAAAAACAGAACTACCCTACAGCCCAGCAATTGCACTACTCGGTATTTATCCAAAGGAAACAAAAATAGTAACTTGAAGGGGCACATACACCCAATGTTTATGGCAGCAATGTCCACATTAGTCAAACTATGAAAAGAACCCCAGATGTCCATTGACAGATGAATGGATAAAAAAAGATACACACACCCACACGTGCACATGTGCACATGCACACACACAAACACATACACAATGGAACAGTACTCAGCCATAAAAAAGAGTGAAATCTTGGGGCGCCTAGGTGGCTCAGTGAGTTAAAGCCTCTGCCTTTGGCTCACGTCATGATCTCAGGGTCTTGGGATTGAGCCCCACATTGGGCTTTCTGCTCAGCGGGGAGCCTGCTTCCCCCTCTCCCTGCCTGCCTTTCTGCCTACTTGTGATCTCTCTCTGTCAAATAAATAAATAAAATCTTTAAAAAAAAAAAGCGTGAAATCTTGTCATTTGTGACAGTGTGGATGGAACTAGAAGGTATTATGCTAAGTGAAATAAGTCAACCAGAGAAAGACAAATACCATATGATTTCACTCATATGTGGAATTTAAGAAACAAAACAGATGAACATAGGGTAAGGGAAGGAAAAATAAAATAAGATAAAAACACAGAGGGAAACAAACCATAAGAGACTCTTATCTTTAGGAAACAAACAGTGTTGCTGGAGGGAGGTGGGGGAATGGTATAACTGGGTGATGAGCATTAAGGAGGGCACTTGATGTAATGGGCATTGGGTGTTACATGCAACTATGAATCACTAAATTCTACCCCTTAAACAAATAATACACTATATGTTAACTAAACTTAACTTAAATAAAATATTAAAAATTAAGATTTCAGTCAGTACTTTCTTTTTATCCACAAAGGAAACCTGCAACTGACCTGAGCTATTTGGAAGGACAGAAAACCTTTTTAAGAGCTAAGATTGGATGTGTGGTATCCATGGGTCTGGGGAGAAAGGCCTGGTTCTGGGCTGCTTGGCAAGCCTGAGACATGCTGAGACCTCAAATTAAGACTAGCTGTTCATCAATTCCTTAGACTGGACACACTTTATTTTAACTTGGTCAGAAAGAACTGAAGGGAAAACCTGTGCTTGCTCAATCAAGAACTTCCTTAATTGAGTTTCTGTTTT
Source organism: Nasua narica (assembly GCA_028533885.1). Taxonomy (NCBI): domain Eukaryota; kingdom Metazoa; phylum Chordata; class Mammalia; order Carnivora; family Procyonidae; genus Nasua; species Nasua narica. Next base: position 73,676,693 of record CM052810.1, on the reverse strand, counting down.
CTTGAAAAAAAAACCAAAAAAACAGAAGTTGAAAAGGCTCATATTCAAGTTTGACCAAGATGTACATCTAACTCTTCTTATTTCAGAATAAAGGCACTTCCTTCCCCTTGCTGGCAGTACTGTCCATATTTCTGATCCTGATACAGTTTAGAAGTTTAGGTTGTGTTTAATCTGAAGTCCCTAATTATCCTAATTGACCAGCTCTATATGTTCAGGAAAAAACTGGGAGTTTATTTTAGAAAGTTAACCTTATCAGCTAGCATGCCTCAGTTACAAGTGAATAACAATAGCAAATATTTATGTATCTCTTTGTATATATTTCTTTATATATTTATAAATAAATACACAAACATACAAATGCAGATAGACACAAATACAAATAAAAATCTCATTTTAAAAGAAATTATTAGTGAAAAATCAATTTTCCCAAATTACTGGAACAACTGAATTTTATTTTTTCCTTTTATATTTTTTATTAAAATTTTAAAGAAATTAATCAAATTGCCAAAGCTACCCAGCTAGCAAAGTTGGAGCCAAGTTTTTACTCTCAACTTCCAATATCCTTCTCTTGCTAATTACAAACCTTCTGAGAAAACAAAAACATGTAATATTGAGATAAGAGCAAGGGTAAGACATTTCATTAGATCAATTATAAAGTGTTCAACTGCAAAGAAACAGAAAACCCAGCATCTTGAGCTTTAAGAATATTAATTGTCAGGCTTTACTCAATAATTTCATCAACTACTCAATCTCTTTCAGGTATGTTGGATTTTTGTCCTGTTTGTCACTTTACTATCTCAAAGTCCAGATACTACATTTTCATACCAGAATCTTAGGCATTACGGATGTAAATAAAGACACAACGGTCCCCCTTTTTTTTTATCAGAAAATAAAACATTCTCAAAGCCTCAGAGTAGATTTCCTCTTATATATACTGGCCAAAGCACAGCTCAGTCATATGGCCCAGCCCTAGCTGTGAGGAGGTAGAAGTGAACATAACTAGCAAATTCTTGAGTCCAGACATAATGGTAATTCAAAAAAACTAGGGTTCTATAAACAAGAATGTAAGGGCTGCCTTTAGAAAGAAATTAACAAATGTGCCACAGCCATATAGTTTCCTCTGAAGACTGAACAACCATTCTGAGTTGGCTTTCAGAGCAATGTCTTTTTTTCCCCCCAAATATGTTTATTTTCTTTTTTCAGTGTTACAAGATTGATTGTTCATGCACCACACCCAGTGCTCCATGCAATTCATGCCCTTCTCAATACCCACCACCAGGCTCGCCCAACCGCCCACACTTGCCCCTCCAAAACCCTGTTTATTGCTCAGAGTCCACAGTCTCTCCTGGTTTATTGCCCCCTCCAATTTCCCCCCATTCACCCTTCCCTTCCTTCTCACGATGCCCTCCATGATTTTCCTTATACTCCACATGTAAGTGAGACCATAAGATAATTGAATTTCCCTGCTTGACTTGTTTCACTCTGCATAATCTCTTCTAGTCCCGTCCATGTTGATACAAAAGTTGGATATTCATCCTTTCTGATGGAGGCATAATATTCCATTGTATAGATATACCACATCTTCCTTATCCATTCATCTGATGAAGGGCATTTTGGGTCTTTCCACAGTTTGGCGATTGTGGTTATTCCTGCTGTGGACATTGAGGTACATGTGGCCCTTCTTTGTACTGCATCTGCTTCTTTGGGGTAAATATCCAGTAGTGCAATTGCAGGGTCATAGGGTAGCTGTATATTTAATTTCCTGAGGAATCTCCATACTGTTTTCCAAAGTGGCTGCACCAACTTGCATTCCCACCAACAGTGGAGGAGGGTTCCCCTTTCTCCACATCCTCTCCAGCATTTGTTTATTGTCTTGTTGATTTTGACCATTCTAACTGGTGTAAAGTGGTATCTTAATGTGGTTTTGATTTGAATCTTTCTGATGGCTAAAGATGATGAACATTTTTTCATGTGTCTGTTAGCCATTTGTATGTCTTCTTTGGAGAAGTGTCTGTTCACGTCTTCCGCCCCTTTTTTTGACATGATTATCTGTTTTGTGAGTGTTGAGTTTGAGGAGTTCTTTATAGATCTTAGATATTAGCCCTTTGTCTGTAGTGTCATTTGCAAATATCTTCTCCCATTCTGTGGGTTGCCTGTTTGTTTTGTGGACTGTTTCCTTCACTGTGCAGAAGCTTTTTATCTTGATGAAGTCCCAAAAGTTTATTTTCCCTTTTGTTTCCTTTGCCTTTAGAGACATGTTCTGAAAGAAGTTGCTGTGGCTAGTGTCATAGAGGTTACTGCCTATGTTCTTCTCTAGGGTTTTGATAGGTTCCTGCCTCACATTGAGGTCTTTTATCCATTTAGAGTTTATCTTTGTGTATGGTGTAAGAGAATGGTCAAGTTTCTTACTACAAAGCTGTGATCACCAAGACAGCATGGTACTGGCACAAAATCAGAGCCATGTCTTGAGCATGCAGTGAGCTCATCTAGCAGCAACCCAGGCTCCTGACATTTTTGCCTGATTCTGAGACCCTGCCCCCACCTTCCCCTTAAAATGCCCCTTCACTGCATTCTGTAGTCTTCCAACCTTGGCCCCTGAGGTTTGACCCTCAGGTGCCCTTCCTTATCCAATGGCATTCACAGAGAGTCTGTTTTGTGTCAGATGTTCTAGTAGACCTTTGAAACTTTGTGATAGATTTCTTTAATTTCTCTTTTGTGATAAAATTTCTTTAAGTGAAACTGGGGAAGACAGCCAAATAAATAGGTTGCTATGGGTGTTTGAAAGGAAGGTACCCATCAGAAAGCAAAAAAAAAAAAAAATTCGGACAGAAAATAGCAATGTATTTTTTAAAATATAATTTCATTGTTCACACATGACATGAATACAATTCCATAACTTATTTATTTCTCCCAAATTTAATGTACAAAAATGTACATGGGTGATATATGTTGCACAATAGCACATTAATTGTTTAAATACTTTGTGAAGTCATACACAGAACTATAAATAGCTTAGAGGACCACAGGGGAAGGGAGAGAAAACTGAATGGGAAGAAATAAGAGAGGGAGACAAACCATGTGAGACTCTGACTCTGGGAAACAACCTGAGGGTTACAGAAGGGAGGGCGTGGGGGGAAGGGGTAACCAGGTAATAGGAATTAAGGAGGGCACATGTGGTGATGAGCACCTGGTGTTGTATGTGACTGATGAACACTGAATAGTACATCAAAAACTAATGATATAATATGTGGGCTAATTGAACATAATAAAAACAAAACAAAAACATATTCAAATTCTTGGTTAATACATCTTTCAACATAAACTGTATTTAGAGTACTTGAGTAGCAAATTTATAACATACCAATATAATTGAGCTGTGGACCTATATATAAGGGAGAAAAAGAATGTTTTATAATTCTGTGCATGACTTCCTGAAACAAAAATTCTTTTAACTTCCATCTTAAAAGATAAAACTCTTCTAAGCCTCTCATCCTCATCCAGCTACTGCTTCTTGCTTGCTCTTTATGGCATATTTCTTATTTATGTATATTTAAGCAAATTGTCTTTACGTCCAAGTCTTCAATCCACTCGTTATTCTTTCCCAACCGGGTTTTTTCTGCCTCCACCTAAAAAAGCTGTTGTTCTTAAGGCTATGGATGACTTGTAAGGTGCCAAGAGCAGGCACTTCCTTGAATGCATAGTCCCACACTTTACTCAGCAGCATATAGCAGTTGAGTCCTTCAAGAAACATTCTTTTCTCTTGGAAACCATGTTTCCACAGTTAATCACAAAGGCTTCTCCTTCTCAGCCTCACTAACAACTTTTCTATCTATCTCTAATACATCATGTTCTCTGGGCCTAATCTCATGCTCTTTTATATTCTTTTTCTTCATGGTCCATGTGATCACTTCTGCTAATACAACTTCAAATCCAAGTTCTTGCTCATAATGCCCAGACATATATTTCTTACCTAGTCTTCATCTCTAAGCTTCTGAGTGGACATATCCAAATCTTCCTCCACCCCTGTCTCACCATCAAATATCTCAGAGACATCTACTACTGGCTTTGTCTTGTGTTTACTATTGCTTGGATCACCATATGTCCTGATATGTACCTAATGACCCAGAATAATTATTAATAATGCCCCTTTCACACTGAAAAGTGCCTAGTGGATGTTAACTTATATGGTCATGCTAATCACTGTTTCTCTATAATTTTCCTTTTTATAAACAGCAGACAATGAGATCTTCTTTAAGTGTAAATCAGATCATTTAACTATCCTAAATTAAACCCTTCAGGGAGTCTATAATGCCTGAAATAAAATCGGTCCTTTATCCCAGGGGTTCTAAAGCACCTTCTGATCTGAGTCTTGACTACATATCCAGCCTCATCTTATTACTTCCTTCCATTGCTCACTACCACCAGTGACTCTTGTCTTCAGTTTCTGCACTCACTGAGCTGTCTTTTCCCTTATGGCCCTTTGCACAGGCCCTTTGGTAGGATGCTTTTCTACATGGTTGGTTTTTCACTGCTCAGGTCTCAGTACAAATGCCACCTCCTCAGAGAAGTCTTTCTTGATCTCCTTCCCTAAAATAGGATTCCATTTATCTTTTGTTTTTTTATCTCAGCCATTTACAATTGTCTCTATAGTGTTTGTCATAATCTGTGTTTGTGTTATTTGATATTCCTTAGTTGGTCTTTCATCAAGATATATAGTCCAGGAGGACTAGGTCATTGTATCCTAGGGCCAAACGCAGTGTCTAGAATAGAGTTTCTGTGAATGAAAAAATAAGGAAAAGAAAGTGCCAAGCCAGATGAGGAAGGTTCAAAAGACACTTCACAGGGGATAACTAAGACAAGCTCAATAGGACCAGACAATTTATCCAGGTGGACACAAACAGAAGGACATTCCTATGAGACCAGACAGTGTGCACAAGGAAGAGAAGCATAAGAGTTTGAGGGACAGGGAGTGGGAAGATATGGCTGGAGTGATAATACTTTAGAAGAACAATAAGCTGAAACCAGACTATAGATGTCTTTGAATGCCCAGTTAAGCATCTGGACTTCATCTGATAGGCATGAAATATTGCTAAAGAATTTTACTTGTGCTCTGAAAATTAAAGTCAAAATTAACCTCTAATCACCAAGCCCTCCACAAAAAAAAAAAGGAAGAAGAAAAGAAAGAGAGAAAAAAAAAGAAAGAAAAAGAAAAGAAAAGGAAGGAAGGAAAGGTGAATGAAAGAAAAGAATATCATTAATCAAGGAACAAAAACTAGAGGGCTGTTGACACTACCTAACTTTAAGACTTATTATAAAGATACAGTAATCAAGACAGTGTGGCTCATTTCATTGCTTAGTGAAAAAATAGATGGGTAGGACAATGGAACACAAGAAAGTGCCCAGAAATAGACCCACATGAATACAATCAACTGATCTTGACAAAGGAAAAAAAAAGCAATTTAGTGGAGAAATGGTAGTCTTTTCAACAAAAGGTGCTAGAACAACTGGACATCCACAAGCAAAAACAAAAATAAAACTAGACAAAGTCTTTTCATTTTTCACAAAATTAACTACACATGGACCATAGGCCTAAATGTAAGTTGTGTAACTGTAAAACTCATAGAATATAATGTAGGAGAAAATCTAGGTGACTTTAGTTTAAGTGATGACTTTTTAGATACAACATCAAAAGCACAATCCCTGAAAGAAAAAATAATAATAATAAGGACTTCAGTAAAAATAAAAACTTCATACCTGCAAAAGACATGGTTAAGGGAATCCAAAGATAAACAGATGCTGGGAGAAAATTCTTGCAAAACACATATTTGGTAAAGGATTCTTATTCAAAATATACAAAGAGCTCTTAAAACTCAACAATAAGAAAACAAACAGCACAATGAAAAAGTGGGCCAAAGACCTTAACAGATCCCTCATCAAAGAAGCTAAACAGATGTGAAATAGCATTCAAAAGTATTAGTGAAATGCAAATGAAAACAACGCATTACTGCTATCCACATATTAGAGTGGCCAAATCCAAAACACTGACAACACCAAATGCTGGTGAAATGTGGAACAAGAATTCTCATTCAATGCTGGTGGGGATGCAAAAAGATAAAGCTACTTTGGAAGATAGCTTGAAAGTTTGTTGTAAAACTGAACATGTGGCATGAACAGTCAATCTTGTAACACTGAAAAAATAAAATAAACATATTTGGGGGAAAAAAACAAAAAAAAAACTGAATATAGTCTTACCATATCATTCAGTGACTGCACTCCTTGGTATTTACTCAAAAGAGTTGAAAACTTATATTCCCACAAAAACCTGCAAATAAATTTTATATGTCAGCTTGATTCATAGTTGCCAAAACTTGGTAGCAGCCAAAATGTCCTTTAATATGCAGATGGATAAACAAATTGAGGTACATCCATACAACAGATTATTCAACAATAAAAATAAATGAACCATCACAACATGAAAAGACAAGAAGGAAACTTTAATATATATCGGGAAGTGAAAAAAGCCAGTCCGAAAAGCCTAAACAGTGTATAATTCCAACTGTATGACATTACTGAAAAGGCAAAAATATAAAAATAAAAAAATATGTAGTGTTTACTAGGGTTTCAGAGGGAAGGAGAGAAAGATAAAGAGGTGGAGCACCGATGATTTTTAAAATATTTTTAAAAGATTTTATTTTATTTATTTGTCAGGGAGAGAGAGAGAGATACAGAGCACAAACTGGGGGAGCAGCAGGCAGAGGGAGAAGTAGGCTCCACACTGAGCAGGGAGCCCAATGTGAGGCTCGATCCCAGGACCCAGAGATCATGACCTGAGCTGAAGGCAGATGCCTAACCAACTAAGCCACCTAGGTCCTGGACTTTTTGAACATTTTCTGTATTAGGGATTAAGGTTTTTAGGATTTTTCACATTGTAAATGTTTTTCACATGGATACATGACATTATACATTTGTCAAAACCTATAACTATATAACTATAAAACACAAATAGGTGATGGGGATTAAGGAGGGCACTTGCAATGAACATGAGTGAAACTTAATGTAAACTATAGACTTTAGGTAATAACAATATATCACTATTCTGTTCATCAATTGTAAGAAATGTACTCTACTAATACAAGGTATTAATAGTGGTGGAAAGTGGGGGAAGAAGGATATACGGGAGCTCAGTAAACGAACAAACAAACAAAAAATCTGCTCAGTTTTTGCTGCAAACCTCCAATTGCTCTTAAAAAATAAAGTCTTTTATTATTTTTTTAAAAATCACTAATAATAGTTCTCATTTCATAATTCTTTCATTCAGATAGAAATGTTGATGTTTTCCCACTGTATTATTGTACCATTATTTTCTTTGCTAAAGTTTCATTAACTATAGGAAGATACCTTTAAGGAAAGATATGTTGATTTTGCTTTTCCTGCACCCCCCAAATACCAATTAAAAGTCCTGAGGAGCTGACTGCATTGAGTTACGACCTAAGCCATAATTTAACAACAATGAAAATTTGAAATAAGCTCATATTCTCTTTGGATACAAAGGCATTTTAACCTTACACTGGATGAAACTTTTGAGTTAGCCAATATCCAGTGAACATTTATTCCAGCTCATTGAAGCTTAATATCCAGAGGACTCACTGAATTAATTTGTGTAAGAATGATATTTTTAAGAAAGCCCATTGTAAATTCTAAGTCATAAGGATTATCTTGGCACTACAGACAAGAAAATTCTATAATATTGTGAATGCAGCATTTAATTCCTAAAAGGATGAGCAGAATGCCTTTGTCTTCTTACGTTTTCTGTGTATCAGCATACTATAGGGAATTCTTAAATAAACCATATTCAGGAACTAGACAGAGATCACTAGGTCTGAAGGTACCTTCAGAGGTCATTTGGTTTATCTTCCACATTTCCATTGTTATTAAAATCACCAATGCTTATTAAATCTAGACCATGACATTGCACACCTTTCTTGTGGTTGAGGGGATCATGTGACTAATGTTTACCCAATGGATTATGAACAAAAGTGATATGGGGTACCTCTAGGTTTGACCCATTAAATTCTCATCTGAGAATTTCCCTAGGTGCGCAGTGTTTCCTTATCTACACAGTAAAATAAAAGATTCCTGAGTATACAGAACTGATATGGCAATAGAGCGAGAGGAAGCTGGACTTCAGGGTCCAACATCATGAAGGGAAGGCAAGCTTTTTAAGGTAAGTCGACAGCCTGGAGATTATGTTCTTTAAGTGGCACTGGGTGAATGCAGGAGTAGCCCAGGAAAAAGTCAAGAAAAATCAGTAACTCAGAAGATCCTTTCGAGACTTCCGAGAATGGGAAAAAAAAAGTTAGAGTCAAGATTTGTCAAAGAAACCAAGACCCTAAAAAACATTGAGGTACAGAGTCTGCACTTAAGGAATTTACTGATTCTAAATTTACTGAAGCTAAGAAGGTTAGCAGAAAATAGTGAAAAGTAGAGGAGCCAAAAAATTTAAGAATCTCCGTTGGAACCCTCAGTGGAATTTATCCTAACAGTGAGTGTGCACTGGAAAAACCAGGCCTTACAAAGACTGAAAGCCAGGCTCATGGATGCTCAAGCATCTACTGGATTGAAATGATTTGCCTCTACTCCAACCACCTGTCAGAGGATAGACTGAACTATACCTCAGGAAAGATGACATCACCTATAATCTTTCAGATTTTTGATACATAGTAACTGGCTTTTATTTTGAGACTGAAAGTCAATCAGACAAACAAAAACAAAAACAGACCAAATAAAAGCCAACAATGGGCATATAGCAATGGACAATATTCACCAAAAAATATAGTATAACTTTAGCCCTAATCCTAATAATATACCCAGGATAATAGATAAGATGGGGAATTCACTAGAGGACTGAAATATATCAAAACAACTCAAATAGACTTTCTAAAATTGATGGATAAAAAATGAAATTAAGAACTCAGTAGGTTAAGCGAAGCTGAGGGAATGGATGAGAATTTTCCAAAACAGATGAAAAATATGACAGATTTAAAAAGGGATATGAATTTCATTGTCATATTTTCCTATTGATGCTATAACAAATTACCATAAAACAAATGGCTTAAAACAACTCGTATTTATCATCTCATAATTCTGGAAGGAAGTCCAGGTGGGTTCACCTGGTTCCTCTGCTTAATCTCACAAGGCTGAAATCCAGGTGTTGACCAGCCTGAGCTTTTATCTAAGTTCATTAAATTGTCTATAAAACTTACTCCCTTATGGCTGTAAAGCTGAGGTCTCCAGTTCCTGTGGCTATCAGCTCGGATTCTCTTACGACTCTTCAAAACCAAATGAATTTCATAGACCTGTACCCCTGAAGCAAATAATACATTATATGTTAATTAAAAAATGACCAAAAATCCCCACAACAAACGAATCCCCCATTTTATTGTTCCCTACATCTTCAAACAAGCCCCAGGGCAGCTTGCCCCCCTTACTCTTTAAATCTGAGATTGTGAAAGATACAATGTTGCTAAGATTTCTCCCACTACATAACAAGGATTTCCCTTATTCCAGTTTCCAATAACATGTCTCTTGTCTTCTTCTGGACCCTCACCTGTAGTAGCCTCCAAGTGCAGATCTCTACTAATAATCTGTTCACTGTAATTTAGGCTTTTTCTAATATGAGGCAGGACTTAAAAAAAAATTCTCCTCTTTTACTTCAGCAGTGTCCATATATAACACTATTCAAAATAACCTGGGATTTTTCTATCATGTTTCTCAAAATTCATCCAGCCTCCACCCACTACCTGTTTCCAAAACCACTTCCACCATTTTGAGAGATAAAGAAGTCGAGGGGTATCAAGTACCAGAAATAGCAAAAGCAGGAGACTATGAAGGTCTTGAAGGTTTCCAAGGGCAGTCAACTGTCTCGTGCCATTTAATGGAGTGTCCACCAGAAAGCAGATGGTTGGGCAAAAACATCTTGGAGAACTGTGAAAGCTCTTGTAAGGTGTTTGTAGCCTCTTCTGCAGGCAATGAGGAGGCATCAGAAACCTTACCAAGTCTAATAAGAAGGCAATTTTGAAAAAACCAAGAAAAGAGAAAGCTTTTTGGGACAATCCAAATGAAGAACATATAAAATTTCTGAGTTTAACAGGCCAACAGGCAGAGTGACATAGTAGAAAAAAATAATAAATTCTGGGTTTAAACTCAGCATCTGTGGGTTCAGTGAGTTGAGGCCAACTCCTTAATGCTTCTGAGATCCATTGTATTTATCTGTTGCAATGGGGCATATCTAAATTGGAGACTCTGGCTTCCCTAGTAGGAATAAACTGCTAAGTCTGTATGCATAAGAGCAGAGAAAAGACACATCAGCCATAAGAAACAGAATAGCCACCAGGCAAATAAAACTCAATCAAAGAGTAACTGCTTAATCTGGAGTATCAGTCAAATCCCAATTTACCACCCTGACTTAAAAATGAAGGGTTTAATAACATGCGTAGGACTTGTGCACCATTCAAGTCATCTTGGCCCTATCCTACCCCAGCCACTCTGGCAATGAGTAGGGATGTGCAGCTTAGGGCAGCTTCACACAGATGCTAATTGATAGCACCTTACCCACAAGCTCTGTTTTGGACCTCTCCATTCCTGTCCTCGGAGTTTCTGGTGCCACAGCCTCCAGCTGAGGGCATACATGCATCTCATCCCTGGTGCTTGCACAAACCAGAGATGCCACCTTCGGCCCCCTTCCTCAAGAGGGATCAGCAATAAAAAAGAAATATTTCCCTGGGATCCTGTACTAGTGATCATCAATCCCATATCCATCTTTGTCTTGACTTTCTTTTCTTCTCTGATACACTCCCCTACCTCCTCTCTTCCTACTCCTGACCTCCAGGATCATGTCCTAAATAACCTGCCCACATGCAAGGCTGCATTTATAGCCCCTGCCTTCCTGAGAAACCAAGCCAGGGAAACAGGAAGCAAAAGTAGAGCTGATCCTTGAACAAAGTGAGGGTCAGTAGTGCTGATCCCTACTCAGTGGAAAATCCACCTGTAACTTTTGACTGCCCCAAAACTTAACTACTAACTATCTATGGTTGGTCAGAGAAGCCTTACTGATAACACAAACAGAAAATTAAAATTAACACATATTTTATGTTTTATGTATCATACAATGTGTGTACTCTTCCAATAAAGTAAGCAAGAGAGAAAGATGTTATTAAGAAAATGATAAGGCAAATACATTTATAATACTATATTCTAATTATTGAAAAAAAATCCACATGGAAATAGACTCATGGAGTTCAAACCTATGTTGTTAAAGGGTCAACTCTACTTATAGAAAGGCTGGGTCCGACAGTAGGGGGCATGAATGTCAAGGAATCACAAAACCAGAGTAGTGGAGACTGATGGAGGGAGTCCACATGCTAGTGTGGTCCCGGAGAAATGCAAATATTTCAAGATGGTAACACAGACTCTGGGATGGCTCAGCTCAGGCCACTGTGGGTATACTGTTCCTGTCCTGAACTTGCCTGTATAAACTCCAGCTGGCCAAGACATTCTAATTCCTGTTTTGCATTCCATAGACTAAGATGGAAAAAGCACTGGTCACAGTGCAAGGTCTAGGCCCATTTGCGCTTGGTCCTTATGGTAGATTTATCACTGATATTCTGGGTGTCCCTTCATTAACTGATTAATGAAGTTTACCATCTTCATCCCACCCGTCGTCTCTCTTTCTCTCTCACCTGTGCTATTGTCTTCATGGCAAGTGTTGTCTGAAAAGCCCTTTTTAAATTTATCTCCATACTCACTGCTGAAACTCCATGTGAAGGCAACACTCCATTATGTGAATAATGGTGACAGTGACTCGTCAAATCTTAGATAGTAACTTGCCATAGAGGTGCTCAACAAACATTTGTTTAATGAATGACTGTTCCACTCACTGGACTCAAGTTCTGAATTTGCAGGCTGATCACCTGGCTCTGGACAGTGGGGAATTCACCAAGCCAAGGCAACATGTCTGTCTGGTGGGCAGCAGGCCTTCTCTCCACTTTGCCAAGCCTGTCTTTCTTAGTTTGCTACACCACCTGGTCCTCAGATTTATAGGTGTGAGAGTTGAGACATTGAGACAGGGCATGCAAAAGGTCAAGCACAGTCTTTGGCACACAGCAGATACCCTGCAGAGACCAGCCACTCTGATGGCTGAGATTACAAGCAGCAGTCTGAGGACATGGAGGTGACTTGGGAGGCACTGCAATCTCTCCAGAGATTTCTGAAGTCCCATTCCATTGACAATTGCCCTCTCTGCCCAACCAGAAATCTGCCCCGTGTGTCAGAACTGCATTTTCTCTGACATTTTCCCATATCTTTTCATTCTGTAAATGGGAAATGAAGTATAAAAAGTTGTGCACAGCCTACTCCCTTCACAGCTCTATGGAGAGATGTTGGCATTTAAATGCCAGATAGCCTGGTGATGTCAGGATGAGGTCAGCCTCAGGCTTGTCTTGGGGTCAGGGGTAAGGGCCAGGGGTCCTCTTTGGTTTCTGATTTAATAAGAGGATTGCTTCTAGCCAAGAGCAAGGCCAATGAGGTCAGTGCTGAACACACACAGCTCCACTGAGAAATAAAAGGGCCAGATGGTTATTACATTGAGTGTTTCTTATAAAAGGAAAAAAAAAAATCTAGAGGTGACTGTAGTAGAAGCTGTTCATCAGGAGAGAGGCAGAGCTCATGAAGGCAACCCAGGGCCTCACTCTATACTAGAGGGCAGTTTCCTTGTGAGGAGTTTGATAGTTTGAAATGTGTTCCAAAACATGCCCACAGACCCCCATGGCCACTTGGCTGGGGGCAGAGGCCACAGAGATGGAGGGAGATACTGCCACACTGTGGAAATGAAAAACACACCACTCTATAAGATTCCTTAGCTTCCCATTTTAATGCTTCAGAAAGCTCTGGAAAGGGTAGCTGATGAGAGGCATGGTGGTTGATTGACCAGAGTTATGTGAGTCCAACTGCACTCTGCCATTTATAGGCTGAAAGATGTGAGCAAAGCCTAGTTATTTTCCTGTTTTCTCAGTGGTACATGTGCACTAGAAAAATTCATCTTCCAGTAACTGGATTAAATGAGATATCTTACTTAAGCCACCTGTTGCCATCAGGTGTCCAACATTGAGTTCTTCCTCCTTTAGACCTGGAGTCCACTGAAGGGGTACTGGGCAGCTCTGAAGGACATTGTATCTTTCCTTACACAGAAGATGGCTTAATGAGAAATCCACAAGCTAAGGTGTGTAAACCATTTAAATGATGCTCCAATACTGCTAGATCTCATTTATGGTGAGCATATCCATCACCATGAGCTCATCCATGCTGATATGGCCCTTCTAAGGACTGGCATGGCATTGTCTCTATAATTCCATGTTAATTAACTGGGCAGTTATTCCAAAGCGTTAATAGCCAGAACCGTAATTCAATCAAGTAAATAACATTTCAAGCAGTTAATAAAAGCAATGAAATTTGTAACTGCCCATAAATGTGATTTCATAAATTTAGGACAAGCCTAAGTAGTCGGTGGTCTGTCCTTGTCACCCAAGTATCAATCAGAATTACCAATGCTTCATGGGGAGCCGTTGAGATGTTGAGAATTCTTTCCACCATTTTTTTTTTTTTTTAACAAATTGTGGTCCTTTTTGCCTCTTCTCCTACTCACTAACTTTTAAAATGTGTTTTTCTTAAGGCTCCACCTTTGGGGAAATAGCCATTCTCACCCACTGATGCTGCTTGTGAATTCAGTCTTATTATGAGCTGAGAATCCAAACACCACCCAACTTGTTATAACTCTTTTTAATACCTTCAGTTTTTCAGTAACAATTTATTTTCCAAAACTGAAAGTAATTACAGTGCTAGGTCCCTGCAGGGTTTTCAGCATGTAGGTGAGAGCATTACATCAGGAGAGGTGGTTACTTTCTCCAGTGGATTTTCAGACTTTGGCAGGCTGCTTCCTTCAACCTGCATTTTACTGTCTCCACTACCCCCTCTGCCAGCTCTGAGCTGGTGGCTTGGATGCCACCTCTGATCTCAGAATATTGACGTCCACTGTTGTCCTTGAACCTGAGTTGCGTGTACCCAGCTATCTATAGCTCTTCTTTGGCGCCACGACTGAATGTGAAGGGCAACTGCCAGACACAGGATTCCTGCCTCTAGTCCCAGCTCCTCTCCCCTGCCCAGGCTGAGCGGTGGGATCCAGTAGGAGCTGCCTTCCACCCACCAATCTTGGATTGGCAGGTTAAAAGAGCCCCATTAGGTTTGCATGTTGGTACCTCCTACTTCCACATGTTGGAGTAAACTGAGGGACCATGAGGGGCAGAGTGACATAAGCCAGTGCTCAGTAGGGCTGGGGCAGTTACTGGAAAGACCACTTGGCAGGGAGGGGAGGGCCCAGGTTCCAGCCTGGAGCCTGTGCCATTGCTCTCTCCTCCATTTCACTGTCTCCTCACACTCCATATCCAGCCCACTGTCCACCCACCCACTCACTCAGCCACTCCCCAGCACACTCATGCCTCCATCCTCTTGCTCACACATTTACCATCCACTCTTGCTGACTCATCACCTGCTCTTGTACACTCCAACACTCACGCAGCATACACTTGCACCACCCACCTCGCTAACCCACCCACACACCTTAGCTGTGGCTGTTGCCCCTCCCCCACGGCCCCAACCACCCATATAGACTTTCCAGGCTCCCTTACTGCTGAGCTGATTATCACCCTTGGCCCTCTCTGGAAAGGATATTAACAGGACTCTGCAGGAGGCAGAGATGCATCAGCCCCGTGAAGACAGGCTTCCTGCAGGCAAGAGACAGAGCATGGGCAGCAGCACATCATGAGCAGGGGCAGGGGAAAAGCAGAGGGAAGTCAGGAAGGGATCCTGAACTGAGAGCTCAGTGCCCAGTGAGGAGTGAGAGAGAATAAGGCTAATAAAGGCCTGAGACTATAGCTGGAGGCAAAGAGAGCACCCCTTTTCTAGGAAATGCCATATTTAAAAGGAGTGGCATATACTGAATTCTACATCTGAAACTAATGATGTGCTGTATGTTGACTAATTGAATTTAAATAAAAAATAAAATAAATAAAATAAATAAAATAAAATAAATAAAATAAAATAAAATAAAAGAGTGACAGAGGGATAGGAGGTGAAAGATAGCCAGAGATACTGGCTAGAGCAGTTCCTCCTGGCTTCAGAAGATGGGAAATAGGAGAAAGAGCTAAGACCTCTTGCCACCTGGAGACAGCAGCAGGTGATCAGTGCCTTTTAGGTAGGAATGACACATCACAGATTTGATGACTCCCATCAGGGCCTCCATTTCATTATCTTCAAAACTAAAGGTTTAGAATGCAGTCTCTCAGACAGTTCCAATGGATCAACTTTAGAATTCTCCAAGTTTGGTGGGAGAATGGGGCAGAAGAGGGGTTGATGGGTTGTTCCTATTTTACAGAGGACCATGCTAGCGTTCTGGAAGTCAGATGACTCTGAGATCTCACACACCAGAAGAGAGACACTCAGCTTCCTGCTCTAAGACAGTGTGAGCATGTGTCTTTTGTGATCTGTTCAGGTGTGAGCCCTGGTTTAATTTAGGACAACCACTATGATGCAGCCAGTCAAATGGCTACATAGCAATCTTCACTGGTACTATTACCCAGTGAGGCAATGGCAGAAAGCTCGATACACAGACACAATGACTAACAGCTGTGGCTGCTTCTGCTTAGCAAACCGGTTCCTCCACAAAGGAGGCTTCTGGAAGGACAGGATGCCAGTTCATTCATATTCTCACTTCCCTCCTGGGGGGGGGGGGCACTGTTGGCACCTGTCCTTACCACACCTTACTTAGTCCAGGGCAAATCACAGGAAATCTCTGCCTAGATCAAGTTTTCCAACTGCTTCACTGTAGGAACTTTTCTAGGTCTGAACACAGATCTAAAATCCAGGCAGGGAATGGAACAATTCCCAAGTTGATAAAATTTTTTTTATGAATAGCCCCAACAAGTTTCAACTGCCCAGGAACAGCAGTGGGCCAGCAGCCTCTTGGAGGGTATTTCTCTAATCTCTTCCTGGCCAAGCACAAGGTTTGATAGGCATTCTCTTTCCTTATTCCATAACCATCATACTGGAGATGCTTTCTTAACAGACATCTCATAATAATTTAGACAGTTTAAACAAATAAAATGAAAGTTTAGAAGAATATTAATTATGCATAGGTCCTTGCACATAAACAATTTACACACATGCACACAAACATGATGAAGGCTATTAGTGCTCAAAAGTCTCATTCTTTTTCATAGAAAGTGTACCAGAGCCTTTCACTCCATAGCCATTTACTGAGTTCCCACCATGTGGCAAGCCTTATGCCTGGTTCTGAGAGACTGTCCATCACAGCCCTTGCTTTCAAAGTTTCCTCTATGCAAATATACACTAGAAGTCTAACTTCACCCTCAACAAAGGTGGTGTGATCACTATGATCACATGTTATGGGGAAAACAGCATTTCATTAAATAAATAAATAAAAGCATTATTGGGTGACCTTTGCCCTTCATCCCAATCCCCTGCTTTCTGTCATACTGTTGATCCCACTCTCTTCTCTCCCTGCATTTTCTGTCCTATTTTTCCATTTTTGCCCTACCATGGGCCTTATCCTATTCCTTGGTTATCTACAATGTCATTGTCCCAAGACTGCCATATGCAACAGATTTCTTGGAGACATGAAGAAGGATCCCTTAATCAGCCGGCATTGGCATCATTGTGAACATATTTCATCAGCAGCAGGGAATTTGTTTCTGGCTCCTGGACTGCCCTCTCAGCCTCCCCAAGCCTTGCTCACTGCAACCACTTTGGTTTATCTCTGTCTAGAAAGCCTTCTCCATCTTTCCAATTACCTGCAAGAAGCAACAAGAATATTCGTGTTCTTTATTATGAAGAGACAGTACTCCTTTGCCTCCAACTCCAAACAAGGCTCAGGTTTGAACATAATGCTGAACAACTAGGTGCACATATGCACACATATAAACAAATGAGTGAAACACAGCAAAAACTTGGTGGTTTGAGGCTTTTCTTTTTTTTTTTTATGTTGCATCATTGGTTTTATTTTTTTCTCCCCAAATATGTTTATTTTAATTTTTCAGTGTTAAAAGATTGATTGTTCATGCACCACACCCAGTGCTCCATGCAATACGTGCCCTTCTCAATACCCACCACCAAAACCTTCAGTTTGTTGCTCAGAGTCCACAGTCTCTCCTGGTTCATCACCCCCTCCGATTTCCCCCCATTCGTCCTTCCCTTCCTTCTCACGATGCCCTCCATGATTTTCTTTATACTCCACACGTAAATGAGACCATAAGATAATTGACTCTCAGCTTGACTTAATATCTTGGTAACAGTGTTAACATAGAAGTATTTTCTTTGTGCCCCTTTGCCCATTCCTACATATTCCTAATTATGCAATTTTTAATCATTTTACAGCATTCCATTATAAAGTTGTACCAAATTTAAATTTAGCAATGATTTATTATTGTATGCAAAATTGTTTTCCTTTTTTCCTCCTACATTCATTTTATATTCATAAGATAATTGTGATTTTACCTTTCTTAGAAAGAAACCCTTTAATATTCCCCTGTGGTAAATTTCTAGAGGTAAAAATCTTGGCCAAATACTATACATATTATTGATATTTTTGATGTGTACTGCTAAATTTTCTTCCAGAAAGATCTCATCAGTGTATACTCTCCTCAATAATATATAAGATTACCTATTTTTGTAAACACTGTTGGCATAGATTTATTGTTATCATTGTTGGCATATTTATTGTTATCATTGCCATCCTTGTTATCATCACCATAACCTTAGGTTATTAATATGGAAGGGAGGGAATTGTGTGGTTGTATTAAGTTATATATTTCTATTTCAGTAAAGTTGGAAGGGAGGGAATTGTGTGGTTGTATTAATTTATATATTTCTATTTCAGTAAAGTTGAATATATTTTGAAGGCTACTCCATTATCCCACCCTTCTGATTTCTATGAAAGAAGATTTTTCTCTAAGTACACTTGTTCTTATCTATCATTTACTACTCTCCTGGAAGTGCAAGGAGTTAGTTGTTTGGTAGGTGACATCTTTGTGCTCAGATTTCTTTTAGGTAGAGTCAGTGGAGCAAAAACTTGACCATTTTCTATTTCACCTTCTCCATTTGGACCAGTGCGAGGCAGTGACCTGGATAAATGTGATGATCTCTAGACTTGATCTCAGATGAGCCTTCCCCTGTTTTAGACTCAGCAGTGGCAGACAGCAAGTCCTCTCTAGCTCTTAATTTGGCTGTGTCCTTCACCCCGCATATCCCATAAACCTGCTGATTTTATTGTCTTATTTCTCAAGTGATTCAGATGACCCTCCTTTTTGTTTATTTATGTGTTAGTCATTTGCAAGACTTTATGCATGACCTAACTATGCATATCCTTTGCCTGTTTTGTTCTTGAGATTTTTATATTTTTCTTTGTGATTTGCAATAACTCTTAGTATAATAATAACAATAATCTGTCATATCTATTGACTATTTTCCCACATTAGTGTGCTATGCATACCCCCACACACTCACATATATGTTTACTGTTTTCATTTTCAATTAAGTATAAGCTTCTGTCAGGGATTGTGTTGGTCCTTATTTGTATTTCTTAGAGTGTCAATTTATTCTAACATTACTTCCTCAGATTAAAAAAAAAGTTAAGTATCATGAACATTAGAAAGATGTTATAAGTTCTGGGGCACCTAGGTGGCTCAGTGGGTTAAAGCCTCTGCCTTTGGCTCACGTCATGATCTCAGGGTCCTGGGATCGAGTCCCTCGGGCTCTCTGGTCGGCAGGGAGCCTGCTTCCCCCTTTCTCTGCCTGCCTCTCTGCCTACTTGTAATCTCTGTCAAATAAATAAAATAAAATCTTTAAAAAAAAGAAAGATGCTATAAGTTCTTTTCATATGAAAAATATAACTGTGGTGATGAGTATTAACTAGATTGACTGCAGTTATCATCATGCAATATATACAAATATCAAACTAACATGTTATAGAGCTGAAACTAATATGATATTATGTGTTATTTATATCTTAATTTAAAAGAAAAAAAATGTTACGGTTGAGAGCTCTTGGATCTTGAGGAATAGCCATTGGGAGCCCTCTACTGGGCATTTTTTTCCTTTGCCTGAAGGGCCCTCAGGGGAGGCATAATCTGGTGGGGAGCATTCTTGTTCTCAGACTCCTGTGGCTGTGACTTACCATGTATAAAGTTTCTGCACTACAAGTGGTAAGGGACAGTGTCTCACCACTGGACTAGCCTTACCTCTAGGCCTGTTCTGCTAGGCATCAGTGGACATTATTGGAATTGTGAGGGATTCACCCCCATTTAGATTTGTATTGATTTATTCTTTCATGAGGCACTTTTTTTAACTGATCAGCATTTCCCCAAATCCAGCCCCATATCATGAAGATATTCTTTGGAGATCTGAGAATGTGACCAGAGACTTCTCTGGTTTCTGGTGATAATGCAGAGATTACTTGTTTGGTGAAGCTAAGAGCTAAAACAAGATACAGATAGGTAAATGCATGTATTCCAGCTGCTGTCTCTGCTAAAATGTCTTCTGTCACTAGTAACAACTTTGCTGGGAACCGGGAATTTGAACAATTTGGGAGTTAAGTGCAAGGGCAAACGTGCACTTCAGTGCTCACAGTATCCGGTCCTTTTTGCCTTCACCAGGCACACAAGGGTGGATGATAGTCATAGCACCTTGCATTATGGGAGATCCAGGGACTTGTTCTGGCCAATGGCATGTGAACATTAGTCCCAGGTATCACTTCTGGGCAGAGGTAATAAAAGTAATCCCAGAGAGCCGCCTCCATTTTAGAATGGACTTGGCATGTGTAAGACATAAACTTTTGTTTTGCAAGTCTGATGTGGATCTGGTGGTTGTTGTTTACTACAACATCATCTAAGCTTACCCAGGTTTATGCTCAAAACTTCTCTCTTCATGTTTTCTGCTCTTCTCTTTGCTTTGAAATGAAGATAAAACAGGCAGGAGAAGTGGAAGTGAACAGGTGGTCTATACCTGAAAAATTATAAATAGCCAGCTAGTATTATACCCCCCAAGAGGGAACAAAGGTAATAGAATGTCTCTAAGTGGGATTTCAGTAGCCACCTTTCCCAAGAGTCTGGAACCTCATCCAGATTCCTTTCATGGGGTGAGTTTAAAGTCGTTTGTATATATTTTGGTACTAAAACTATATTAGCAGTGATTAACAATAGTTGAAAATTAGTGGGGAGAGGACTTAATTTTATCTAGGTGTATGGAATCTGTTGGGTCTGTTTCAGGTAATCAGGCTTGTGGAATGGGGCTGGGGTTGGGAGATCTAAGCCCACTGAAGTCCCCTGAGGAAAGCTCACCTCGTCTTAGGCACTAATTCCTAGGAGGCACTCTGTAGTCCCCAGGCTATTACTTCCCCCAAATCAGGTCAGAGCTCTCCACACACATCAGACATTATAAGCTAAAGCCAGCAAGGTCATCTAACATTGGTGTTGGGGTCACATCATGAAGGAGCAGGAGGAGAAGTTGACCAAGAGACTGATAATCACCTTGGGAATTTGGACAAACCGTACTTTTCCTGTTTTAGCTCCAGTGCCCTTACTGGCTTACTGAATATCCCTTCTAGCCTACAAACTCTAAGTATTCTGGATTGGGTTTCTCTGTAGTGACAGTTTAACTCATAGCCAGTATGTATTGAAGTACAACAGTAAACTCCCAGTCAGGAACTTAGCTTCATGGCTATTTGTTTATTCAACTTATTTGTGCATGGGCTGTACAGCACAGCCTGAACAGCAACCTGGAAGACAATGTCCATGCCAAGCAGGGAGAGAGGCTTCTTGTCACTGCCCATGGCCTGCCAGGCCCACTCTGCCTGCATTTTGTCAGCTCTCTTTTTACACTCAATATATTCTTAGGTTCTCCACTTTTCAAGCCTGCAGTAATTTATCTTGTGCACAGAAAGGGTGTAAAATGGGAACTAATTACACTAGAACTACTCAATTAATGAGAAACTAACAGAGGAAACCACTGCAGTTTGGAGATTTTACAGTCACTGCGTCAATAACACACTTCTTTTCCCACATGACCCACATTCACTGGATGGGTTTCGTTCCACTGATTCTTTATTCTGTGTGTAACCACTGCAGGCCAAAGAGAATGTTACAGAATCTATGTACCCTACTTTTTATCTTTAAACTGCAGATCAGAGTATCCTTCTCATCCAATGTAAGTACTTATTCCAATTTTCTTCAATTCTGGATGCAGTTTTATAGGAAGGGAGTGGTTACAAAAAGAATTGGTAGGGTAACAAGAAGTAGTCCTAACAGACATTTTTAGGATTTGAAACCAAGGAATGAAATGTAGAATTTCCTTGGAAATCCCCAAAAAGACACTTTGAGGGTTTTCCTTGAAAGATTTATTTTCCAAATATATGCCATATGAATAAAAAATATTAATTTGAGTAAGAGCATCACTGTGTCCATCTTGAGATTGGCATTCTAGAAACTCTGCAGATAAGAACACAGACTCACACTGATGGCAAGTGGAAAGGACTCTGGCCAGTAACACAAGACACGGAGGATATAGCCCATAAGCAGAGTATGGGCTCTTGAGCTGCACCAAAGCTTTGCTTCATCTCAGCTCTTGGTACTCACTTGCTAGATGCTATGAGCTACTTGGTTTCTCTGTGTCTCAGTTTTTTTTTTTAACTCTAAAAGGGGTGAATGATACATCCCTCCTATTGGTTGTTATGAGGGTTAAACAAATTGATATGTGTCAGTGTGCGCATGCCTGGGACATATACATGCTGTTTTGTCCAGGGTAACTGTCTTTGAGGAAAGTCTCACAACTGACAGCAGGATATGATGGTCCATAAAGGTGTCCCACAAAAATAAAGAAGAAATAAATGTGTTTTGCCATTTACTGAGTTACCATATATTCAAAATATTTACATTTTGTTTATTTATTTTTCCCAAATACTTTTATTTTTTCAGTGTTACAATATTAATTGTTCATGCAAAATATTTACATTTTAAATCAAGTCTTTGTCTAGTTCCTTAGAAAGATGTTCACTCAGAAAGTGAGCTTATTAACAGAAAAGGAGTTTGGATCTTACACAGTCAGTTAGATTGGGAATGAGTGCCAAGAGGCATAAGGAACCTCTGCAGACTTTGCAAGTACCCTTGCAAACACATGACGCAGATATGTTCAGGTGTGATACCAGGAGGGAGGTTGGAGTCGTAGTGCCCTGAGGGATTAGGGAGTAAGAAAAGTTCAGAGGCCTGAACTCCACACCTACCATAATGCTCAAGAGACAAGGAGAAGTTGGCATTAAGACTAATTCATTCCTTCTCCTTTTTGAACATGAAAAATCCAGCTGGGATGCAGGAATGTGATGCTGCTCTAATCTGATCTGCATTGGCTAAAGAATCTGAATGGGGTAAGGAGCTTTTGAAAGTCGTGCTTTCCAGGGGTGGTTCTCAGCTTTTCTCACCAATGTTATGAAGGATATGGACTTTATTTTTTTGTAAAGATTTTATTTACTTATTTGAAAGAGAGAAAGAAATCACAAGTAGGCAGAGAGGCAGGCAGAGAAAGAAGAGGAAACAGGCTCCCTGCTGAGCAGAGATCTAGATGCTGGGCTAGATCCCAGGACCCTGAGATCATGACCTGAGCAGAAGGCAGAGGCTTTAACCCACTGAGCCACCCAGTGGGGTGGGTTAATTACAGTTTGGTTCCAAACGCCCACCCCAGGTGTTTGGATATGGTCGGGCACCCCAGGATATGGTCTTTAGCAGGATAAAATGACCTCTTACTGACATTGTCTCCTACCTTTACATGTTATAGTTTAATGCCAACCAGACAACACAATCAGCCTTTATCAGAGAAGACTTAACCAATATGGATCTATGGTTGTCAATCTTTCACTTTAGATATTGAGAAAAATTCATTCATTCTTTCCTTTACCCATATAAGCCTTTTTTCTATTATAGGAACTCTATTGGGCATAGAGATCACAGATATATACTCTGTTCTAAAATAGGAGACATCTAACAGGGATGCACACAGAGAGTAGATCAAAGAGGAAAATGACAATGTCAGCAGCTAGTGTCAGTGATTATTTTCCACTAGAAAATAAGCTCCGAATATAAGGCACATCCCTCCTATACACCTCTACACATATAGCACAAATGTGTATGTGCTTTACACAGGGCAGCCTGTCAGGCTTTGGCAGCAGCTCTTCCCCTGCCTCCCCCGTCCCTCCCTTCCTTTCCCCTGCCCTTCCTACCACCTACACCTCTATTTCCTTACCTTTCCCTTCCTCCTTCCTCCTTTTATTCTTTACATTCCTCTCTCTTTTCTGTCTTTCTTTTCTTTGTACCACTCACATTTTGATAGAAAACCACTTATACTCAAATTTTCTACTTTCAGGGGAATTTTAAAAGAAATACTATTCAAGAAACATCTTGGATTTAATGAACAAGTGGAGAGGTCAAGCCCTCTTTTCCTTCCTCCTATTTTCCCTCTCCCCCACATCCTCCTCTCCCTCCCCTTTCTTCTTTCTTCCTCCTTCCCTCCCTCTTTACCTCCCCCTCCCTCCCTTCCTTCCTCTCTCCCTTCCTCCTCTCTCCTCCCTCCCTCATTTTGCTTTCTTTCTTTCTTTCTTCTTCTTCTTCTTCTTCTTCTTCTTCTTCTTCTTCCTTCCTTCCTTCCTTCTCTCTCTCTCTCTCTCTCCCTCTCTCATTCTCTCCCTTTCTCTCTTCCATTCAAACAAGGCTGGCAATCTTGTTCACTTCCTCTAGCCTGCAACATTATGGTAACATCAGGCATCTCTTTGGGATTAGGGGTCACAAGAGGTAAGATTTCAGGAAGAGGAGCAAAAAATCCAACTAGAATCTAAATGATGTGATCCAATTGGCCCTAGTTGAAAGCTTACAGTGGGCGTTTGGAACCAAACTGTAATTAACCCACCACTGCTACCCTTGTGTCTTTGTCTCTTGAAAGAATCTTTCCCAGGAGTTTTAGGCAAAGGGACAATGAAACCTGAATTCTGTTAGTGGAACAACATCCCAGTGCTTTGAACCTTCTATTCTCTAACAGCTTTGATGATGACAAGGAGCATCATAGACACCCATGAAAGGAAATCTCATAGTAATGAAGGAGTTGCTTCTCTTCATACCTACTGAGAACAAAGACAATAAGAAGGGGTGAGGCTTCCAGGAAAGCCTTTAATTTAATCTTTAGTACATCGCCTAATTATGGGAGGTGGGTCCCTGAGAAGAGGTAGTCAGAGAGGCAACTGACCCAGGATTGAGATCTCAGTTATCATGCTATGGAAAAATTAACTGGGATGGGAATGACTGAATTCAGTAAGCAAAATGAGCAAGGGGAAGGAAAAGCACAAAAATATCCAATTTGGTCTTACTTTCTGGAACTTTGTACAGTCTATGAGTAAATAAATTGGATAAAATATTTCTTATCCAATTATTTCTTAACCAGCAAATCCCCAAGTATTAACTGATTATCTTTTATAAACATAGGAGAGGAGACACTATACTTTCATGGATCATTTCTATAGTTTGTTACTATAAACACAGGAGAGGAGCAGGCTTGGTCTGATGAACACCAAGAGTGAAGACTGAGAGGGTCCAGACTCTGAAACAAGCCCTTACCCTGGAGTGGGGACTGAGAGGGTCTAGACTCTGAAACAAGACCTTACCCTGGAGTGGGGACTAAGAGGGTCTAGATCTGAAACAAGACCTTACCCTGGAGTGGAGTTGGTGGTAGGGTCAGAGCTAACTGGTTTCTTATGCCAAGAGGATGCCTGGCCCTCTGCATAGATTTATGGTGGTAACAGAGCAGGGGCAGCACTAAGGGTTTATGGCAGGGTTACTGGGGTGAGTGGGTCACTGATGGGAGCATTGGGAGAACTTACAGAGTTCCATTAGGGCAAGAGTCTCATCAACCCAGGTGCATGTTTCAACCTGTTAATGGAGAGGTCTGTGCTCCAAATCAAGCAGACACTAGTAAGAGCGGAAGACCCTCACATGCAAGTTGTGAGATAAAGTTAGGAGTGGCAGGACAGGGACCGAAGGTTAGTGCTGGATACAGAGGAAAGAGAAAGGAACCAGTATCATTAGTGGGTATTATGTATTGTGCTACAAATAACACGCAGGCTGCCTGGCAAATCTTTTCTCACCAGATCTTCACACAAATCAGAGTGTAATATTGTACATTATATTTTTTATTTGAAGTAACTGGCTCAGGCGGTTTAACAAGCATCTGAGATCATTACAAGGACTTTAGGTGAGATTCAAACCTACTTGGGCTCCCAAGTCTGTGCTCTTGAATCAGCACTTTTTAAGTCCCTCATACCTGTAGGCCAGGTGGCTTCTGTGGCCCATAGAGGGAAGAGCCTCTTGGGAAGGGGTAAGGAGCAGGAGCTAGAGAGGCTCATTACTTGTCACCATGAGAGTGAGAATATCAATATACAAACAACTGGAAGGCAGTATAAGCCAGTCCAGAAGCAAACTTCCAAAGCACAGTCTATACTGCAGCTCATATATGCTATTGCTGGTCTGCTGGCCCACCAGCAGCAGCCAGCTCCCTGGTCCCTACCAGTGCACTTCCCTAAGCTGCTTCCACTCCTGGGGCCACAGCAGAGCTGCAAGCTCTGCCAGCTTCTACCAAGTGTCTCCATTCAACTTCTTGGACTCCTGGAACAGATTCATGCCTACCTCCATAAATAAGGGCCCTAGCTTTTTGTTCCCCATCATTGAAGTTGGTGGCTTGGTGATGGCTTCCAGTTAATCCTCTTGGGTTCCAGCCAGTCTTTACTAGTTTCTGTCTGTCCTTGCTTCCTAAATTTATGTCCACCTTTTCTTCCCTACTACTGGTTGTAGCTCTGCTGACTGCAGGTGCAACATCAGATGTGAGATAAATAGTCATACATAAGCTGTCAACCAACTTCCACAATGGCGTAAGATCATAGTCCCATCTCTTGCAAACTCCTTATTTCACATCACTATATGTGAAAGTAATTCTCCTTCTCTGGTTAAGTTCTGACTGGTTGTGTTTGTCGCCATATACCTCTACAAAGAGTCCAAGTGGCATTATCAACACAAAAAATTGTTCATAATTACTGCAAAGATTAAAAATATGTAATGCATGTGAAGATCTAATCTGATGCCTAGAATATAGTAAGTTCTCAATAACTGCAGGTACAGCTCTGTCATTAGGAAGCTGGGTTGAATCCTGCTAGAGGTTTCCACATAGGCAGAAATACTTCATAGTTTTTGGAATCTGAATGCCAGATAAAAGACTCCCTGCACAATTCCCATGATGAGGAGTTTAATTATGAGCAATGGGAAGGATGATGCATCTGGATTGTTTACAGATAGTTAATGACCTAACATGCTAAATATAGCTGCAGCTCCCTAACTGAAAGCTTGGTCTGCTCATTGGAAGCAGATTGAAACCCCCACTGCTGGGCAATGTTGGTGAGAACAGCTGGAGTGAATGTTCTCCTCCTTGCCATGGAATGATAAATCACACCTGTCAATGAATAAAACATCCAGTCTCAGCAATTGAGCAATGGATTTTTAAGGAGGCTTCCCATTTATCAATTTAGCTATTGATTAGCTGTGAAAGGACACTGC
This sequence comes from Nasua narica, assembly GCA_028533885.1. Lineage (NCBI taxonomy): Eukaryota > Metazoa > Chordata > Mammalia > Carnivora > Procyonidae > Nasua > Nasua narica. The sequence goes on along the minus strand of CM052810.1, from coordinate 73,649,934 downwards.
ATCAGAAGGATAATAAATGGGAGAACCGAGCCCCAACATGCAAGGCAATATGGATTCATAAGCTTGCCTCCAAAAACTTGATTATATAAAATTGCCCCCAAGTTTTAAAGTACTAATTAACTTATTTATATATATAATAATCATGTAAATAAGTTATATATAATAAATATAAATAAAAATAAATAAATAATATATAATAAATATATATAAGTATACATATTTGCCATTGAATATCTGATTACCAATAACTGGTGTACATAGCAAGAAACAGACAAATATTGACTAAAGAAACCAAGACCAGTTGATGACAAAGTAGTCCCCAGAGTTCTAGGACACAAATGAAAGAAGATACTGTTTTGCATGTTAATAATAAGGAGGTGAGCTCAGCAGTTATGAGCTTACATCTGAGGTATTCCTCAAATCCTATACTAACCTGATATTGTTTTGCTCAAATTCTCCTCCTTTTTGTGTTTGAAAACATGATTTTACTCAGATGGGCTGCCCAAGAAGTGGTGTGCTATTAAATGTTTAACAGCAGGCTCTCAGAGGAAAAAGAGCTTTTTTATAGTGTTTTTCAATGTCTATGGCATCAGTATTTTCACTATAGACTTCAGGCTGTCAACCTAACATCACTGGACACAGAGTTGGGAAGAAATGCTAGCAATCAGCCCTGATGAGTCACATTAGCCAACTCCAGCACACCACAGTGTACAACCTAGAATCCGCCAGGATACCATCTTGTCTGTACTGTCTCTACTTGTGTCCTGGGGGTTGCTTTTATGCTCTTACCTCCACATTAAAAGTGGGTGACTTGGATTCCCACATTTCATGAACTTCACATTTATACCACACCTTCCACTAAGAGCTCTAATTATATTTCTTATTTGTATCAGATATTTAGAAAGCAACATCAAAATTAAATGAATTGCCTAAGCCAGGAAGGATCAAACCATGAAAATGGCAATGTACAAAACTTACACTGGCATTCTGATATCAATGATTGTCAAAGGAGGTGTGTCTGTTTGGCCATTCATCCTTTTGCACTTACATCATGATGACTTCTTTATTAACCTAAACCAGATTACTCACATCTGCCTTCTCTGGATATAGATAGCAATCCAGGATTTAGATTTTTTTTCCATTGTTGATGGTGAATGCTCTAAGGTAATGCTATCCTTATTATTTTTGAGATAGAAATGAGTACTAAGGTGCAGTAACTAAAGAAGTAATATAGCAAAGTAAACATAGATTCAGATTGTACAACCAGCATTGAGTCTGAACATTAACTCATTGCTTATCAGTTTGGGGGAAATTAGTTAATTGCCTCAATTTTTCATCTATGAAATGGAGATAAATTTAGTAGTCGCATGTAAGGGATAGTGTCTGTGAGCTAAACTGACATTCCTAATTCCTGTTCTTATTGCAACCACCCCACTGTACTCTATCAGCTGAGAAAAAATTCATATTTTGCCAGTGCTTCTTGCTGATAGGGATAACCCTATAACACAGTTTTGGCTATAACATGGCCAAATGTGGAAGTGGGAGTTTCTTGGTGTTTTCTGAAAAGGGTTTTACTTTGACAGATGTAGCTGATAACAGTTATTTCTTCCTGCCTTGAATCAAATGTGATGCCTGGGGAAACAACACCAGCCATCGTGTGATCATGGCATAATAAGACCAAAAGAAACACACAGACGCATGAGACCAAGGCCAGCAATACTCATCTTTAGGTTTCCTGGGTAGAGGATGAAAATATCTCTAACTTGTTAGGCTACTCTGTATCTGTATTCTCATCCCTGATGTTGACAGCATTTTCAATAATAGACTAACAGGAGTGGTTTGGAGATTATATTGAAATAATGTTTGTTGAGCGGTGTGCTGGTGCATTATCTGGCCAATAGGGAAGATTTCAAAATGTGCATTATTATGATTATTTATTACTATGCAGGACTAATGCCATCTGGTGCATCCCTGACACCATCTAGCACTGGCCAAGTACATTAAGGTTACTAAAGACCACCGTTCGATGCTACAATCCATCCCTTAGAGGAGCTTTCAGGCTTAATAATGATATAATTATATGTATGTATAATAATCCGAAGGCACATACAAGCAATTATTAACTACATAAATATTTGGTCCAGAGAAGTACTAGGATTTCTGAAAGAGAGAAGTACATGTGTGTTGGAGTAGTCTAGGAAAAGTCCATGAGGGAGGTTGGCCTTAAGATGGTTGGGTTCTGAAGGACAATGATGGAGTGGACTGTGGGCATTGAACATGCACACTAATTGGAAACATGTCTACAGAACCAAAATGGTACATGCTTTAGGAGATGCTGTTGGTTCCTGCTGATTCCCTTACCCCACTAGTACAGCTATCCCTAGCGCCACTGAACATTGGCTGCTAATAGCTCACAGCTGTCCTTTCTTTTTTTAAAAATATGTTTATTTTTTCAGTGTTACAAGATTCATTGTTCATGCACACACCCAGTGCTCCATGCAATATGTGCCCTCCTCAATACTCACCACCAGTCTCACCCAACCTTCCCACTCCCTCCCCTCCAAAACTCTCAGGTTGTTGCTCAGAGTCCACAGTCTCTCCTGGTTCATCACCCCCTCCGATTGCCCCCCATTCATGTTTCCTTTCCTTCTTACAATGCCCTCCATGTTTTTCAATATGCTCCACATGTGAGACCATAAGATAATTGACCCAATTTTTGTATCAACATAGACAGGGCTGGAAGAGATTATGCAGAGTGAAATAAGTCAGGCAGAGAGAGTCAACAGCTGTCCTTTCTCTAACCATACCTTTTGGCTGATAGAAGCTGCGTGGTTGAGAGGTTAAGCTCCCCCCCCTTCCTGCCATGGGTGGCTCACAGCTAATGACTGATAAAAGCCTGGCTCCTGGCCTAATTGCACGTTCTGCTACAACACCCACTCTAGAGCTCCCTGTGGGATCAGGCTGAAGTTAGACTCCACCTGAGACCACATGCTCTATCCTTTATCCTCCATCCTCTTCCTCTTGAGATCACTCTTTCAATATATCAATTCCATGTGAGTCTTTGCCTCAGGTTTCCCCGCTAGGGACACTGTCCTTGTTCATGATAGCTATTCAAAAACATTGAGTAAATAACTGATTGAGGCCATAGCAGCTTCACTTGCTCATTTGCTTATTCATTTGTTTTTTCCTACTTGCAATAAACCCATGTTGAATATCTGTTGCAGGTTCACTGCATAGGCACTTATGATATGGAGCAAAGACATAATCGATGCCTTCAACAGACACCATCAGATACAGGTAACTGCTGTTATGGAGAAACAGGATGGGGCTAAGGGCATAGGAACAGATGCACACAGATTTGGGATTTCTGGTTTACTGATGACAATGTTACCTTGAATAAGTCACTTAGCCTCTTTGAGCCTCTTTATATTCCTCTGAAATATAGGACTAAACTACTTACTGGGTGATCGATGAAAGTAAATGAGATAATGAATATAATTCCCCAGGTCATTGTTAGGATCCAATATATGCTAGATGTCAGTGTTATTGTGAGTACTAAGATCATATGTCTACCTTAGGGCACAAGAAGAAGAATGCTGTACACATGGGAAAGGGATACTAGCTAGAAAAGGTGTGTTTCTATTTCTGCTTTCTCTTTCTAAAATGTTTTGAAGCTTACACCTCCAGTAATGGACATTATGGAAATTCAACCTGAATCTTTCTCTCCCTATTCAGTTTTTACCTACATGCTATATCTACCAATGCAGATAATTTTATATGAAGAAGAAGGAAAAGGAAGGATGGGAAGGCATGGGGGAGAGAAGAAAATGAAAGAGAAAGAGAGGAAAGACAAACATTGTTATCTAACGCTCAGTCTATGTCTGCTGATTTATCAAAATTTCCTGGCAAGAATGACCTTTCAGAATGGACTCTGGAATCATTCCTCTCCTGTGGGAAATGGGGATTCGGTGAGTCCAGTAGAAGCTGCAGTACATAATAAAATGGGAAATTATCCTAACTAGCTTATTTGCTGGAAAATTACCGGTTTAGAGCCACCCCGTGTTATATGAAATATTTTTTCATCTACATCGTGGATTCCAAATATCCTGGAAAGAACCTAAAAGGCAGATCATGTGTCTTGGGTATCTATCATGGATATTGGTGATCTAAATATTCTTGAACCTGAAATTTATCTGTTGGGAAAATTGGTAACTTAGTCTTACAAAATGGTATTGGTTTTTTTCTCATAACTGCCAAAAACAATGGTTTTTAATGCAAATGAAAAGTACAATTTTCTGGAATCACCTGAGAGTGTGCTTTATTTTTTTGCAAGGTATTATATTACTTGTAGCAATTACCATGCACATTTGTGATCTGTCACAAAATCTGACAATACATGGACATCCAGTGTAAGAGTCCCAGAATGTTAATTTGTAAACCTGTCAGATTTGTCACAGTGGTGAGAAATGGTGTTAAAATTGCTTTCAACATCTTAATTAGTGGTAGCCTCCCAGAGAAATGCAATACCTTCAGCTCACTTTTTTTTTAATTTCTGGATTTGTTTTTCAAAAAGATTATTACAATTTAAATTATGATGATCATCAGAAAATGTTTTACAGTTTAAGAATTCTAATGCAAATGTGCCCAAGGCAGGGAGGAGCTTTCAATTGAAGGGTCAATTTCTGTGCCCTATGCTTACATTCAACCTCCGGGCCTTGGGCTTAGAAGTCTCTCTGGAGTTACTGTAGAAGCTTCTGGAATGGTAGAGCACCTTTGATCCACTGTGGAAAACTATGTTCAGAGATGCCAGTAGATAGTGACACTCTGATAGTTACTGTTTACTGGGCACTAACTGTGCACCAGGCTCTCTGCTATAGTATTCTATATCTCTTCTTGTATAATCCTTCCATAGCCCCACAAAATAGATGCTATTAGCATCCAGATGTTACAGAGAAAGGGACAGAGAGGTAACATGACATAGCTGTGTTCACACAGACAGGAACTCATTCCATTGCCAAAGTGTACACTCATACCTGCTGCTTCATCTGGCCCTTGCAGGAAAAATTCTGCACAACTTCACCAAGAAAACAGACCATAACAGTAGAATTCCTTGTGTCCTTGCCTCTGAGCCACAGGTGGCTAGTACCTGCTCGCCTGAGTTACTGAATCTCTGTGAGTCTCCCCATTTCTTGTTCATGGGACTTGCAGCAGGTGCTCTCACAGATGCTAGTAGTATCTGCTGGTGCTGTTCCCCAGCTGCCTCACAGTTGCCCTTCCTTGCATCTGGTATTTCCCTTCAAAAATAAGCCCAGAACTTTCCTGTGTTCTCCATATCTGATATATAGATACCATTTTAGGATCTCTATAACTCACTTCTATGTTTTATGTTGAACACATAAACCTGATTCCTACATTCTTTTGCTTCTCTACTATCCCACAGAATTTTCTGCAGAGTTCATTGAGAAAGAAAGAAAATTAGTTGAAATATTGTTGCACATTCTCTCCCTGAGTTTGGAACATTGTACCATAATACATGTTTGAAGAGGGAGGGATATCTGAGGCACAGGTTTTTCTAAATTTCTGCTTAGCAGCGGCTTTTTCTTTGCAGACTGTTCTCCCAATATGAGGGGGGTGGGAAACACAGAAGGAACGTAAACATTAAAAATAGCTAGAAAAGAAGAGGCTCCTTTAACCCCTCTATGGGAATAAGATTAATTCCTTCCTATGTTTGAAATATTTCATCCCAAAAAATGATGTCAGAGGTGTTGAAGTTTCTGTTTACCATAAAACCCTCTCCTTTTCTGTGAGTCCCACCTCTCATTGCACAATGCACACTCTGAGCCTGCATCCAGGTAGTGTGCTTCGGAGGGTTGTGGCAGGGTCTGCATAGAGGCCCCCCTCTCAGGTGCAACATTATCTACACATGTGCCTTTTGGCTTTTAAATATATTTTTGTTAATTAATTTTATAAGAGATAATTGGTTCATTGTATTTCATCTGATTTTAAAAAATGTACCAAGTAAATCTAGGGATTAAAAAGTTTTGAATACATAGTTTCAAACAGTTGATCACAGTTATGGATTGAGAAAAGCAAGGAACCAATATAAGGGGGGGAAGTACATTCAAAGCAATTGATGCTAAGCAGAACCATGGCCCAAGAAAAGTCAGGGAGGGGTAAAAGGGAGTGTGTTAGAGTCTAACCAGAGTACATATTTCAGCTCTCCCACAGGCTGCCAAGAGATCAGAGGCAAGCAATGGAAACTCTGTATTCATAATGCTCCTTGTGTGTAACCAATAGCACAATATCAACATAGTAGGAGTTAGTATAAGGATTAATTTTTAAAATAGAATACACTCCCTGGTATCCATTAAGCATTAAATATTAATAGTTATTCTTTTTGATACTGTGATTATCCTGTTGAAATTAATTTATCTTAAAGGGCATCACTAAATTGGAAAACATACAATTTATTTGGTAAGATAGGATACATGCAGATAAAAATAAGTGAAAACCAAAGCAGCAAATAAGCCAAATGGCAGAGAACATCTCCTCAGACATTCTGAGGAGGGAAAGAGCATTTTGTTTTGGTCAAGGAAGAGTTCAAGGTGCTGGTAAGGTTTCTCTGGACCAGTGAGAGTGGGAACCAGATAGATAAAAGTGATGAGGTACAGAACAAGCCGTGTGGGTAGAAGTGATGATGATGATGCCGTGTGGTTGGAGGGGCAGCAGGGCCACCTGTGTCCAGTGCTGCCAGGAGGGCATACTGGAAGGTCACTGGGCCACCAAGAAGCAGCATGCCCTACTATTTTCCCCTTCTCTGCTCAGGATGCAGATCTTCCCAGCCAAGGGAATGAGTTGCACTGAAAGCGCTTGGGATCCACCTGAGGATTCCCTCAGACCAGGCGTTCCTAATGGTCCCGAACACTGCAAGAAAAGGTTATGTGTATGTGTGGCAGAAGGGAGGACTTGCCCCTTTCTGGTGGGAGGAAAAAGTCTTCAGGAGATTTCCAAGAGAGGCTTGGATTCTGAAAAGTTAACAACCAGCGAGTTGAGGAAGAGCCCTAAGACCAGGCACCTGAACATCATCTGGATTTAGCAAGTGGAGCAAGTAGCCAGAGAAGATTCATAAAAGCTGAGAAAATATTCATAAAAAATTATCACAGACTAAAGTTAGAGTAAACCTTGAGCAACCATTATGAATTGAAACAAAGCTTCACATTAGTATGTGAAAAAACAGGTGGAGCCTGACAGTTAGGTGAGCATGTAATATTTGGTCCAGACTAAGAAACTTCTGAGAGAAAGAGAGGAAGAATGAAAAAAGAAATAAAACCTGATAGCTATTTTTATTGGTTACAAATTATATGGGTTAGCCCAATGATGGTAAACTTACATATTATATATTACATAATACAATATGTATTAAACATACATATTACTCCATATTTAATTAACTAAAATTTAAATAAAAACTTAATAATAATGATAATAATAATAATACCAGGCCACTACCAAATTTTTATAAGCGTGTAATAAAACACCATTAATCAGTTTTAGAAGATTAAAAAAATGATTTTTTTTAAAGATTTTATTTATTTATTTGACAGAGAGAGATCACAAGTAGGCAGAGAGGCAGGCAGAGAGAGATGGGGAAGCAGGCTCCCTGCCAAGCAGAGAGCCCGATGTGGGGCTCGATCCTAGGACCCTGAGATCATGACCTGAGCCAAAGGCAGAGGCTTTAACCCACTGAGCCACCCAGGCACTCCCAAAAAATGATGATTTTAAAAATACCAACCATCGCATACTGCTTAAAACCATTTGAGAGGGAATATATTAAATTTAAGCCTTCAAAATATTAAAAGCAAAGATATTGGGTGCTTTCTGTAAAATAGATTTATTCCTAACAAATAAACTTTCTCCTATTAAAATACAAAAAACTTGCACAGATCATGAGTATATAGTTTAGTGAAGTCTCACAAAATAAATATGTCTATATAACCAGCATTCACATCAAGAAAAAAAAATATTATCAACATCCCAAAGCATGCCTTCCTATGCCTTGTCTTCAGTATTCCATGCAATGACTCTCCTTACTGTTAACTCCAGAGACTATTTTTTGCTCAGTTTTGAACATCAAATAAAATGCAATCATTCATCTTTTTCATGGCATTGTGTTTGTGATACAGGTCCATGTGGCTGTGTGGAGTTGTTTGTTTTCATGACTGTATAATGCAGAGATAGGTCATGATTTACTTTTTTATCCATTCCACATTAGATGGATATTTTGGGTTGTTTCTAGTTTTTATTTCTCATGAATAACTCTGCAATTAATGATCTTACATGTGTTTTAGGTGCATTTATCTCAGTTACATACCCAAGGAGTACAATTGTTCGGTGTTAGAGTATGTGTACATTCAACTTTGATAGATATTGCCAAATGGTGTTCCAAAGTGTACCTGTCTACATCTCCACCACCTGGGTGTAAGGGTTCTAGATACTCTGCTTTGGGGTTAAATTTGGTAGTTTCTCTACTTTTAATTTTAGCTATTTTAGTGGATATAGATAGTTGCATCATTGTTTCAGTTAGATATTGCTGTGTAACAAAATACACCAAAACTTAGAGGCTTAAAATCACCACTATTTTATTACATGGGAAAATTAAATGGGTCAGTAGTTTAGCCCGGGATCAGCCCAACATGCTTTTGTTAGACTTTCCAGGGGACACTCATGCTGCTGTAGTCCTTAGGAGGCAAACTGGAGAGTCGAGGGTGGCCACACTCACATGTCTGAGTCCAACAGCCAAGCTCTCCATATGTTTTCTCATCCTCAAGGATACGAGTCTGAGTTGCTTCTCAGAGTGGCAGCATGCTCAAGAGACACACAACATCACTTCTTCTACTTTCTCTTGCCCAGGCAAGTCACAAGGCCATCCCAGATTCAAGGTCCACTGAGATCTTGTATGTAAACATATTGTACTCATGGAAATAAACATTATCTTTTTTTATGGAAGAAAATAAAAATTCGCATTTCAGAGAACCATGACCCCAGAGACATAGGAAGTTAATGAGGTCATGTTTTCAAACAATCCAGCAACAATTACTGTTTATTAATTTACATTCCCCAAATGATTACTGGAATTTATCACTTTCTCACAAATTTATGGCTCTTACGCTCTTTTGTTAAGTGTCTGTTTAAGTCTTCTGCTCATTGGAGTTGTGTAATATATATATTAAACAAATGCCTTTTGTTAGAGATATCTGTTGTATATAATCTATGTTCTATGCACTGGCCTTTTAACTCTTAACAATGTTCTCTAGTAAATATAAATTATTAATTTTAATGTACTCATAGTTAGCAACTCCTTCTTTAAAAATAATACCTTTCTTCCCTATTTGAGAAATGTTTGCATGCCAAAATGTATGAAGATTCATTTTATATTTTATTCTTAAAGTTTTATATTTACATGAATGGTTCACAAAATTGATTTTTGTGTAAACTGGAGGTAGAGAGTCAAAATTCATTATATTTTCCATATGATAACCAATGTTATCAATTCAATGAAATATATTTATATACTGCATTAGAGTGTCATCTTTGTTATACATTAGATGACTCTATGTGTGTGTCTGTTTGTGGACCATCCATTTTCTCAATTTACTTGTCTATTCTTACACCATTCTGACAAAATCTTATTTATTGTATTTTTATAGTTCTCAGTATCTGATATTGCAAGTCCTCCAGAATAGTCCTCTACCCTCGAAGATCGTTCCAAATTGTCTTGGTTCTTTGCATGTTAATTCTAAACATTTTAGAATTAGTGTGTCCATTTCCTGAAAACCACCAGCTGGGATTTTGGCTGAGATTGCATTGCATAGAACATTTTGGGGAAAAAAAATGGCATCTTTGCAATATCAAGTCCTCCAGCCCACAAACATGATATATCCCTTCAGGTATATCATTCAGCTTTCCCTTCATGTATTTTGTTCATCATTAATTTATAGTTAATAATATTACATAGTCCTTAGTATAGAGGTGTTGAATATCTTTCATGATTCTTATTCCTAATTATTTCATTCTTAATTGAAATTTTATGAAGTTATTTTAGAGTAACATGCAGTTGCAAGAAATGGTAATAGAGTGATCCTGTCTGTAATTAACAAAGTTCCCCTCAAAGGTAATATTTTACAAAATTATAGTGTAATATCACAATCAAGTTACAGTCTACCAATCTTATCATTATTTCCCCAGTTTTACTTGTGCTCTTTTGTGTGGGTGTATGTATTGAGTTCTACACAATTTTATCATAATTATAGGTTTGTGTATATACTATCACAGTCAAGATATATCAATTCCATCACCACAAGGATCCCTCGTGATGCTTATTTATAACCAAATTCATTTTTCTTCATGACCATTCACCTCCCTGTACCTAATCTATGGTATTAACAATTCTGCTTTTCATTTATAAAATAATGTCATTTTTTTCAAATTTCATTTTATTTTTTCAGTGTTCCAAGATTCATTGTTCATGCACCACACCCAGTGCTCCATGAAGACGTGCCCTCCTCAATACCCACCACCAGATCCACCCACCCCCTCACCCCCTCCCCTCCAAAACTCTCAGTTTGTTGCTCAGAGTCCAGATTCTCTCCTGGTTCATCAGCTCCTCTGATTTCCCCCCATTCGCCCTTCCATTCCTTCTCATGATGCCCTCCATGATTTTCTTTATGCTCCACATGTAAGTAGGACCATAAGATAATTGACTCTCTCTGCTTGACTTATTTCACTCCACATAATCTCTTCTAGTCCTGTCCATGTTGATACAAAAGCTGGATATTCATCCTTTCTGATGGAGGCATAATATTCCATTGTATAGATGTACCATATCTTCCTGATCCATTCATCTGTTGAAGGGCATTTTGGTTCTTTCCACAGTTTGGCTATTGTAGCCATTGTGGCTATGAACATTGGGGTACATGTGGCCCTTCTTTGTACTGCATCTGCTTCTTTGGGGTAAACACCGAGTAGTGCAATTGCAGGGTCATAGGGTAGCTGTATATTTAATTTCCTGAGGAATCTCCATACTGTTTTCCAAAGTGGCTGCACCAACTTGCATCCCCACCAAAAGTGGAGGAGGGTTCCCCTTTCTCCACATCGTCTCCAGCATTTGTTGTTTACTGTCTTGTTGATTTTGGCCATTCTGACCAGTGTAAGGTGGTATCTCAGTGTGGTTTTGATTTGAATCTCTCTGATGGCTAAAGACGATGAACATTTTTTCATGTGTCTCTTAGCCGTTTGTACGTCTTCTTTGGAGAAGTGTCTGTTCATGTCTTCTGCCCATTTTTTGATGTGGTTATCTGTTTCGTGAGTGTTGAGTTTGAGGAGTTCTTTATAGATCTTAGATATCATTTGCCTATAGTGTCATTTGCAAATATGTTCTCCCATTCTGTGGGTTGCCTGTTTGTTTTGTGGACTGTTTCCTTTGCTTTGCAGAAGCTTTTTTTCTTGATGAAGTCCCAAAAGTTCATTTTCCCTTTTGTTTCCTTTGCCTTTGAGACATGTCCTGAAAGAAGTTGCTGTGGCTGATGTCACAGAGGTTACTGTCTATGTACTTATCTTGGATTTTGATAGATTCCTGCCTCACATTGAGGTCTTTTATCCATTTCAAGTTTATCTTCGTGTATGGTATAAGAGAATGGTCAAATTTCATTCTTCTACATATAGCTGTCCAATTTTCCCAGCACCATTTATTGAAGAGACTGTCTTTTTTCCACTGGATAGTTTTGCCTGTTTTGCCAAAGATGATTTGACCATAGAGTTGTGGGTCCATCTCTGTGCTCTCTATTCTGTTCCACTGGTCTATGTGTCTGTTTTGGTGCCAGTACCATGCTGTCTTAGTGATCACCGGTTTGTAGTAAAGCTTAAAATCAGGCAATGTGATGCCCCCAGCTTTGTTTTTCTTTTTCAACATTTCCTTAGCATTTTGGGATCTTTTCTGGTTCCGTACAAATTTTAGGATTGTTTGTTCTAGTTCTTTGAAAAAAAAAACTGGTGGAATTTTGATTGGGATGGCATTGAAAGTATAGATTACTCTGGGCAGTATAAAAATTTTAACAATGTTTATTCTTCCGATCCATGAGCATGGAATGCTTTTCCACCTTTTTGTGTATTCTTGAATTCCTTTCATGAGTGTTCTATAGTTCCTCGAGTACATATTCTTTGCTTCTTTGGTTAGGTTTATTTCCAGGTATGTTATGGTTCTTGGTGCTACAGTAAATGGAATCGATTCTCTAATTTCCCTTTCCATATTTTCATTGTTAGTGTATAGGAGAGCAATTGATTTTTGTGCATTGGTTTTGTATCCTGCCACATTACTGAATTGCTGTATGAGTTCTAGTAGTTTGGGGGTGGAGTCTTTTGGGTTTTCCATGTAAAGTATCATGTCATCTGCGAAGAGAGAGAGTTTGACTTCTTTATTGCCAATTTGAATACCTTTTATTTTTTTGTTGTCTGATTACTGTCGCTAGGACTTCAAGTACTATGTTGAACAAGAGTGGCAAGAGGGGGCATCCTTGACGTGTTCCTGATCTCAAAGGGAAGGCTGTCAGCTTTTCCCCATTGAGAATGATATTTGCTGTGGGCTTTTCATTGATAGACTTTATGATGTTGAGGAATATTCCTTCTATCCCTATACATTGAAGAGTTTTAATCAGGAAAGGATGGCGAATATTGTCAAATGTTTTTTCTGCATCTATTGAGAGGACCATGTGGTTCTTCTCTCTTCTCTTGTTGATTTCTTCTATCACATGGACTGATTTGCAAATGTTGATCTACCCTTGCATCCCAGAGATAAATCACACCTGGTCATGATGAATAATCTCTTGAATGTTCTGTTGGATCCTATTAGCTAAGATCTTGTTGAGAATCTTGACATACATATTCATCAGGGATATTGGTCTGAAATTCTACTTTTGGATGGGGTCTTTGCCTGTTTTGGGGGTCAGAGTAATGCTTTATAGAAAGAGTCCGGAAGTTTCCCTTCTGTTTATTTTTGGAAACAGTTTTAGGTGAATAGGTATTATTTCTTCCTTGAATGTTTGGTAGAATTCCCCAGGGAATCCGTCAGGCCCTGGACTCTTGTTTTTTGGGAGGTTTTTGATCATTGCTTCAATCTCATTACTAGATATTGGTCTATTCAGGTTGTCAATGTCTTCCTGTTTCAGTCTTGGAGGAATATGGGTTTCTAGGAATGCATCCATTTCTTCTAGTGTTTAACTTATTGGCATATAGCTGTTGATAATAATTTTTGATGATTGTTTCTATTTCCTTTGGATTAGTCATGATCTCTCCCCTTTCATTCATAATTTTGTTAATTAGGGTCTCTCTCTTTTCTTCTGGATTAGGTTGGCCAGTGGCTTATCGATCTTCTTGATTCTTCCAGAAAACCAACTTATGGATTCATTTATGCGTTCTAATGTTTCTTTAGGATCTAACTCATTGATCACTGCTGTAGTCTTTAATATTTCCCTTCTTGTGCTTGGGGATGGCTTGATTTGTTGTTGATTTTCCAGTTCTTTAAGGTGTAAAGAGAGCTGGCGTATTTGGTATTTTTCAATGTTTTTGAATGAGGCTTGGATGGCTATGTATTTCCCCCTAAGGACCACCTTTTCCGTATCCCATAGGTTTTGTACCCATGTGTCTTCATTCTCATTGGTCTCCATGCATTTTTAAGTTCATCTTTCATTTGCTGATTGATCCCCTCATTCTTGAGCATATTGGTCTTTAGTCTCCAAGTGTTTGAATTCCTTCCAAACTTTTTCTTGTGGTTGAGTTCCAGTTTTAAAGCATTGTGGTCTGAGAAAATGCAGGGAATCATCTCTATCTTTTGGTATTGGTTGAGACCTGATTTGTGGCCCAGTATGTGGTCTATTCTGGATAAAGTTCCATGTGCGCTCGAG